>JAJAGP010001279.1:0-118217 GCA_025084515.1 Ancistrus triradiatus | reverse complement strand
TGCGCATTTTGACACAGTAGTTGGGGCACTGGCATTGCATTCATCTGCAGTTTGCCTGAGTTTGCACCACCCACTTCTCAGAACAATTCTTAACACCCTACTATGACCCCTTTCGTTGAGGAATTGCTTGCATCCACAGGATCGGTTCACGCTGGATGTCTTTTCTCAATCACACCATTGTCAAGAAAACCCCAAAGACTGATAGGTTTTGAAACATTGACCCCATCTCAGTTACTAAGATTGCTTGATTTTACAGTTCTAATCTGGACTCACACATACTGGTCCACAAAAAACTTGCTTGCTCAATCTGATGCTGCACTCCAGGGTCACGTGCCTCATTTCCATAAAGGCAAGCTCCAATCATGAAAGGGCAGGTGTTTCTAATAAAGTGGCCATGCAGTGCATGTACCATACACAAAATCACAAGTATATGAAAACACCCCTAATAGATTCATTCATTTAAGTGTTAAAATGACCTTTTGGTCTCAGCAGTCTGACACTGATAGTTAGCTTATGTGAGCAGCTACAACTAACTAGTACACTCAAAGAATGGTAGAAAATCAGGGCAGAACTTTTTGCACCTGGTAAAAGTCATGTGCAGACACATGCACACAGTTTTTACCTGTAAAAAATTACCAGTTTCTCACAGTCAAGTGTAGATTACTGGAAGTTAATTCCAGTCCTGTGTGTGTACTGCTTTTATGATTTTATACTTTCCTTTTTACTGAATATCCTATATCTTATTTTAAAATAAAATTAATAAAGATCGACAAAAGAAAACAAGTGTACCGTAAACATGCAGCGTTGACAGGATGTCATGTACTCGTCTTATTTCAGTGAAGGTGGCTCTTCGGGTGGCAAAAGGTATTGAATGGATTCTCAAGTCTTTTTTTTCCAGTGATGCTTCACAACCTCCAAAAAACACACTTTTATTATATTTTGGTGTTCGAATGAAAATGGCAGTGGCTTGTGTTAAATATTTAGCCCAACTCGTCAGCAGCTCCTGAATATCCTGTTAAAAGAAGGATTACTCAAATACTGTTCTGTAAACCAGTAAGTCTTTAGGTACAGCACATACTATAATCCACACACACAAAAATCTCAAAAGGTGATCAACAAACACCTGCCATCAGGAACATTTTAAAGCTTGAAAAGGCATTTAGGTTGGCCAATAATGGAGATAGATATTTCCTTGGGATACGCATTATTAAAAGTAAGTAGGACATTTATCATCAAGTGTAACTGGTTCACCTTCGTTAGCGCCGCCTCATTATAGCTCCGGAGAGCTGAGCCAGCTGATTTGGGGGCATGACCTCTATTCTGAGCGTTACAGCGACTCTGAGCCATTCCTTGTTTTGCACGAACTGTGTAGCGGTGGAATGTCTTATGTTGCAGGACCTCCTTTCTGTAAAATGAGAATTACGTTATTACTAACCAAGTTGTGGAACTGAACAAGAAATTTCCATAACTTTCTAATCTAATATCAGAAATTTAGTACACTTTTTAGATAGTAGGAGATCTAAATCCTGAGAGAGGTGGACATTGTGTTTTATTTGGTGTACAGTGAGTAGGGCGATATATTTTGACCAAGTACAGATAACTGTGTTTCATACAGAGCGTTCTGTGGTGTTTATATTTGTGATAAAATGATGTGCTGGAGACAATAACAAGAAAAAAACTAAAATTCCGTCTTTGTACACCAACCCTAACCCTGTATATAAAGACAGTTTCTCACTCCATGTTCATACTTCTGACAGAAAGAGAAAGAGCAGAGTAAGATGTGGTTGAGAAAATCTAAATCATATCAGAGTCAGGGCAGCTCTACAAGTAGAAGATCTTAAAAATTAAAAAACAAAAAATTTGAAAAACAATATGTGGAGTTCAATGCTGATGTTGTGACAAGTATTGCGCCACTAATAAATAAATGTATGGAAAACATCCATACAAATGAGATGATTTTACTATGAAAGAGGAGACCCTCCATTCATAAAGCATTATTTTTTTAATTAACAAAGCAAATATTCCTAGATTGGAAATAATTAGATGAAATGGGAAAGTTATAAAATATTACACAAGTGCTTATTAATAAGAGCTACAATACACACACTATGACATAGTAATGGCCAGGCTGACTAGAGTTTCTTGAAGCCGGTGGAGTGATGATGGGGCTGTTGTCAACTGGATTTTCTCTCTTGCTCTGTTTCTCTTGGACTCTATGTCTAACCTCATCCTGATGTACCTGGTGGTCATTTTATTTTCATATGCATAGCCAAAGTCAATGCATTGGGGAGCTCAATAAGGGAAAACTGTCATCCTTTTCTTTCCTAACAATGTAGCCTGTGAGGTGGTGTACAAAACAGGTTTATGTTAATTATTGTGCCACTTTTTCTCCATCAGCTAGCTACTCCACCCTCTGACCAGGGCCACAGTAGCTCTCATGTGTGTCCAGGAAGTTAAATCTAACTTAAATCTTACATCAGTCATGCATGAACGACAGTTCTTGGTACAGTGCCATCTGAGAGATCACAGGTCTTCAGTGTAGGCTTGTGCCCTTGCCCTTTACACACTCAAATTCCTCCTTGAATCGTTTAATGATACTATGCACTGTAGAGGAAGAAATAAAGCCCTTTCCAATCCATCTCAGAGAAACATTGTTTTTCTCATGCATCTCAAGAGATCCTCTTCCCACCTTTGCTCCTCAAAGACTCAGCCTCATGAAAGACTTGTGGATACTGGTTTTGTACCAAATCATGATTGCAATAAACCTGTTCACATCAATCACATTATTATTTCGTTTTTTTAACTCCTTACTATACTACATGAATTGCACCCATCTCAACTTTTTTTTGGAAGTGTTGCAGGCTTGAAATGCAGAATGGATGTTTATTAACTAATTAAATGAAGATGACCAGGAAAATAAATAAACATTTCATCCAATTATCTTGGGTTCATACAGTCTGCAATAAAATAAAAGTCAACGTAAAAGCAAGGAACACTGTTTTTTTTTTTAATTAGCATTTTCCATACTGTCATGAACCATGTGGTCTCCTCTCTCTTAATGGTTCTGCATTTACTTTTTAGTATGATTTAACGTTGATATCACTGAGCAGTATGGTGTGTTGTCAAGATTATTGAAATAGGTCTTACATGCATGACATGTGCAACAATGCTTACAATAGATGGCTTTATTTTACTTTAATGTAATACACATTTGAAATACCATTAACTTATGCAAGTATACTTTGCCATACTTAAAAGTATGGGATAGTACCTGAAAATGCATGCACTCTAAATACCCTAAAAAGTATTAATTGAGGTGAGCCAGCAGAATTGGTTTAATATCCAGTACTTCAATCGTTTTAAATTGCAAGCCTGTTTTGTCCCCGTTTTAAAAAATCTCTAAAATAAACTATTGCAGAGCATTTTGCGTGTTCACTAAAACTTATGCGCAAATGCCTATGCATAGAAAAAAAATTCACTTGCGACCTTGCACTAACCCTTGATAAACAGCTCCAGCAAAATGGCCACCACCTGTCATCAGAATCACCCACATTGTCTTTTCTGAGATTTGCATCAGGGACTCAACCAAATTCACTTCATCTCTCTAAAGGATACAGAAGGCAAATTATTAACATTTTCCTGGTCAATATCATTAAATCCATTATCACAAAATATTACAGCATCGACCTGGACTTACCACTCTGCTTTGAAATGCACATCTGTATAAACACAAATACTGTCCCTGGAAGTTTTGAAACAAAACCCTGTTTGGTAAACGGCCTCCATGAGAGGTCACACCATCATTACCATGGTCATCATCACAGTGTGATTCATCATTCTCAGAGTCTGAACCCGAGATACTGGACACATCACCTGAAATACATAAAAAGCAGCAGGTGAAGAAAATTTACAGATATTCACAGACATGTTGATGTTGCAGCACTGGTGAGAAGCAAGAGTCTTATTTGCTTACATCAAATTCTGACCCTAAAACCTCCACATTGTAACAGAAACCAAAAGTCATTAGAGCAAAAAATGGTTTTAGACTGTCATTAATTGTACACATTTTGTAACCCTGTACCTGTTATAAATTCCTGTTTCTGGCAGATAGCAGTAGAGCCAGTTGTGGCCTTCTGCTGTTGTTGTCTATTGATAAAGGCAGTGTTGTTAACTCTCAGTCTAACACGCAGGCTAACACCAACCGCCTTTGTGAAAAAAATCACATTAATTGCATTCTGATGTTTGGGATAACCTTAACTAAATCTCTTGACCTATGTAAGAATGACTTCATGCATCTGCTGCTGCCACATGATTGGCACACTGCATAAATGAGCCGTGAAAGTATGTCCAAATACAGAAACAGCTGACCAGCTGTTTGTGCAGACTGCCTGTTTAAATACAGCAGTTTTTAAAACTATGCCTTCATCTCTTCTATTGCAGAGAACATGGAAACTAGCTCAGTGCTGGGCATCACCCCTGAAGTAATAATCACATTTCAGGAATTAGAAAATGTAGTTTGACGTCTGGCCTCACAGCTGACATGGCTGAAGTCTTTTGATTATTTAAAAAAAAAATACACAGCCATTTAAGGACTAACCACAGTCTAGCAAGAATTTTTAAGCCTGGGGTCTTTAAAGCCATGTTAAAACTTTAATGTTGTATCTTGATATAGTTAAAGGTTGAGTCTAACGGTAAGCTTAAATACATACTGTATAATATCCAGTCTCAGCTGCAGTTTCTTAGCAAGATTTGTAAATATTTAGTAGAAAACATTTTTTTGGATTCTAAGAAATATTTATTCATTCATTTATTGAGGGAAATGATCCAATATTACATATTAGTGAGTGGCAAAAGTATGTGACCCTCTAGGATTAGCAGTTAATTTGAAGGTGAAATTAGTCAGGTGTTTTCAGTCAATGGGATGACAATCAGGTGTGAGTGGGCACCCTGTTTTATTTAAAGAACAGGGATCTATCAAAGTCTGCTCTTCACAACACATGTTTGTGGAAGTGAATCATCGCACAAACAAAGGAGATTTCTGAGGGCCTCAGAGAGTTGTTGATGCTCATCATGCTGGAAAAGGTTACAAAACCATCTCTAAAGAGTTTGGACTCCACCAATACACAGTCAGACAGATAGTGTACAAATGGAGGAAATTCAAGACCATTGTTACCCTCCCCAGGAGTGGTCGACCAACAAAGATCACTCCAAGAGCAAGGCGTGTAATAGTTGGTGAGGTCACAAAGGACCCCATGGTAACCTCTAAGCAACTGAAGGCCTCTCTCACATTGGCTAATGTTAATGAGTCCACCATCAGAAGAACACTGAACAACAATGGTGTGCATGGCAGGGTTGCAAGGAGAAAGCCACTGCTCTCCAAAAGAACATTCTGCTTGTCTGCAGTTTGCTAAAGATCACGTGGACAAGCCAGAAGGCTATTGGAAGAATGTTTTGTGGACGGATGAGACCAAAATAGAATTTCTGGTTTAAAAGAAAAGCGTTATGTTTGGAGAAAGGAAAACACTGCATTCCAGCATAAGAACCTTATCCCATCTGTGATACAAGGTGGTGGTAGTATCATGGTTTGGGCCTGTTTTGCTGCATCTGGGCCAGGACGGCTTGCCATCATTGATGGAACAATGAATTCTGAATGATATCAGAGAATTCTAAAAGAAAATGTGTAGCCTCAATAGCTGGATTGACCGCCATTCGAACTCTGGTTATTGTTTATCAACAATCTCTCCACCAAATCACAAACACTACGGACACTGTAATGCAAAGGACCACCACCTGGACAGACTCTTCACAGATTACTGGCCACAATAACCAACCTTTTCTCAAACCAACAGAAGAAATTTAGGACCTAGCCAAGCTGTCAGATAACCCCTGCATCTCACCATCGTAAACTGAGCCAATGTGTTAGTCTTAAAAGGATTTCTGACACTCTCTACACAAAACTCCCCCATTCTAGGAGAAATCTGGCCTAACTTTTGCAAAGAAAAAAAAGATGCCTTCCCACCCTTCACTTTTACAACACACGTGTCCAGACAAGCAGCAGCCAGAAAGGACAGCCCTGGACAAATTATGACCCGGAGACCTCAGCCTTTTCAAAGACATATTCTTAATAGTAGTATTAACTTTTGTTGGAAATAGATTACCTCAGCATGGACCACTCAACTAGAAAACACATGAGAACTGCTTCATAATGAGTCCAAACACCCCCACACACACCCTGTCTCTTTCTTACAAGGAATCTGATCGGGGATATTCTTCGTACACCTATATATAATCATATATATACACACACACACACACACACACACACACAAGTCAAGTCAAGTCAAGTCAGATTTATTTATATAGCGCTTTTTACAATGGAGCATTGTCTCAAAGCAACTTTACAAGTTTAGATTATCTCCTAATAACTACGTCCAATCCCAAATTGAGCGAGCCTAGGGCGACAGTGGCAAGGAAAAACTCCCTAGTTCTAGGAGAAACCTTGGGAGGACCAAGGACTCAAAAAGGGACCCCACCTCCTTGGGCGGCGTAGATGATAAATCTAAGAGCGAACTAAAGTCATGGATGTCAAAGTTCGAATAGAATGTGAAGTATGCACATCGACATTAAAGTGGCCCGGGTATGATGATAAAATCTAAGAGCGAAACTAAAGTTCATGGAGTCATGGTCGAATAAAATGTGAATTATGCACAAGTGGAGCTCCATCAGATGTACATCATGTGTGGGCCGGAACTCTGCCGGAACACCTCGGAGATAGAACCAGAAAATGTAATTTAGTTATTGATTAAGAGCACAAGTGTCTATTAACAATCACTGATGCCATGTCAATCACTGATGCCAAGTGTAGCATGAGACCCGGCAGCATTTCATTAGCTATAGCAGCATAGCTAGAAAGCTACGATAGAAAGAGGAGAACTGGAAGGGAAAAAACACAGCCAAGAGGGATCACATGAGACATTGGCACCCACCCCACGCGCGGCAGAAAGACAGCAACCCAACCAACGTCTCTGATCACCATAGACCCTTTTATGACTATGAACCCCCAAGCTCGTGCCCGTATTCTAAGGCAAGGTTGCATGAGTCAAGATCACGTGAGGATCCCAAGCCTAGTTCAGACAGACCGCCCACCCTACCGACACTCCCGGCTAGTGGACAACGCAGGCAGGCCAGACATGACTCCAGACTCCGACCCCAGTGACCAAGCCATGCATCCTGGTCTAAATCTAGTGAAAAGCCTGCATAAATAAGTATGTCTTTAGCCTAGACTTAAAACTTTGGAGAGTGTCTGAGTCTTGAACAAAAGTGGGAAGTTTATTCCATAGTTGGGGGACCGTGTATGAGAAAGCCTTTCCCCCTGCTGTGACTTTTTTAATTCTAGGAACTAAAAGAAGTCCTGTACCCTGCGAACGAAGTAGATGGATTGTAAAACTCTAAGAGTTCACTCAGATAATGTGGGGCCAGTCCATGTAGAGCTTTATAAGTTATAAGAAGTATTTTGTAATCAATGCGGAATTTGACTGGTAACCAGTGTAGTGATGATAGAACAGGAGTGATATGATCAAATTTTCTAGTTCGAGTTGAGCTGAATTCTGAACTAACTGAAATTTATTTATAGATTTACTATAGCGTCCAGTAAGTAAGGCGTTACAGTAATCCAACCTTGAGGTTATGAACGCATTAACAAGTTTTTCTGCATCATTAAAAGAGAGGATATTTCTAAGTTTAGCGATATTATGTAATTGAAAGAAAGCAATTCGCGTGATGCTGCTAATGTGCGCATCAAAGGAGAGATCTGAATCAAATGTGTCACACCCAAGTTTTTTACAGATGGACTGGGCAGTACTGGACAGCCATCTAGATTTAGGATAGACGTAGCCAAACTGTCTCTCACAGCCTTGGGTCCCACTAACAGAACCTCAGTTTTATCTGAGTTAAGTAAGAGAAAATTAAATAACATCCAATCTTTTATTTCCTTTAAACAGTTCTCAATTTTGTTGATTGTAAGGCTGTTATTAGATTTGGCTGATATGTACAGCTGTGTATCATCTGCATAGCAGTGGAAATTAATGCCATGTTTACGAATAACTGAGCCTAGGGGCAGCATGTACAGAGAGAATAAAAGCCAAGCACTGACCCCTGAGGCACGCCATACTTCACTTTTGAGAGCTTACACCTTAGATTATTTATATGAACAAACTGGTCCCGGTCGTTTAAGTAGGATTTAAACCAAGAAAGTGCTGATCCCTTAATACCTACAGCATTTTCTAGTCTGTTTAGTAAAACATCTATAGTGTCAAATGCTGCACTTAAATCTAACAGAACAAGAAAAGAAACACATCCCTTATCTGAAGACATTAGCAAGTCATTTAGTACCCTAATTAATTCTGTTTCAGTACTATGATGGGGCCTGAAGCCAGACTGAAATGTTTCATAAATACCATTCCTTTGGAGGTAACTACAGAGCTGCTGATAGACGGCTTTTTCTAAGATTTTGGACAGAAACAGTAGATTTTAAATTGGGTCTATAATTAGATATCACACAAGGGTCAAGATTGGCTTTGTTAATCAGTGGTCTGATAACGGCACACTTAAAGGATTTGGGCACATAACCAAAGGTAAGGGATGAATTTAAAATAACTAACACTGGCTCTATAACACTAGGTAATACTTGTTTGAGTAAACGTGCAGGAATTGGATCTAATAAACATGTTGATGGCTTAGACGAGCTGATCAGTGCGGATAGTTCAGTATTAGTAATTGGGGTAAAATATTTTAATCTTGATTTACAGCTCATTAAACAGATGTCTTAACTAGTGCTGCATCTGGAAGGTGGCTGAATAGTTTGGTGATGCGATGAGCAGTGAGTTTTATGCCTAATGTTTTCTATCTTATCATTAAAGAAAGTCATGAAGTCATTACTGTTAAAATTACACAGAACGGGAGAGTCACTTTCTGTCGGGTTTTTTGTTAATTTGGAGACTGTATTAAAGAGAAATCTTGGATTATTCTTATTTTTCTCTATGATTGAAGAGAAGTATGCAGCTTTAGCTTTAGTGAGGGCATGCTTATACTCTGCCATGCTGTCCCTCCAAGCAATCTTAAACACCTCCAATTTACTATGTCTCTACTTGCGCTCTAGGTGCCGTGTTCTTTGCTTTAAGGTACGGGTGTTGTCATTTTACCATGGTGCTAGCCTTTTTTCCCTAATGTGTTTGACCCTAGCAGGAGCAATCGTGTCCAGGGTTGAGGGAAGCACACATTCTAATTGGTCATTTACACACTCAAGATGATTGATCTCTGTAGGTGTATTAAATTTCAAGTCTGGTAGGTTTTTAATAAACACAGCTGGAGTAGCAGATGTGATAGTGCGCTTGGTGTGATAACGAGGCAGAAGGATTTTATTTATTAGAGATAGCTCAAATACTAAAAGATAGTGATCTGAAATCAAATCACTTTGCGTGAAAACATCAAGGTTATCTATATTGATACCAAATGTTAATATTAGATCTAATGTATGATTACAGCGGTGGGTTGGTCCCATCACATTCTGAGTGATGCCCATGGATTCTAAGATGGACTCGAAAGCAATTTTAAGTTGAACCTGCTCATTCTCAAAGTGAATATTGAAATCACCTACAATTAAAGCCTTATCTGTTGACAGTACTAAGCAGGAAAGATAGTTAGCAAATTCCTGAAGAAATTCTGAATAGGGACAAGGAGGATGGTAAATGGTGATAAGCTGAAAAGAGTATGGTTTTGACTTCCATAACAATGGATCAGTCACATTAAAAATTAGTATTTCAAAAGAATTAGCCTTGTAATGGGATTTAGTTATAACACCTAGCTCTTTGTCAAAAATTGTGGCTATGCCTCCCCCCCGACCATTAGGACGAGGGCGGTGAGCATGACTGTATCCAGGAGGTGAGCCTTCATTTAAGGCTAAATATTCATCAGGTCTAATCCAAGTTTCAGTGAGACAGAGAGCGTGTAAGCATTTATCAGTGATCATTTCATTTACAATCACTGCTTTGTTTGTAAAGTGATCTATGTTAAGTAGTCCTAGTCTTTAAGTCTAATGTTGTTATTTTCTTTTGCAGCTATCTGTGTTTCTACTAATGAGGTGTATTTAAAACAGACTTTTTGAGAGCGTTTACGTTTAGCGCAGATGCGGGTAACACACACACACACACACACACACACACATGTCACTGTTTTCTCATGTATTTTCATGTCTATTTGGTTAATGTCTTTAGTATAATGACCATTCCATACTCAATATGGTCCAGTTTTGTGTCGTAGTTAGGGAAGTATTAGCATATCACCTCTGCAGGGCCTCTTGTATCGATTGATTAGTGATTTAATACCTATTTACACCTATAGAGGACCAGAAATGCAAGTTGTTATTAGGAATGTATTGTATCTTACATCTGGTATTGATCGTATTATTATTTGTCTGAGAAATAACATATGTATGTGCTGTAGTTTAGAATGCCTTAATTATGTCCTGGTTTGTAGGTTCGAGGTGCTCTTGACAATCGGAACCTGAACTAGTACCTGAACTCCTGCAACTAAACTTGTAACTTTGAGGATTTTTGTTCTTATGTGATACTTAGACATCCTAAATATGTAAAATATATTAATCCAAAGTTTATAACTTCTGTATCGGTGCATACCAACATACGGTGAAAAGAAGGGACGTGCCCAACGAGAGGAGGGACTTGAAACAGAGTCAACTTCTCATTGGCCGATCCAGGGCAAAACCCCTGCCTCACGCCCCTCATCACTTACATCAGAGTGTGTACAAAACTATTGGCGCAAGCTAACAGCGGGGGTCTTGTTCCTTTGTTTAAGTTTTTTTTTCTTTCTTTGTAGAGTCTTTTTTTTGTTGTAAGCGTTTTCGAGTTTTGGTTTTTGAGTTTAGTTTACATTTAAGTTTTTCCTTGTCCAGAAGTCTTAGCAGTTCGGTATTGCTGAATTAAAAATTAAGCTAAAGAAAGTAGTGCCTAAGTAGTAGTACTACTTGCCTAGTCTTCCAAGTTTACTGAAGCATGTTGTGTAAAGTTCACGTCAGACTTAGCATTTACCTGTGGCCAGGGTAAAGATTTGAGTGTACGCGAATGCAATCTTCGAGGACCATGAAACCCCCACAGCTAAAGCTGGGAAGAACGCCGAAGGCGCTGCCCACAAAACATCGGTGGTTACACGACTGCATATCTGCATAACCGAGAAGCCAAGAGCCTACACCATCGATAGGCGCTCCGAACAGCTGTGTTCATCGAAAGATAAACATCATCCGCTCCACGATCGTGCCATCCTGAAACAGGCGAGGCCCGGGTGCCGTGTCCACCTCCTTTTGCACGAGCTTCTGCCAGGCAAGTACCGCTTTGTGAACTTGATTTGGGTCTCCAATTCTCGAACCTTGCGTTTAATTTTAAACCATGTTTCAACCTAGACCCCCCTATGTCTAAATAGTTTCCACTGAATTATTTATGTTTCACCGCACTTTGTTTTACTAGTAACTCACTACACCGTAATAAAATAATTTACAACATTGCACCTGTGTAGTTACTACACAACTGATTGGTTGCACATAGATACACCCCGTTAGTGATATTACAACTGTGATATACATGTTCGCCATCATTTCCTGATCTTAACACTGTGATATATGTGTCATTACTTCAGATTGTCAGTTGGTATTTCCTTGTTTGTAGTTAATAAACTCGTTATAACCTTTTGAATTTACCGCTTTGTGTGGGAGAGAATTTTTTATTCAACCGAAGGTCGAGAAAATAAGTTTGAATTCATTATTCAGATCCAGACTGAAGTCGCCCATATCGACTTAGTGATCAGTTTTGCTTTTTCTCTTTCAACTGGTTTTCTGGATCCAAGAGTACCCAAACGATCCGGTGGTGCCACGTTTGTTCATTAAAATTAATCAATTTAAAGGTGTAGTCGTATTCCGCTACAAATGTCAGGACATCTGTCCATGAACTGAATCTCAAGAGAAGGTGGGTCATGCAGCAAGATAACGACCCTAAGCACACAAGTCGTTCTACCAAAGAATGGTTAAAGAAGGTAATGTTTTTTAATGGCCAAGTCAAAGTCCTGACCTTAATCCAATTGGAATGTTGTGGAAGGACCTGAAGCGAGCAGCTAATGTGAGGAAACCCACCAACATCCCAGAGCTGAAGCTGTTCTGTACGGAGGAATGGGCTAAAATTCCTCCAAGCCGGTGTGCAGGACTGATCAACAGCTACAGGAAATATTTAGCTGCAGTTATTGCTGCACAGGGGGGCCACACCAGATACTGAAAGCAAAGGTTCACATACTTTTGCCAAATAAATGACCAAGTTCAATATTTTTGTCTCATTTGTTAACTGGGTTCTCTTTATCTACTTTTAGAAATCTGATGATGTTTTAGGTCATATTTATGCAGAAATGTAGAAAATTCTAATGGGTTCACAAACTTTCAAGCACCACTGTACACCAATGGAATTGTATTGTACTGGTGTTCCCTGATTTATGGGGATATTCCGACAAACTTATCATAAGTTAAATGTATCATGAACAAAGGAGTTTAATATAGTCTATTGTATCAAGTTCTAAAAAGACATTTGTATTCTGAAAACTAGCCAACAAACGCACTAGAAAATCCTTTGGAATGGTCCCCAAACTTCTGCATTTGGCAAATTTCAGGCTTTTTTAACACCGGCAAGTTAAACTTCACAAATAAACCATAATACTGCATTAATATTTGTATAAATGTCATATTTATGACTATTTCCTATAGGAGTGTATTAACTGTTTTTTCTATATTATGGAACACCCAATGAATATAATTACAGTGTACAATAGGTTCTAGTCAATTACCCAACTTATAAAATAGAATGTGGGGTGTTAAAAGAAAATAAAAAGACTACAATAAGTGCCGGCCGGTTCCACCGGTACACCAGTGTTAATTTCCCCTATGGTATGCATTTTCATATACCTCCATACCGGTGCATAGCAGAAACACAGCTCTAACGCTTCAAATATTCAGCATAATTATATAATATTTTTTGCTGCTACAAGTGCTGCTGCACTCCGAGTAGAACGTCATCACCAAACAGCATGTTGGCCAAGTAGCATGACATACACCACAGCCTAGAAATAGTCCGTTAACAGATGGGAAATTCTCCATCACATTAAAAAACAGAATACAGAAATGGATTTTAAAGTAAGATCAGAGATGCAAAAGAAAAAACACATTAGGAATGCAGTAACTCTCGAGATGTAATGATTAACCCCCTGAATTCAGGGTATGTCTTGCGAGAGCAAAAACACGTTTTTTTTTTCTTCCAAGCTTTGTTTTTAATGCAGATTGCATAATAAAAACTGTTTACATTCGACAACTATTTCATGCATTCTGATTTGCGTAGGTTTGTGGGGCAAAGTAAACCTGTGATCCTCTTCAACCAGTGATCGGCGTTCAGTCTCATATAACCAACTCTGTGCCAACCACACCTGAACATCACAGTGCTTTTACTACCTTTAATTCATAATTCAGTTCAGGTGTGTAAAGTTTCAGCCACTCGAGGGTTTCTATAAGAGACATGTTTAAAGGTTTGTTTGCTGACATGATGAGAAGAAAGCGTTATTGATTTCGGTTGTGTTTTGAGTGCTACTTAGCTAGTCAACTAGATAGTCTCCCTAAAAACCACATTATTTACAAGGGACTAGGGTCACTAACAGGGAGTTAGTGATCCACTGTTAGCACAACCATGTCTCCAGGATGGAAACTTTTGCAGCATGCTGAAGCATCCTGGATTACATGAATGGCAAAAATAAGCCGTGAAGGAAGAACTCTGAACATGATCAGAATAAAAAATGTACTAAATGTTTAAAACAGCAGTGAATATGCTGAGTTTGACAAAGCAAACAAAGTCAAAGGAGCTAAAGCTAAAACTTGTGAGAGCGCGGAGCCAGGCACAAACCAGCAGCCCCTGCTATCCTTTTTTTTTTTTTAACGGAGCATTCAGGGAATATCTAGTATCTATCTAATCTATCTGTATATCGCATATACATGAATACTACTATGATAACCGAAAGCCTGAAACCGATAGATCCTTCAAAATACCGTGATACAAATTTCTGATCATACCGCCCTTCATTTACTACAATATAAAGTATGTTTATCAGGTCAAAACACTTCCACCTTTGCTTCATCTAAGTTGGGCTGTGTATATAGGGTTTTATAAAAGGTTTCAAACGAGAGTTGTATGTCATTTGCAGTGAAGATCTTCTCTTTTGTAGATTTTATTTTGTATTTTGTATTGTTTGATGCTTTTTTTAATTTGTAAGCAAGTAATTAAGCTGATTTTCCTTCCATGTCGTAGTGTCTTAGTTTCAGGAAGACGCATATTTTTTTAATGTCATGTAACCAAACTGGTTATCTGGATCAGGTATTATTACAGCAGATAATGTTATTTGGGTCGTTACTCCACTAGGGGGCGATAGGGAGGCCGGGTGCTGAAATACAGGAAGCTAGATAGGAAGTACCTGAAAGTTGACCTTCAGGCATGTGGACTCACCACTGAAATCTCCTTTTTGTTTGTTTGTTTTTGCAGAAACCTAGAGGTTTTGAGGCTCATTGTGAGTATTTACTTTGAATGCTGATGCTAAAATTTTAATGATGCTGCTAATGCTAAGATAAAGAAATTAAACATGTGGTTTGGAACTCACTTTTACATTCTTATGCAGAAGGAGATTCTTATATTACCTGAACACTACAGACTTTATGGTGAAAACAGAGGATGGTTTGAGAGTTGTAAGTTTCTAAGGCTCTTCTCTTCCTCCCAAATTGCACCTCTTCCCTTGCTAACTCCATTCATCAGGTGGGACCAAGTTATCTGTTCCTTAAGGATTATCCCGAAATGGAAGTATATGTACACTGGACTATGGACATTTATGGACATTGATTCTCTGCAAAACACTGGGGCATGTTTGGTAATTTGGGGAGTGTCTGTTTGTTGAATGCTTGCCTTTATGTGCATCTATGGCAGTTTTTTCTACAAACGTTTTTCTTTTAGTTTCTTTTTCTTTACTTCTTTGGATTGTTATTGTTTGGGTACAAGTGTTGATACAGTTCCTTCCTGCCTCATCTTTATTACATTGGTCATTTTTCTTTACCTTGCCTCTCTACATCACTAAACACCTTAACGTTTACACAGTTCCCAGATGGTACCCTCTTCATGATTTTTGTAGCTGCTTACCTAGCGAGTTCTCTAGGCGAATAGTTACAGTCGTTTCAGTAGATTTCATTTAATTAATTCTTCGTCCATTTCTTCTCGATTTAATGTTTTTATGAATGTTTTCCAATTTTCCCAGTTCCATCTGCCGTTAATCCTTTTTTTATTTTCACTTTTTTAATTTAACTACTTTGCATGCATCCCAAAGGATCAGTCTCGACACGTCCCCATTAAAATGTGTGTCCAGATAGACTCATCTATCCTTAACTGCTGTCTCATTTGAGTAAGAATCCCTGTGTTTAGTCTCCAATTAGTGTCTTTCTTTTCAGCACCTAATATGAGATAATGAATTTGCTATCCAGTTCACTGCTGCAACTCTTTTTGGAGGAAGCCGCAATATTTGTGAAGCAATTTGTAAATCCTGGTAGAAAACCAAGCAAATCAGTAGCTAATTCTTGATACAGCAAACAGCAATATATGTAAACAGTAATTAAAAATATGACAAAACTTAATTCAACTGGAACTTTGCTCAGTTATTTTAGTTAAAAAATGTAAAACAGATGAGAGAAACTAGTTTTACCCATTCCTGCCTTCTTCTCAAACTCCTCCACAGTTATTAAGGGTCGTCCAGCCAGTCGTTGCTTCAGATTAAAGCGATGCCAATCCAGTTTGTAATGCTCCATCTAAATATATTATATATTTATTTATATATACACACACACACACACACACACACACACACACACACACACACACACACACACACACACACACACACACACACACATACATACATACATACATACATACATACATACGTGTGTGTGTGTGTGTGAAAAAGTGATTGCCCCCTAAACCTAATAACTGCTTGGGCCACCCTTAGCAACCAAGCATTTGAGATAACTTGCAATGAGTATTTTACAGCATTGTGGAAGAAATTTGACCCACTCATCTTTGCAAGATGTATTTTGGTTTCATCTGACCACATGATATTCTCCCAATCCTCTTCTGGATCATCCATATCCTCTCTGGCAAACTTCAGACGGGCCTGGACATGTACTGGCTTAAGCAGGGGGCACGCCTGGCACTGCAGAATCTGAGTCCCTCTTGGCGTACTGTGTTACTGATGGTAGCCTTTGTTACTTTGGTCCCAGCTCCCTGCAGATCATTCATTTAGGTCCCTCCGTGTAGTTCTGGGATATTTTCTCATGATCATTTTACCCCACGGGATGAGATCTTGCATGGGGCCCCAGATCGAGGGAGATTGTGTTAGCATGGCAGAAGCACATTCTGTTCAATAAAGTACATCTAACTTTTCTTTGGATTACGAGCTTAATCTCCCTAGTTACAGGTCTGTGAGAGCCAGAAATCTTCCATGTTTCTGGGTGATCAAATACTTATTTTCCACCATGATTTACAGTTAAATTCTTTAAAAATCTTACAGCTTGCACAATCAATGGCTGACTAAATACTTTTTTGACCCACTGTATATAAATACACAGGCATACACACATACATTTATGGTTGACATCCAGTTTGAGTACCAGTATAATTAATGGCAAGATTTCTAATAAAAATCACTGCACCTGCTCTGCACGACTGTCAAACAGACACTGACATGTTGAGCAGAATTTCCTCTCTGAAACCTCTCCAAAAGGAACTGCGTTGATACTTCTGTTGGTTCCTCTACTGTCATCTGGAAATTCTGCAAAAACATTTTAATTAATTAATTAAGCCCTCATTTATAATGATGCATTCAACGTTTTTACAGCAAATCAAATATGCATTCAGAAGCTAATTGCAAATGGAAATGTATAACCCGTTCTGTTTGTTTTAACAAAAAGACTCAGTACCAGTATTGCTATTTTAGTAGTCCTGGGTCCTTTCTGTGTGAAGGTTACATATCCTCCCTGTGTCTGTGGGTTTACTCCTGGTTTCCTCCCACAGTCCAAATACATCCAATAGATTAACTGATTGCACTACAACGGCCCAGTGTGTATATACATATTGTCTCACAACACACCACACACACACACACACACAACACACACACACAACACACACACCCACACACACACACACACACACACACACACACACACACCACACACACACACACACACACACACACACACTCATAATAGAATTGTCTATATTTCTGCATAAATATGACCTAAAACATCATCAGATTTTCACACACGTCCTAAAAGTAGATAAAGAGAACCCAGTTAAACAAATGAGACAAACATATTATACTTTGGTCATTTATTTATTGAGGAAAATGATCCAATATTACATATTAGTGAGTGGCAAAAGTATGTGAACCTTTGCTTTCAGTATCTGCTGTGACCCCCCTGTGCAGCAATAATTGCAGCCAAACGTTTCCCTGTAATGTTCATGTGTTTTTGGAGAAGCAGCGGCTTTTCTCCTCGCCAACTATTACACGCCTTGCTCTTGAAGTGATCTTTGTTGGTCGACCACTCCTGGGAAGGGTAACGGTGGTCTTGATTTCCTTTCCTCCATTTGGACACTGACTATTCCAGCATGATGAGCATCAACAAGCTCTTTTTCTGAGGTCCTCAGAAATCTCCTTTGGTTTTTTGCCATGATACACTTCCACAAAACATGTGTTGTGAAGAGCAGACGTTTGATAGATCCCTGTTCTTTAAATAAAACAGGGTGCCCACTCGCACCTGATTGTCATCCCATTGACTGAAAACACCTGACTCTAATTTCACCTTCAAATTAACTGCTAATCCTAGAGGTTCACATACTTTTGCCACTCACTAATATGTAATATTGGATCATTGTCCTCAATAAATAATGACCAAGTATAACATTTTTGTCTCATTTGTTTAACTGGGTTCTCTTTATCTACTTTTAGGACTTGTGTGAAAATATCACGATGTTTTAGGTCAAATTTATGAATCACTGCATTCACTGTGTGGGTAGTGGTGTGTGTGTTTGCGCATATATTATATATATAAGATATTTATGAATATACTATATCACTGTGTGTATGTATATATATATATATATATATATATAATATACGCACACACACTGGTCCTTCTAAAAAAATGAGCATATGGTAATACAGTTTATTCTTTTCCGTAATGAATGATATAAAAATTAAACTTTTCATATATTTAGATTCATTGCACACCAACTGAAATATTTCAAGTCTTTTATTGTTTTAATACTGATGATTTTGGCATACAGCTCATGAAAACCCAAAATTCCTATCCCACAAAATTAGCATATTTCATCCGACCAGAAAAGTGTTTTTAATACAAAAAAAGTCAACCTTCAGATTATATGTTCAGTTATTGCACTCAATACTTGGTCGAGAATCCTTTTGGGCAGAAATGACTGCTTCAATGCGGCGTGGCATGGAGGCAATCAGCCTGTTGGCACTGCTGAGGTGTTATGGAGGCCCAGGATGCTTCGATAGCAGCCTTAAGCCCTCATCCAGAGTGTTGGGTCTTGCGTCTCTCAACTTTCTCTTCACAATATCCCACACAGATTCTCTTATCGGGTTCAGGTCAGGAGAGTTGGCAGGCCAATTGAGCACAGTAATACCATGGTCAGTAAACCATTTACCACTGGTTTGGCACTGTGAGCAGGTGCCAGGTCGTGCTGAAAAATGAACTCTTCATCTCCATAAAGCTCTTCAGCAGATGGAAGCATGAAGTGCTCCAAAATCTCCTGATAGCTAGATGCATTGACCCTGCCCTTGATAAAACACAGTGGACCAACACCAGCAGCTGACATGGCAACCCCAGACCATCACTGACTGTGGGTACTTGACACTGGACTTCAGACATTTTGGCATTTCCTTCTCCCCAGTCTTCCTCCAGACTCTGGCACCTTGATTTCCGAATGACATGCAAAATTTGCTTTTTCATCCGAAAAAAAAGTACTTTGGACCATTGAGGCAACCGTCCAGTGCTGCTTCTCTGTAGCTCAGGTCAGGTGGCTTCTGCCGCCGTTTCTGGTTCAAATTGTGTCTTGACCTGGGGAATGCGGCACCTGTAGCCCATGTCCTGCACATGCCTGTGCACGGTGGCTCTGGAATCGGCCCTTCTCCACAATCCTCCCCAGGGTCCGGTCACCTCTTCTCGTTGTGCAGCGTTTTCTGCCACACTTTTTCCTTCCCCACAGACTTTCCCACTGAGCTGTCTTGATACAGCACTCTGGGAACAGCCTGTTCGTTCAGAAATTTCCTTCTGTGTCTTACCTTCTTGCTTGAGGGTGTCAATGATGGCCTTCTGGACAGCAGTCAGGTCGGCAGTCTTACCCCATGATTGCGGTTTTGAGTAATGAACCAGGCTGGGAGTTTTCAAAAACCTCAGGAATCTTTTGCAGGTGTTTAGAGTTAATTCGTTGATGCAGATGATTAGGTTAATAGCTCGTTAGAGAACCTTTTTCATGATATGCTAATTTTGTGAGATTTATTTTGGGTTTTCATGAGCTGTATGCCAAAATCATCAGTATTAAAACAATAAAAGACTTGAAATATTTCAGTTGGTGTGCAATGAATCTAAAATATATGAAAGTTTAATTTTTATCATTACATTACGGAAAAGAATTAACTTTATCACAATATGCTAATTTTTTTGAGAAGGACCAGTATATATATATATATATCTATATATATATATAATATATATAGATATATATCTATATAATATTAGTATACATATGCGCACATACACAGACATATACAGGCAAAAAGTATTTAGTCAGCCACTGATTGTGCAAGTTCTCCTACTTAGAAAGATGAGAGAGGTCTGTGATTTTAATCATAGCTACACTTCAACTATGAGTGAAGTGTACCTAGTCATTCATATATATATATATATATCTATATATATATATATATATATATATATATATATATATATATATATATATATATATATGACTAGTTTTAATGTAACCTTGTATAACCCAAAACCTAACAAACAAACATTTTTGGTCTTAATTTTAAATGTTTTATTCTGTGCTGCCACTTGTGCTTGGACACATGCAATCCCATCTTCAAGAACTGAGCAGCACATTTCTTCATATATGGCTTTATTTTTGGTAAATTCCAACTGAACAAATGCAGCTACCAACAATGGCATTTGACATTTTCACTGCTACAGGCTGAGGTATTATTTCATGCAGACGTTCATCCATGTAAATATTACTGTTGTCGCAAATCTCTAACATCAGTGTTGAGCGGCGAATGACATAAATACCTCAAAATAGCCGATCTGACCGGTCAGACAGTGTCTTGAAATGTGATTCCAATCAAATTTTAAACTACATACAAATTTGGTTTGAAGTTAATTTGGGACAATCAGATTCCATGTGATTTTCAGCCATTCAGAGCACACAAAATCTGATTCATAATTTATAAACAACATATCCATGAAAAGCAGCACAAGTGCTCTAATTGTAAACTGTAATTGCTTATTAAAGAAACATTTGCAATTGTGTTCGCATGGCAGAAGCACATACTGTTCAAATAAAGTACATCTAACTTTTCTTTGGATTACAAGCTCTCTAGCACACTGGGACTTTTACGGTAGGGTTAAAAATCTACAAAGCATATCATTTTGTCAAGTCAAGTCAAGTCAGATCTATTTATATAGCGCTTTTTACAATGGAGCATTGTCTCAAAGCAACTTTACAAGTTTAGATTATCTCCTAATAACTACGTCCAATCCCAAATTGAGCAAGCCTAGGGCGACATTTTGTGACAAAGGTCTAGATCCACTACTGTCTTGAAAAAAGAGGACAAGCTGGATTTAATCAGTGAAAAAAAAAGCTTTAGAGGCACAGATCCACTAAAGGTAACATCAGTAAAAATTCTACAAAATATTTGCACCATTAGCAAGAGATTAAAAAAAGTACGGATTCAAAAGGACAAACTTTTTAATATTAGTGTATATCACAAAAACAACACCATGCTTATCAAGTACTCAATTAGGCCATACCTCTGTCCAGTCCAAAACAAAACAACGTGCAACATTTAATGTAGAACCATATTTTGCAAATAACACAGGAAGTGGGAAGCTGGTCATCCAGTGTTATGAGCTATGTGGTTCAAATATTATCAGGACACAACTCAGATACAAGACACACAAACCAGGGGCCGTATTCATAACAATTCTTAGTGCTAAGAGTAGCTCGTAGTGACAAAATTCTGAGAAAAATCCCAGAATTGCGGGCATTTCCCTCTCAAATTTAGGAGTAGATCCTAGTAAAGAGAAAAGTTATTTATAAGGTATCTTAACTCCTAAAAAGCTCCTAAGGTGAAAAACTGTTAGGAGTAGGGTGAGGGATTTTAAGAGGCTTTTTTGGGGTCTCCAAACCCTGAATAACAGTGAGTTAATCAAACTCTACCAATTAGCTCATGCAGGAATAATGTTTGTAGTTGATCTCATTATAGATGTGCTCACGTCTACCCAGCACAACAATGGTGTAACACCCGAAATTAATTCCTATGAACTAACCCCACCAGTTCAATAGATTAGACACGGCAGCAAGCATACCTGAACAAAGCCGAGCCACATTTCCTCCAGTTCATAGGCTGTTCAATCGCTTCTGAATCTCTCTACCCAACAGTGTTTTTGCTAAGTTAGGAGCTCTCGAAGAGTATTCTTAGAATCTTTATGAATATGACCCAGAGCTTTATTACACCAAATACTAGAAAAAAAATAATGTTGAAACAAAACATTTTACCCTCGCCAATGAAGGTGTCACGAGATTCTTTATGATGCTGCACATCTGAAATCTGTCTGAGCCCGACAGTCAACTTCAGATCAGAAGAGACATCAAACAGAGAGAGACGTTCTGGTTTGAGCATCATGGAACAGATCCAAACACACAGCGCTGGAAGGAAGAACAAGACAAAAAGAAGGAAGAGAACAAAATGGGGATTATAGGAACATATCCACCAAATTTAGAACGTATACAGGAAATTTACTTGAGAAAACAGACGCACCATCAGATTTTGCACAAATCTGTGAAAAACCTGACGGTGCATGCTGTTATATGGCCAAGGGAGCAAAGGGGCACCATTATTCCATGACTTTTTCTGAAGTTTCAGGTTTTTGCTCTGGTATCGTTTCAGTATCGGTATCAAGATATTTTAGACAGGTATCGTATCAAAGTCATAGTTTTGGTATCGGGAAAACACTAGCTGTATTAGAGATGTTCCCTGTGAGACTGCTACGGAACCAAGTCAGGTTCCTTGGCCATGTCATCAGTGGTGCTGGGTTGGGCACCAATCCAAATAAGGTGGACACTGGACACTGTACAACAAGGATGCAGCTGGCAATGATTAAACAACTGTGAACAACTGTTTCTAGAGCTGGCTTATTACTACCAGCATGTGCTGTTTAACATCCATCCGATAAATGTTCGCTCTCTTTAACGGCTGATGTCTTAAAAAGTATGAGAAATTATAAAAGGAAATAAAAATCTGTTTTTTAACATTGGACACTGTGGCTGTAAACAGCTGTTCAACAGCCAATCAACTCTGCAGATCCACAAACAGAGGCAGGAGTTAGAGTTTAAGAGCAGAAGTCTGTCATTCACTCGAAAACTCACTATATTACTGGTTGTGTGCTCACTTGCTCATGTTTGGACTAGAGGCTGTTCTAAGTCAGTTGGTGTGTTTGGAGACTTCTTGTGCAAGTGTGTGTTTGACAGTCTGTATATACAAATGGACTGAACGACAGCAGGTGAAAAGTGAAGCCACTACATGTCTAATGTCCTCTAGTGGCTGGCTGCAGTACAACTTTTAACCTCATCCATTCCCATACAAGCGAATGGCTCAGGTGGTAAGTTTTCATTTCACATTACACATCCAAGAAATTTTTCTGGCAACTGTATTCTGTCAATTCTAGAAGCTACCATCACGTTAGAAACTCTCCCAGTATTTTTTCTTTACAATGAATGGGTTTTATGGAAGTTATTTGGTGATACCTAAAGGGGTGTGGTGATTAGGTGATTGACATGTATAGCTGTGTTCATTGACAGCTCATTCTGACGATACAGGTTGTCCATTTTACAGAGAGATTTGGAGCTACAGCTTGATGGCGTGTCTGTAGGGGTATCCAAAACATGCTCAACTCGCTCTGCATATGTTCTGTGACTCAGACTACTCACTCGGAGTTCATTTGGGCAGTTAATCAGGCATTGCTTCCCCTCTTACACTACATGGCAAACGTCAGCCGATCGAGCTAAAGTTCGGAACGATCCTGAAATTCACTCGGCTACGACCAAATCGGACTGAAATTGTACAGTGTATGCCTGGCTTTAACTTCTGAACTTCCCTCTTAATGTCAGTCATTTGAGCCGTCATTGTCTAGTAGTTTAGATCTTGAGACTCACAGTCTAAGTTCCTATGAAAAGTGTAGTCAGTCACAATACACATCCCCGACATAAAAACGAGATGTGGGCGTACCCTATCGAGTGCGATCCCAATATCTACATAAACTGGTTCACATTCACTCCTTGAATCTTTCATATTTACATTACTAAATAGCCTAAGTTATTAGTAAAATAAACAATTGTACAGCCAAGAGTTAAGCTCCCTTCTTCATTGATGTTGGTGGGTTTCCTCACATTAACTGGTTGCTTCAGGTCCTTCCACAACATTTCCATTGGATTAAGGTCAGGACTTTGACTTGGCCATTCCAAAACATGAACTTTATTCTTCTGTAACCATTCTTTGGTAGAACGGCTTGTGTGCTTAGGGTCGTTGTCTTGCTGCATGACCCACCTTCTCTTGAGATTCAGTTCATGGACAGATGTCCTGACATTTTCCTTTAGATTCTCTGATATCATTCAGAATTCATTGTTCCATCAATGATGACAAGCCGTCCTGCCCCAGATGCAGCAAAACAGGCCCAAACCATGATACTACCACCACCATGTTTCAAAGATGGGATAAGGTTCTTATGCTGGAAGGAAGTGTTTGACTTTCTCCTAACATAACACTTTTCTTTAAACCAAAAATTTATATTTTGGTCTCATCTGTCCACAAAACCTTCTTCCAATAGCCTTCTGGCTTGTCCACGTGATCTTTAGCAAACTGCAGATGAGCAGCAATGTTCTTTTTGGAGAGCAGTGGCTTTCTCCTTGAAACCCTGCCGTACACACTATTGTGTTTAGTGTGTGTTGCATTAGTTATTGTTTGTATGTGTGTAACACAGAGACTGTATATACAGTGTATAGTTAAATGTTGTTAGAGAGTTTTAGTCATGTGTAAATGTGTACTGCAATTATTTTGGGTTACTTTAGAATAAGGCCTGCCATGAGCCAGTAGGTTAACTCATTTGGTGGACATATCCCCAATTTTATTTTAGGAACGTCTTCTACCTAGTGTTTTTAACAGCTGCAAGTGTGCATACCTGGCAGGTTCTCAATAAAGAGCAACAATACTGGTTCCTGTAGTTCTTCTGAGCTGGTATAGTATCTTGTCGCCTCATTAAAGCAGACTATGTACATTTAACAGGCTGTGCTCTCAGACAGCTACAAATGTTGCATGGTCTTACTGACATAACGTAACGGTTAACAATATCAGATATTAACCATGTCTAATGCAATGCAATTATAAAATAGTAAACTTATCCATTCTCTTATTATAAAAACACCGTCGCTTACTTACCAATTGTTCTTTTACCTGTAGGTTGGGCTTTTTTCATTCGTTTATTTGGTTGCGAAAAGATCATCTGCTTAGGGATAATTATATGAAACTTCAAATAGTTCCATCACTTTTATTAGGCCTGACCATTAGTAATTTAATTTGCTTAAACTCGCACCAAGCTTAACCATAAACCAAACGCCTTAGCCACTGCTAGCATGGCATTCCAACCCACCGCTTTTCCGATGAACCCCGCCCTCAAACGATGCCATTGGTTGGACAGTAACGCGCAAGAAGATAACTGACGTCTATTCATCCAACCATAGAGCCGGAGTTCTGTGCTCGCTTGAACGGAAAGCGGGTAGGGAAAACAGTGTAGCGTCTCAGCTTTCTCTATGTAGCATGTACGAGGAGAGCCTGACTGCAGACCTCCATCGCAAGGGCTGCAGCAGTTTGGGATTCACCTCATCTGTGAGGACGGAGAAGTGAGTGTGTATACGGAAACAGAGTAGTGCACGGCTCCTCGTGCGTCTTCTTCAGGTCTCTTCGATGGGGTGTTTTCTCCTGCCGAGTTACGGTAAGTTATTAAACAAGATCACGTTAAATAACATACTGTAACGAGATAATGCTTATGGCTTTCCTTGGTTTATTTGATCAATTTAGATCCTTGGTTATGTGTAGGCCAGTGTTATTGTGTAGTTACAGCTGTGTCCGGCAGTATCTAACAGTATTAACGTTTAACTATTTTAATATGCATTTTACAAGCGTACGAACGGCCATTTAGAAGGGGGAGATATCGCGACATTTTAGATCAGGTTGGCTTTGTGGCCTACTGTGTAGTGAATCTGTGTTGCTTACTAGTCTATAAACTGAGCGTCGTTTAAAACTTTGAGTATAATTTGTCATATTTATAAATGTTATTAAATACTAACCTATACACTTCGGAGTGAAATGTTGTACGGTAGAAAGGCGGAAAGAAAGGTAGAAAGGATCTTTCTGCAGAAATGCACTGCCAGCCTATTCATGACGTCAGTGCACTCCCTGCCAGGAGCCGGAAATACGTAGCGTTTGTTGATGTTTACTGAATAGGAGAAAGGGATATGGTAGCTTTAAGTGAACGATGTCTAATATTTATTTGTGAATAATGATATGTCTATCACTGTAGACACACACATCCTATACAGCCAGCAAAGATACTGAACTAACAAACTAATGGCAAGTTCTATGTTGTTAATACACTGTTTGTGTTTTCAGTGCAGATGCCAAATGTTCAGTGTAGGCCCGTGGGTGATGCTAAAGTGCGACTAACTTTATAGACCTGGTGTATATTTTATATTCATTACATTTGAAGTGACATACTGTATTTAAAGCATTTTATTCTTTTACGTTTGACCGAAATGGCTTATAGCCCATGAAAATCAAAAATCAAGTATCTCAAATTATTCGAATTTTTTAATGTGATCAAACAGAAAAGAAATTACAATACATAAATGTGCAGTGTCATACAAGTACTTTGTTTGTACTCTCAGTATTTGGTTGGAGCTCGTTTACCATGAGTTATTGCATCAGTGCAGCATGGTGTGGAGCCAATCAGCCTGTGGCACTGCTATGAGATGTTATTAAAGTTCAGGTTGCTTTGATAGTGGCCTTCAGCTCGTTTGTATTGCTGGGTCGGTGTTTATCATCTTCCACTTGACAGTACCCCAAAGATGATGGGGTTCTGGTCCAAATCTCGATAACCAATTAAGCACACGTTAATATCACGGTCAGAGATTTATTTGGTAGTACCTTTGCCACTGTGGGCAGGTGCTAAGTCTTACTGGAAAAAGAAATCTCCTGGTAGATGGCTGCATTGACTTTAGACTTAAAACCAACACCAGCAGATGACATGGCACTTGAAACCATCACAAACTGCAGACACTTCACACTGGATGTCAGACATTTTGATATAATACTTTCTAATATGTACACAAATATAGACGATTGTGTGGAGACTACATTACGAATAAATGTTTTTTACAGAGCTCAATATTTTTTTACACCTCAATTGACTTCATATTTGTGCAGACTAAGCAAATCACAGGTTATATATGAACATTAGACTGAATGGAATGGCTTAGCTTTGTCCTGTAGATATAATGACATTCAGTAATGTTAAAGGGATGTGTAAAATTAAAACTACCACAATGATATGCTCAGATTCATATTTATTTGTCATATGCACAATTACACAAGACTGTCTGGTATCTATCCTGTGGTTTGATGACAAAAAACAATAAATCGTGTTGTAAAAAGTGATATATAATGGAGGCAGATAGTTATAGGGCAACGTAATAGAAGTAAATATAGCAAATGTGGTTTATTGAGCACAGCAAAGAAAATTATGTATGTATGTATGTATGTATATATATATACATACATACACACACACACACACACACACACACACACACACACACATACATACATATATACACATATGTGACGTCACCGACGCTGAAAGTGCCCGTCTGCAGCCAGTCTCTATTGAACAGCACTAGCGCTGGGAGCACCAATAACAGTGTGCAAACGTCAGAGTGGGTGATGCAATCACAATCTTGGAGCATGATGTGAGGAGGGCCTTCAAGAGAGTGAACTCCAGGGAGGCAGCTGGCTCAGATATGATATGAAGTGTTGAAAAAAAACTCATGACATTTAGTGAGTAATGGATTGAAAGTGAAAGGTAAAAACACTTACTCTGTTGATGGCTGCTAAGCTAACTGCAGCCTGTGTTCCTGAGCATTCAATTCCTGTTTTGCTTTCAGCTGGACCTTATAGATTAATCTTTTTAGGACCCATGGAGACTTATTTCCCCTAAGAATACAGTACTGTAGATGTTGAAAGAAAGAAAAACATTACAATAGTGTCGAAGTTTTCTGAGTGCATTTGTGTACCTGATTCACTGTGTACCGAATTGTGACTCGTGAGTCAGGTTTGGCTGAAACGAGTCTTGCGTCTTGACTCCTACATGTTCAAGCAAGTGTGCCAAGTTCCAGGCAATGACGAGAACCGAGACAAAATTTTCTAATCAAAATGGTCAAGAACTGAATTCATCGACTTCCGAGGTGGTCGAGAGCTGAGTGTGTGTGTGTGTGTGTGTGTGTGTGTGTGTGTGTGTGTGTGTGTGGGGGCTCTTGACCACCTTGGAACTCGACAAAAAAAAAAAAAAAGTATTTTCAGGAAATCACACTGTAGGATTTTTCAAGAATTTAATTGTAAATTATGGTGGAAAAGAAGTATTTGGTCACCCACAAACAAGCAAGATTTTTGGCTCTCAGAGACCTGTAACTTCTTCTTTAAGAAGCTCTTCTGTCCTCCACTCATTACCTGTATTAATGGCACCTGTTTGACGTTGTTATCTGTATAAAAGACACCTGTCCACAGCCTCAAACAGTCAGACTACAAACTCAACCATGGCCAAGACCAAAGAGCTGTCGAAGAACACCAGGAAGAAAATTGTAGACCTGCACCAGGCTGGGAAGAGTGAATCTACAATATGGCAAGCAGGTTGGTGTGAATAAATCAACTGTGGAAGCAATTGTAAGAAAATGGAAGACATACAAGTCCATTGATAATCTCCCCTGATCTGGGGCTCCACGCAAGATCTCATCCTGTGGGGTCAAAATGATCATGAGAACGGTGAGCTAAAATCCAAGAACTACACGGAGGGACCTGATGAATGACCTGCAGAGAGCTGGGACCAAAGTAACAAAGGCTACCATCAGTAACACACTACGCCGAGAGGGACTCAGATCCTGCAGTGCCAGGCGTGCCCCCTGCTTAAGCCAGTACATGTCCAGGACCGTCTGAAGTTTGCCAGAGAGCATATGGATGATCCAGAAGAGGATTGGGAGAATATCATGTGGTCAGATGAAACCAAAAATAGAACTTTTTGGTAAAAACTCAACTGGAGGAAGAAGAATGCTGAGTTGCAATCCCAAGAACACCATACCTACTGTGAAGCATGGGGGTCGAACATCATGCTTTGGGGCTGTTTTTCTGCAGAGGGGGCAGGACGACTGATCCGTGTTAAGGGAAGAATGAACGGGGCCATGTATCGTGAGATTTTAAGCCAAAACGTCCTTCCATGAGTGAGGGCATTGAAGATGGAACGTGGCTGGGGCTTCCAGCATGACAATGATCCCAAACACACCGCTCGGGCAACGAAGGAGTGGCTCTGTAAAAAGCATTTCAAGGTCCTGGAGTGGCCTAGCCAGTCTCCAGACCTCAAGCCCATAGAAAATGTGTGGAGGGAGTTGAAAGCCCGTGTTGCCCCAAAACATCACTGCTCTAGAGGAGATCTGTATGGAGGAATGGGCCAAAATACCAGCTACAGTGTGTGCAAACCTGGTGAAGACTTCTGTCAACTTCTTAGTTGAACTTTTGTTATTGACCAAATACTTATTTTCCACCATGATTTACAATTAAATTCTTAAAACCTACAATTTGATTTCCTGGATTTGTTTTTCTCATTTAGTCTCTCATAGTTGAAGTGTACCTGTGATGGAAATTATAGACCTCTCTCATCTTTCTAAGTAGGAGAACTTGCACAATCAGTGGCTGACCAAATACTTTTTGTGTGTGTGTGTGTGTGTGTGTGTGTGTGTGTGTGTGTGTGTGTGTGTGTGTGTGTGTGTGTGATATTTGATAATATTCTATTTATTCATAGGCAGTCGTTAAAAATATTTCACTGCAAGTTGTACCTTGTATAATTGTGTGTGTGACAAAGTAATCTGAATATGTTTGGAAGGAGTTAATAAATGATGATTAATATACTGTACTTTTCTGTTTGCAGAAATTCCTTAATAAATTTATCTGCCTTTAGATCTGTTGACCAGTTTGGAAATATAAGAACAGTGATTCCAAGTTAAAGAACATAATTGTGAAGTGTATAGCAAGTTATTGTAGTTATTATTTTTGGTTTATTTTGCCTTGCTTCTTTACAGATGCACAGAACAATTTTCAAGGCAGGATCTTTGCCAGAGTTGGAGAAATGCCAGAGTTGTTGCCGTTATGTTCATTGTCCTCTGTGTCCGGCAAAAATGTTCAAACCCTCTAGACTGTCCAGGACACGGAAACACATTGAAGTTCATCTTAAAAATGCACTTGATTTCAAAGGTAGGGCATTTTACATTTATACAAATGTTATGTAATATTTGATTGTGTCTGCTAAACTCTGTCTTGTTTTTGCAGGATACAAAATATGTAGATGCAATTTAGACTGTAGACCTCAAGGACATTACCACTGCCCACATTGCTTAAAGACAATTATAAGAAGAGACAGTATGGTCAATCACCTTAAGTCCTGCAGTAAGCCACAATCAACTACTCCTATTTGCATTAAGACTGAGCCATCCTCTTCACCAGTTAACCCACTTCCTGATCCTCCTTCACTTTTGGAACCCAGATCAGATCCATTCCACCCATCACTACATCAGGTAGAAAGTAGCACTTTGCCAGATGCACCCAGTCCACCTGCACAGAGGCCACTGAAAGTGCAGTGTCCTTCTTGCTCTTTACAAGTGCTTCGTAAAAACCTGTCTGTACACATTTCTAGAGTCCACAGGGATTCTGAAAAAGACATTACTATGGTCTCACATCTTTATAGTGTTTGTATCGATGCCACTAATGGCATATCTGCAGTCCAAAGAGCCACACACGGATTTTCAGTGCCTGTACATGTACAGAAAAAAACATGGGGGGAAGTGCACAGTGTTAAATGTGAACTAGAAGAGTGCCAGCAATTTCAGCTGTTAGCACAGAGAAGTGGATTGATTTTTAGTACATGTAAACACATTCGTTCACTGGACTACTGCACCGACACTGCGGCTGAAGATGTCCTTCAAGAAAGTGTTCTCGACGAAATGGTGCAAAGTAATATATTTAGTGAATCCATGAAGATTTCATGTCTGAAGAGACAAAAAGTAGCGCTGGAAGCTCATGTTCCTTTTTCTGTAAGAGTAGCGTGCAGAGGATCTTCAAGGAGAATTTGTCTATCCATTTGTGAACCACAAAGAAAACATTACAGTCGTCTTGGCAGAGTAATGGTGACCTATAACGCAGATGCTAACACTTGGCATTGTGCCTGTGCCAAGCCAAGAGTTTTATGCATCCACAAAAGCATTGGGAAGTGGCATTTGTTTCAAACGCAAAGAGACTTACTCCAGACTTCAAGTGCAGGTTCAGCTGATGAACCATCAGATCAGTCTGGCCTTCTCATTTATCAGCCAATCAAGACCAACTTGATGATTGTTTCACTGCAAGATACAGAAAGAGATTTGCACACTGCGCAGAATAATCAAAAGCTTTCCTGAAAGATGACATGGAGCCTGTGTTTAGGTTAAAGAGGCACTGGGACAACAAAAGTCTCCAGGTGAGTACCCAGGGTGTCAATAAGGAAAAGGTAAATATTTAAGTGCCACATTTTATACATGGTCTGTTGTTTGTGCTAGGTTGCTAAACTTGATGAGCTGCGTACACTGAAGCCTGGTGGAGCCACTCGATGTGGGACTGCCTCAGAAAGTACAAGCAGCTATTACAATCCCAAATCAGAAAAAGATGGGACGGTATGGAAAATGCAAATAAAATAAAAAAAAATGCAGTGTGTCTTACATTTACTTTGACTTCTGTTTCATTGCAGACGGTATGAAATCAAGATATTTCATGTTTTTGTCTGATCGACTTCAGTTAATTTGTTTAAATAAACATCCATTCCTGCATTTCAGGCCTGCAAACAAATTCCATAAAAAGCAATTTACAGCTAGTAGTAAGGTTAAAAAAACCAACTAAATAATGACTGCATTTCGAACGGGTAATGTGAACAGGTGATTGTAATCCTGGTACAAAAGCAGTATCCAGGAACGGCTGAGTCTTTGAGGAGCAAAGATGGCCAGGTGAGCACCAGTTTATCAAGAAATGTTTTTCAGGGACATCTGTGCATTTTTCAACAAGACGATGCAAAACAAGCCAAGTCAGAAAACGTTAGGACTGAAATACAAGTCCCTTCTAGTCTTTCTTTGAGGAAGATTGTTTTTAAACATTTCAATAATCTTCTTTTGTTGATACATTTGTTGGTCATCTGGAAATCTTTTGTCCATCTTACACCTCAAAGACTCTGCCTTTAGTGGATACTGCTTTTATACCAGATCATGATTATAATCACCTGTTGACATCACCGGTTTGAAGTCACATCATTTATTTAGCTTTTTTGGAATGTGTTGCAGGCCTGAAATGCCGGATTGGATGTTTATTAACAAATTAAATGACGTTGATTAGAAAAAAAACTGAAATATCTTGCGTCTGTACTGTCTGCAATGAAATAAAAGTAAGTAATAGGAAATGTAAGGAACACTGCATCCATTTATTATTTACATTTTTCATACCGTCTCAACATTTTGTGATTTTGGGTTGTAGAATGTTTATATTACATTCGTTTTCATGCATTTGTTTTTTGCTAGTCGATTCCGAATGTTCAACAAATAGTTTCACTGTTTTGTAGAAATGCCTGTTTTTTCAGCTTGTGCTGATTGATATTAAAGATCAAAGATATGCAAGAAGCCATTGCTTGGCTCAGCAACAACTCTCACCTCTTCAGAGATGTTGGGCAGATACCTAACTTTCTTCTCTTGAGAGAAGATCAGGCTGGAGAGGCACTAACAAGACTGAGCTCACTTGAAAGTATGTTCATGGAAAAGGATGAAATGGATGGCATCAGGTCCCCATTTAATTTTATGTAAAAACATAGAATGGACATGGAGCTCTTCCTAGTAGAACTGGTTGGTACAAGGCAGCTGCCTGTTTTTGCAGTTTTATTAAATTAAAGTTGTTTTGGAAAAAATTGTCTTGTAAATAGTTGTTCTTACTGTTTAAATAAAAAGTACTTTTTATCATTTTATGTTTGTCCTGACAATTATACACATTTCATATGTAGTTGTTCACATCTAGATGTATGTAAAGGAACAAAAATAGGTATAAAATGAATATTCCATCTTTGTTCTTGTTACATATTTACGTCTGATGAACATAGCTAATGTACTCTATGCTGCTTTGCCCAACTTTCATCACTTTACAAAAACATACGACTTACACAGTTGACAGTCCCTTATTAACTGTAAAACCCCAAGTCAGAAAAGTTGGGACAGTCTGGAAAATGCATATATGAGAAAAGTGTTTCTTACATTTTCGTTGACTTTTATTTCATTGCAGACGGTATGAACCTGAGCTATTTCGTGTTTTGTTTCCTGGTCAACTTCATTTAATTTGTTAATAAACATCCATTCCTGCATTTCAGGCCTGCAACGCATTCCAAAAAAGTTAGGACGGTCGTGCATTTACCACTTTGTAATGTTGCCATTCCTTTTCACCATATTTAAAAGATGTTTTGGCACAGAGGATACCAAGCGATTTAGTGTTTCAGATGTTATTTTGTCCCATTCTTCTTGCAGACACATCTTAACATGTGCAACAATTTCGTTTCAAAATTCTCCATACATTCTCTATGGGGACAGATGATTGACTCTGCAGGACAGTCCAGTCCAGTACCTGCACCCTCTTCTTCTGCAGCCATGCCTTGGTAATGTGTGCAGCATTGCATTGTCTTGTTAAAAAGGCAGCATTTGTTGCTCTGAAATCTCAGGGTATGTTTCTGCATTAATGCTGCTATCACAGAAGTGTAAATTACATTTGCCAAGGGCACTGACACAACCCTGACAACCCTGACCATGACACAGCCTGGCCTTTGGACCCGTTGCTCATAAGTCTGGATGGTCTTTTTTGTCATTAATCAAAACTCTGAATCGTATTATTCTTCCAATAATGATTTTATCCTTATTTTATCCATATTCTGATTATATTACTGTTTCTGTAGAGAATCAGCACATCAATGCAAAAATACTGCTAATCGCACTAATGCTAACTGATATTGTTACATATGTTACTAACAAAACATGTTAACAAAATATCCACGTACTGTATAGGGCAGTGATAAGTTGTTAGTTGTCAAAACACTTGTGTAATCATGAGGAACAGTATTAGGCTAATAAAGTAATTAGCAAAACATTTATGAACAAGGCACAAGGCCCCACATCATTTCCGTCTTCACAAATCAGACGAGTCCCAGAGTGCATGATCCTCAAAGTCGTGGCAACCAGACTCCCCATATTAATGTAGACCATAATCTAGTGCAAGTAATTGCATAAATGACAAATGCTACTAAAAAATACAGTCCACAATCTTGGGTTATAATAGCCACAAAATGATATGGAAAAGTACATAGTTCAATGATCAATGTACACTGCTCAAAACAATAAAGGGAACACTCGTATAACACGTGCTAGATCTGAATGAATGAAATATTCTTATTGAATACTTTGTTCTGTACAAAGTTGAATGTGCTGACAACAAAATCACACAAAAATCATCAATGGAAATCAAATTTATCAACCAATGGAGGCCTGGATTTGGAGTCACACACAAAATTAAAGTGGAAACCACACTACAGGCTGATCCACTTTGATGTAATGTCCTTAAAACAGGTCAAAATGAGGCTCATAAATTGGTTGGGGGCCTCCATGTGCCTGTATGACCTCCCTACACGCCTGGTCATGCTCCTATGAAGTGCGGATTGTCCTCCTGAGGATCTCCCCCAGCCCTGGACTAAAGCATCCGCCACTCCGGACATGTCTGTGGGTGCAACTTGGTGGATGGAGCGAGACATGATGTCCCAGAATGTGCTCAAATCGGATTCAGGTCTGTGGTACTGCGGGCCAGTCCTAGCTTCACAATGCCTTCATCCTCTTGCAGTAACTGTACTGCCACCCTCAGCCACAATGAGATCTAATATTAACATTTGGTATTCAATATATATCAACCTTGATGTTTGTGCCCGCGAAGTGTGCGATTTCAAGCACTATCTTTTAGTATTGAGCTATCTCTATAAATACAATCCTTCTGCCTCGTTATCACACCAAGCGCACTATCACATCTGCTACTCCAGCTGCATTTATTAAAAACCTACCAGACTTGAAATTTAATACACCTACGGAGATCAATCATCTTGAGTGTGTAAATGACCAATTAGAATGTGTGCTTCGCCCAACCCTGGACACGATTGCTCCTGCTAGGGTCAAACGCATTAGGGAAAAAGGGCTAGCACCATAGTATAATGACCACACCCGTACCTTAAAGCAAAGAACATGGCATTTAGAGCGCAAGTGGAGACATAGTAAATTGGAGGTGTTTAAGATTGCTTGAAGGGACAGCATGGCAGAGTATAAGCATGCCCTCACTAAAGCTAAAGCTGCATACTTCTCTTCAATCATAGAGAAACATATGAATAAGCCAAGTTTCTCTTTAATACAGTCTCCAAGTTAACAAAAAACCCTACAGAAAGTGATTCTCCCATTCTGTGTAATTTTAACAGTAATGATTTCATGACTTTCTTTAATGATAAGATAGAAAACATTAGGCATAAAACTCAATGCTCATCACATCACCAAACTATTCAGCAACCTTCCAGATGCAGCACTAGTGAAACCTCTGTTTAATGAGCTGTAAATGACCATTAGAATCTTTTACCCCAATTACTAATACTGAACTATCCGCACTGATCAGCTCATCTAAGTCATCAACATGTTTATTAGATCCAATTCCTACACGTCTACTCAAACAAGTAATACCTAGTATTATAGAGCCAGTGTTGGTTATTTTAAATTTATCCCTTACCTTTGATTATGTGCCCAAATCCTTTAAGTCTGCCATTATCAAACCACTGATTAAAAAAGCCAATCTTGACCCTTGTGTGATATCTAATTATAGACCAATTTCAAATCTACCATTTCTGTCCAAAATCTTAGAAAAAGCCGTCTATCAGCAGCTCTGCAGTTACCTCCAAAGGAATTAAATTTATGAAATATTTCAGTCTGGCTTCAGGCCCCATCATAGTACTGAAACAGCATTAATTAGGGCACTAAATGACTTGTTAATGTCCTCAAATAAGGGATGTGTTTCTCTTCTTGTTCTGTTAGATTTAAGTACAGCATTTGACACACTAGATCACGATGTTTTACTAAACAGACTAGAAAATACTGTAGGTATTAAGGGATTGGCACTTTCTTGGTTTAAATCCTACTTAACCGACCGGTACCAGTTTGTTCATATAAAAAATCTAAGGTCTAAGCTCTCAAAAGTGAAGTATGGCATGCCTCAGGGGTCAGTGCTTGGCCCACTTTTATTCTCTCTGTACATGCTGCCACTAGGCTCAGTTATTCATAAACATTAGTTTCCACTCCTATGCAGATGATACACAGCTGTACATATCAGCCAAACCTAATGACTGCCTTTTAATCAACACAATTGAGGACTGTGTAAAGGAAATACAATATTGGATGTTATTTAATTTTCTCTTACTTAACTCAAATAAAACTGAGGTTCTGTTAGTGGGACACAAGGCTGTGAGAGACAGGTTGACTACATCTATCCTAAATCTAGATGGCTGTCCAGTATTGTCCAGTCTGTCTGTAAAAAACTTAGGGGTCACATTTGATTCAGATCTCTCTTTTGATGCACATATCAACAGCATCACTCGAATTGCTTTCTTTCAATTACGTAATATCACTAAACTTAGAAATATCCCCTCTTTTAATGATGCAGAGAAACTTGTTCATGCGTTTATAACCACAAGGTTGGATTACTGTAACGCCTTACTCACTCTAGTAAATCTATAAATAAACTTCAGTTAGTTCAGAATGCAGCTGCCCGAGAGCTAACTCGAACTAGAAAATTTGATCATATCACCCGTGTTCTATCATTACTGCACTGGTTACCAGTTAAATTCCGCATTGATTACAAAATACTTTCCTTATTAACTTATAAAGCTCTACGTGGCCTGTCCCCACTTATCTGAGTGACCTCTTAGGTTGTACAATCAACTCGTCTACTTCGTTCGCAGGGTGCAGGACTTCTTTTAGTTCCTAGAATTAAAAAAGTCACAGCAGGGGGAAAGGCTTTCTCATACATGGCCCCCCAACTATGGAACAAACTTCCCACTATCGTTCAAGATTCAGACACCCTCCAAAGTTTGAAGTCTAGGCTAAAGACATACTTATTTATGCAGGCTTTTGACTAGATTTAGACCAGGTTGCATGGTTTGGGTTGCTGGGGCCGGAGTCTGGAGTCACGTCTGGCCTGCCTGCCTTGTCCGCTAGCCGGGAGTGTCGAGTGGGCGGTCTGGCTGAACTGGGCTTCGGTCCTTGTGATCTTGACTCATGCATCCTTGCCTTAGAATCAGGGCAGAGCCTGGGGGTTCATAGTCAAGAAAGAGTCTATGGTGAGCAGAGACGTTTTGGTTTGCTGTCTTCCTTGCCGCTCGTGGTGTGGCCAATTCTCATGGATCCCCCTTGGGCTGTTGTGTCCCTAACCATTTCTTCTCCTCTTCTAGCTTTCCTGCTAGCTATGCTGCGATAGCTAATGCCTGCCCGGGGTCTCATTCTACACTTGCACAGTGTACTGACATTGCTCAGTGATGGTAATAAACCTGTGCCTTAATCAATACCTAATTACATTTTCTGTTTTCGCTCTGAGCTGTGTTCCGGCATTTCCGGCCCAACACATGCTTTTCATCTGATGGAGCTCTCCACTGGCATAATTCACATTTTAATGCGACCATGACGCCATTACTTTAGGTTCTCTCGTAGTTTATCATCATACCCGGGGCCACTTAATGTCGATGTGAAGACTTCCCATTTTATTCGAAACTTTGACCTCCATGACTGTAGTTTCGCTCTTATATTTATCATCATATAACCCGGGCCAACTTAAAATGTCGATGTGCATACTTCACATTTCTATTTTCGAACTTGACTCCCATGACTTTAGTTCGCTTTAGATTTATCATCTCCGCCGCCCAGAGGTTGGGGGGGTCCCCTTTTTGAGTCTTGGTCCTCCCAAGGTTTCTTCCTAGAACTAGGGAGTTTTTCCTTGCCACTGTCGCCCTAGGCTTGCTCAATTTGGGATTGGACGTAGTTATTAGGAGATAATCTAAACTTGTAAAGTTGCTTTGAGACAATGCTCCATTGTAAAAAGCGCTATATAAATAAATCTGACTTGACTTGACTTGACATGAGGTCTAGCTTTGTCCTGCATTAGGAGGAACCCAGGGCCAACTGCACCAGCATATGGTCTCACAAGGGGTCTGAGGATCTCATCTCGGTACCTAATGGCAGTCAGGCTACCTCTGGCGAGCACATGGAGGGCTGAAATGCCACCCCACACCATTACTGACCTACTGCCAAACCGGTCATGCTGAAGGATGTGGCAGGCAGCAGATCGCTCTCCACGGCGTCTCCAGACTCTGTCACGTCTGTCACGTGCTCACTGTGAACCTGCTTTCATCTGTGAAGAGCACAGGGCGCCAGTGGCGAATTTGCCAATCCTAGTGTTCTCTGGCAAATGTCAAGCGTCCTGCATGGTGTTGGGCTGTGAGCATAACCCCCATCAGTGGACGTTGGGCCCTCATACTATCCTCATGGAGTCGGTTTCTAACCATTTGTGAAGACACATGCACATTTTGTGGCCTGCTGGAGGGTTCTGGCAGTGCTCCTCCTGTTCCTCCTTGCACAAAGGCGGATGTAGCAGTCCTGCTGCTGGGTTGTTGCCCTCCTACGGCCTCCTCCACGTCTAGTGGTGTACTGGCCTGTCTCCTGGTAGTGCCTCCAGCCTCTGGACACTATGCTGACAGACACAGCAAACCTTCTTGCCAGAGCTCGCATTGATGTGCCATCATGGATGAGCTGCACTACCTGAGCCACTTGTGTGGGTTGTCACTCATGCTACCACGAGTGTGAACGCACCACCAACATTCAAAAGTGACCAAAGCATAGGTACTGAGAAGTGGTCTGTGGTCCCCACCTGCAGAACCACTCCTTTATTGAGTGTGTCTTGCTAATTGCCAATAATTTCCACCTGTTGTCTATTCCATTTGTACAACAGCATGTGAAATTGATTGTCAATCAGTGTTGCTTCGTAAGTGGACAGTTTGATTTCACAGAAATTTGATTTACTTGGAGTTATATTGTGTTATTTAAGTGTTCCCTTTATTTTTTTTGAGCAGTGTATTATGATATGAAAATTATACAGGAGATATGAAGGAAAAAAGTAATACACGTATGCATATATACACTGCTCAAAACAAAGAACAGCACTAATTATATACACACCCTTCCTTTTCCTGGTGTGGAATGCAAGTAGCCCAGCACCTATCCCCAGAGAATTTGTTTATTTAATGTTGCTCTTCGGCATTAAAGGCCATTCAACGACAGACACAAGGTTACATCAACACTCAAGGTTATATTGAAATGCATAATGAATACAAACACACATGCAGATCAGGACCAATTTAGCATAATCGGTTAAGCTAATGCATGTCTTTGGAAGGAAACCCACGCAGCCACAGGGAGGACCCAGGCCGCTCCAGAAGGGGATCAAACCTAGGACCTTCTTGCTGTGAGGCGACAGTGCTACCCACCAAGCCACCGCTAGCCCCAGGGAACACAGGGCGTAAGATGGAGCATCACAGGCAGCACCACCTCCCCTCTCTGACAACCAACCATCAACACTCGAACCTGGGTCCAAGTGACTGTGGGTTAGAGTCTTGGACCACTGTGCCACCAGAGACCTCTAGAATCAATATTGTATACTTAAATACAGTTTTGCACCACTTACTTAAAAACTAAAATTACACCTTTAGGGCAGCATGGTGGTGCAGTGGCTGCCTCACAGCTCCAGCGTGCCTGGTTCGATCCTGGGTCCTCCGTGTCCATGTGGGTTTACATTCACATTCCAAAGATAATTGGTGTTTCTAAAGTGCTCTTAGTGTCGCTGTGTGTGTGCCCTACAATGGATTGGTGCCATGTCTAGGGTTGTTCCTGTCTTATGCTCTGTATCACCAGCTAGGCACTGGCTTTCCTGCAGCTAGGCCCAGGTTTAAGCAGATAAAATTAATGATTACAGCTTTGCATTTTGATTTGCAATTGCACAGAGGTGTCACATTCTGTAAATATTCGAATACAGACCTCAGTTACCTCATTAGGTTAGTACAGGTATAAGGTTCTCTAACCCTAGATATGCAGCTGTTCAATTCTCTTTTTAAAATGCTCTAGAAATGTAGTTGAAATCCACAGTTTGTTTTTCGTAAAATGTTTTGTAAATTGTTTTAATGAAGTCTATTTTAATTGGTAATTACTCTTCCTTATCTTGAAAATGCACTCTAATGTAGTGTACTGTCAAATTGGACAATGTTGTGATAAAACAGTATTAGAAACATTCTAAAGATGTTAAATAAAAGAGAATGTTACAAGTTACACTGTTTACTTTTTACAAATGTGTTTACTACATTCTAGCAATGGGTATTTGCATAACATTTTAATATCACCAGCAGTCAAATTTTAGTTTATGTAGCATTTATTCCCATTTAAACAATATTTCAGACTTTTCTCCTCCTTTCTCCAATGTCACATCCTTCTGTATGGGTCAGATTGATGAGTGGTTCCTCAACAGATGAGTGTTATTTCCAATGTTTCTGGCCCTTTAATATAAAAAAAATTAAAAATAAAAAAAAATCACAAAGCAATTTTAAAATCCATTAATGGGCATTCAGGGCAGCAACATCAACCACTTTTAATTTATTGTTGCACTGTCAGTTGCACACCTTTAAGTCCAGTACAAGGTCCTTATCCCTCCTACAACCAGCACAACCAAATAAAAAAAATTGCAGACTGTGTATATACACATTTACTCTATACTTGCCTAGTTGCAAACTGTATCTATACTCAGGTAAATGTTAAGAGCGAAATGTCTCAGGTGTTTGGTAACATGGACAATCTGTGACTGAGTCTGGGTGCAAGGGTTTGTTATGTGCCATTTGTGATTTTATAGAATGTCATAGTATATTCAGTTTGATTACACATGCACATGATTGTACATGCCTACAGAGTTATTGGAATCAAATACTGTATATGCAAGTGTGTTTGTTCCATCATTTATATCTTATATAATGTGTTTACATAAAGTTTGTGCAGCAAAACAATGCATGATGTTTATCGTACCATGTGTTTGTGGTCAGTGTTTCAAGCTGTTCAGTCAAATTTTTTTTTTTCTGCTTTGCGGCACCGAGTTTCAGCAGGGAATCGCATATACGATCATCCACATGCAACAGCAGCAGCATCCTGCGATTCATTTCTTCACGCCTACACACAGACAAACAAACATTCAGACCACGAAAACATACATGACACTAAAACATACACATACTCCGCTTTTTTACCGCTGTTGAACCTCCATGTTCACTTTTTCCCGGACGTGCCGTACGTCCTGAAGTTTGGAAGTGGAGTCCTTAAACTGTTTCAGCAAATCCTGTTATGAAAGTAGTGTAACAGATCACCTTTTTCTTTTTAATTATGCACATTAAATAGTTAATCAGCAAACTATATTAATAAGAAAAAACATTTTGATAACAGTTTTCTGTTAAAACCCAGACATTTTATTCAGTGTTACCATTTGCAGCACGTTGTAATCTATCATTTTCATAGCATTATCACTTCATAACAGTATCAAAGTGTGCAAGCACTGCATATTTATCATTTAATTAATTCCCCCCATACCATAGCAACTTACATGAACATTCAACAGACGTCCTTAGCCAGAGCGACTTACAACTGATACAATCTTTTAACCCAAGTGGGTGAAGGGCGCGTTGCTCAAGGACACAACAGTAGTAGCTCGGACATTTCATGTTTTTTTGCATCATAGCATTGTATTGTAATTTACTGTCTGTACTGGACCGCTTAGACTGTATTCCTACTGCATGTGTCAAGGGCAGGTTCCATAACCCTGGCAAAGAGAGTACAATTTGGTTTTGTTGTAACACTGTACTGCAGCACCATGCCGTATCATACGTTTATTGCTATGGTTGGACCATCATTGTCACAATACAGTATTTCAATACTGTATTACTATTGTTTGCAAAACAAAGTAATGCAATTTACTGTGCATAATTATTCTTGGGTTGAATCATCACAATTACTACTATATGATCATATTTAAATATGCTAGTATCATTTAGTTTGCTGCACTTTAATGTGGAAATTTTGTACTACTGCAAGGAATATTTACATGGTAAGATTGCGCTAGTTCATTGCATGTTATACTATCAGCATTAAAGTATCACAGCACTGCCAGATTGTTGTATTGCTGTGCCATACACGACGTATGGAGTTTAAAGATTAAGTAACCACAGCATTGTACATTTTTATTTTCAAGCACTGCAGAATTTAATTGTGTCTTCATTTCACCGACATGTATTGTGGTGGTTTATTGGAACATTTTATGATATCAAATTAAAGAGTTTATCTGAAGTTACCCATGTTAATGCAGGATTACATAAATTAACATTTCATATAATTAAGTTTATACCCCAACACAACATAGAATTATAAAAAAACAAGCATGTGCGTATACTTACTTGGCTATCCCTGCCAATTGCAACACCTGCTTTATCTGGTGTAAAGTCCATTTTGTAGCCAACACTAGTCTCCAAAGTCAGAATTTGTTTGCCTTCTCAAAGAAGTAAATTAAAAGTGAGCACAAGCATTGCTAACAGCACAAGCTACAATGTTCAGATGACTACTTACCCAAATCTTGCTCCTTTAGGGCTCTGTTAGCTCCTAACACACCTGATGCAACTCAGCTCATTAATTCACCTAGGTGTTGGCTACTGGTATTGTAACTCCGAAGCTGTTTTAAAACGACTAAAATGCATAGGAATACTGCTAATCAGTGTGGCCCATCCCTGCTGTTCAGTGTGTGGTAGATTTGTGTCTTCATTTCTTGTGGTTTTCTGGACTGCGTGTTAGTGTTTGTCCTGGTTGCTTGATTCCACTAATTACCTCAGTAACATACCTTTAATGACAGTGAGATGGGTTTTTGACCATTTTCATCATCTGATTTACATAAAATGATGCAAAACAAAGTTTTCAAATAATTTCAATGATAAAACAGACTTCAATTTAAAATGTGTGAAATGGACAAACACCAAGCCTTTTGAATGCAACCGATTTGAACTCTCAACTTTCTGGTCAGTAGTCCAGAGCAACCACAGTCCTCTTAATCCCTTTTAAAATATTGAACCTCATCTAACCGCTTTGTGTTTTCAATGCATCTACAGTATTCAGTTTCAGTTCAGTACTGTGTAATGATACTGCTGGTATCTAGTTCTGAAAAGGTCAAACTGATAGTTGTTGCAAATTTAATAACACTAATATGCATGCAGACACTTGAGGGAGGTTGTTATAGTGACTTAATAAGTAGGTTGTAAAAAATCAGGTTAAAACATGTGATGAAGTCAAATAGCTACCCAAGCACATCTGCAGTCTGTATGGGCATAATGGCATTTACTGTTCTTTGCATTTTTATTTTTCCCCCCTACAAGTTTAAAACAATTATATAAAATAATTGCACATACCTATTATTTATTGTTAGATTTCTCTGTAATTATGCAGCACATTTTGCATTTAAAGGTTAGAATATGTAGTTGTTGGGTAGGTATTCGAGCTTTAGACGAGCAGAATGCATGCAAACAGCAAGAGAATAACCCTGAGAATTTCCTCCTTTTTAGCTGAAGCCTGCAGACTGAAGAAAGTGTCAGACATAAATAAAGAATTATCCATCGGGAGAGGGTGATGTTTGGATGTTTTATCATTCCCTGGTGATTATCTGTTTGAGCGTTTTTCTGCATAGTCATTTTTTCCCCTAACAAGGAGCTTTCTATATAATATCTGTGGCTCTGAGCATATTTCTAAGGCAACTGTCTTTCTCAGATATTTTACTATGAAATGTAATGTATACTTTTATGGAGTTGCCAAATCACAGTCCATAGCTCATCAAAGAGGAATTCTTCAGAATTGTAGGTATTAGTCTAAATTCTTTATATATTTTAGGGTTTCCGGGTGTGATTGGCTTCCCCAGACAGATTACACCATCAGTAACTAGTGGAAGTTGATGATGAGACAGTCAAATTATAACTCTACAGAAAAGTGCCCCACCTAATTTGAAACTTGTTTATTCAACAGCATGCAGACCATATCACAATTTTTCAAATACTGTACATAACTCTGTCAGGTGAAACATTAAAAAGTGAAAAGGGCTTCTTTGGAAAAATCCAAACCTTATCTTGTTATGTTTGAACTAGAATTTCAAACACGCAAGGCATTGCAAGTCACAAGCAGACGATACCAAGTAGAGAAATAAAGGAATTTATTGAACAGACAGGGAAAATAGGTAACGAAATAGCCAACTGGCAAAGTAATGAAAACCAAAACCATTGATACGCGGCAATGAGTGGAAGTCCAAGAAGACTGGCGTAGAGAACTGAGAAACGTGCGGCGGCGGTGCATGACGAGCCTCTCCAACCAGCGGGATCCAGCATCCACGGTGAAGGCAGGTGGGCAGAAGGAGAAACACGCCGAAGGCAGGTGAGCAGAATAGGTAGCCAGGCAGGGAGGACCAGACAGAAACTAAGGGGAGAAAACCAAAAATAAGCAGAGAACCAAAACCTGACGTGGGAGCCGAAAACAGGGAATAAACTGAGCAGGTAAGAACAAAACCGAAAGAATACTAGAAGCTAGAGTGCCACTGAGGCCAAGGGAAACAACACACAATTGGCTTCTAGCATTAGCGACTAAGCTAGTGCCAGCCGGCTAAGCTAAGCTCGGTCAGTGATGTACAGGAAACAAGAGAGCTAGGTTAATGCTAGCGACTACTCGGTATCCCGAAATGCGTGAATACAATGGCAAGCGTTTTCAAGATCAGAGAGTCGAGAAGCATGGATCAAGACTAAAATACCAGGACCCGTGCGAGGATGATCTGGCGATCCACGGCTGCTTGATCCGGCGTTTTATGGAGAAAGATGATGAGCAGAGGTGTTGACGTACAGGGGAAGCAAGCACAGCACACACACGCCGCAAAAACAAAAACAGAAAGCACGTGGAGCACAGAAAAACAAAAGGACGCATGGGGAACGGGAAATGTGAAAATAAAAGGCAACAGATGAAAAGACGAAAGAACCGGCCAAACCAAAACGGAATCCTGACAGTACCTCCCACCTTTCAATCGACGAGAATCTACCAGGTTATTTTCATGAAAGTCCCGAATAAGGTAAGAAGGCCTGAGGAAGCTACTGGCTTGATTTGAGAAACGTGAATCGCCGGGTGGATGAACAGTCGAGGGGTTAATAATCTTTTCGATAACAAAAGGACCTACATACCTGGGCGCCAGCTTCTTGGACTCCACTTTAAGTGGGATATCCCTCGCTGAGAGCCAGACCATCTGCCCTGGAGAGTAAGTGGGACTAGGTCTCTGTCTGCGATTAGCGAAGCGTTGGGTGACGTCATGAGTCTTGAGGAGTGCCTTGCGAGAACTGGCATGAGAGGGCGTCTAGCTTAATGTTCCTGGAACTAGGGCGAAAAGTAAGAGTAAAGTTAAACCTTGTGAAAAATAACGCCCACCTGGCCTGGCGTGAGTTCAGTCTCTTGGTCGCCTGGATGTAAGCCAGGTTCTTGTGGTCAGTCCACACCAGGAATGGCTGTTTGGCCCCCTCTAGCCAGTGTCTCCACTCTTCCAGCGCCAGCTTGACTCCAAGGAGTTAGGTGTTACAGCTAAATCCCATTACAAGGCTAATTCTTTTGAAATACTGATTCTTAATGTGACTGATCCATCGTTATGGAAGTCAAAACAACACTCTTTTCAGCTTATCACTATTTACCGCCCGCCTGGTCCCTATTCAGAATTTCTTCAGGAATTTTGCTCTTTTCTTTCTTGCTTACTACTGTCAACAGATAAGGCCTTTAATTTAGGTGATTTCAATATTCACTTTTGACAATGAGCAGGATCCACTTAAAATTGCTTTCGAGTCGCATCTTAGAATCCATGGTAGCAACCAATGTGGAGGGACCAACCCACCGCTGTATCATACTTTAGATCTAATTTAACATTTGGTATCTATATAGATTAACCCTGAATGTTTTCCCGCAAAGATTCGATTCAGATCACTAATCTTTTAGTATTTGAGCTATCTCTAAAAAATAAAATCCGTCTGCCTCGTTATCCAAATTACACACCAAGCGCACTATCACCTCTGCTTACTCCAGCTGCGTTTTATTAAAACCCTACCAGACTTAAATTTAATACACCTACGGGATAAATCACTGATGTGTAAATAGCAATTAGAATGTTGCCTTCGCCTCAACCCTGGACACGCCTGCCCCTACTAGGGTCCAAACGTAAGGGAAAAAAAGGCTAGCACCATGGTATAATGACCACACCTTACCTAAAGCAAAGAACACGGCATTTTGAGCACAGTGAGACATAGTAAATTGAGGTGTTTTAAGATTGCTTGGAGGGACAGCTGGCAGAGTAATAAGCATGCCCGCACTAAGCTAAAGCTGCCATACTCTATTCTCATAGAGAAAAATAAAATAATCCAAGATTTCGCATTGAATACAGTCCTCAAATTAACAAAAACCCCCACAGAAAGTGACTCTCCCATTCCTGTTAATTTTAACAGTATGATTTCATGAGATTTCTTTAATGATAAGATAGAAACTTAGGCATAAAACTCAATGCTCATCACATCACCAACTGTTCACAACCTTCCAATGCAGCACTAGTGAATGACCTTGTTCAATTAGCCGTAAATCAAAGATTAGAATCTTTTACCCCAATTACTAATACTGAACTATCCGCACTATCAGCTTTTGTCCTAAGCATCACATGTTGGGGGGGGGGGGGGGGGGGTGTAGATCCAATTCCGACACGTCCTACTCAAACAATTTATGACCTAGGTTAGAGAGCTAGTGTTAGTTATTTTAAATTCCATCCCTTACCTTAGGTTATGTTGCCCAATCCTTTAAGTCGCCATTACAAACACTGATTAAAAAAGCCAATCTTGACCTTGTGTTGATATATCTAATTATAGACCATTTCAAATCTTCCCGTTTCTGTCCAAAATCGTAGAAAAACCCTCTATCAGCATCTGTAGTTTACCTCTCAAAGGAATGAATTTATTTCATCTGGGCTTCAGGCCCCATCATAGTACTGAAACAGCATTACTTTAGTGTACTTAATGACTTGTTAATGTCCTCAGATAAGGGATGTTGTTTCTTTTCTTGTTCTGTTCGAATTTAAGTGCAGCCTTTGACACTATAGATCATGATGTTTTTCACACGACTAGAAATCTTAAGTATTAAGGGAATCAGCACTTTTCTGGTTTAAATCCTACTTAACTGGACCGGTACCAGTTTGTTCACTAATAATCTAAGATCTAAGCTCTCAAAAGTGAAGTATAGCGTGCCCTCAGGGTCAGTGGCTTGGCCCTCTTTTATTCTCTCTGTACAGCTGCCACTAGGCTAAGTTTATTCGTAAACATGGATTAATTTCTACGCATGCAGATGATACACAGCTGTACATATCAGCCAAACCTAATGACAGCCTTACAATCAACAAAATTGAGGACTGTGTAAAGGAAATAAAAGATTGGATGTTATTTAATTTTCTCTTACTTAACTCAGATAAAACTGAGGTTCTATTAGTGGGACCCAAGGCTATGAGAGACAGGTTGGCTACATCTATCCTAAATCTAGGTGGCTCTCCAGTATTGCTCATCCATCTGTAAAAAACTTAGGGGTCACATTTGATTCAGATCTCTCCTTTGATGCGCACATTAGCAGCATCACTCGAATTGCTTTCTTTCAATTACGTAATATCGCTAAACTTAGAAATATCCTCTCTTTTAATGATGCAGAGAAACTTGTTCATTCCTTTATAACCTCAAGGTTGGATTACTGTAACGCCTTACTTACTGGATGCTCTAGTAAATCTATAAATAAACTTCAGTTAGTTCAGAATGCAGCCACCCGAGTGCTAACTCGAACTAGAAAATTTGTTCATATCACTCCTGTTCCATCATCACTACACTGGTTACCAGTCAAATTCCGCATTGATTACAAAATACTTCTCATAACTTATAACGCTTTACATGGCCTGGCCCCACATTATCTGAGTGAACTCTTCGAGTCTTACAATCCAACTCCTCTACTTCGTTCGCAGGGTACAGGACTTTTAGTTCCTAGAATTAAAAAAGTCACTTTCATGCGAGACTCAGACACTCTCCAAAATTTTAAGTCTATGCTAAAGACATATTTATTTGCGCAGGCTTTTGACTAGATTTAGACCAGGATGCATGGCTTTGGTCACTGGGGCCGGAGTCTGGAGTCATGTCTGGCCTGCCTGCCTTGTCCGTTAGTCGGGAGTGTCGAGTGAACTGAACTGGGCTTCGGTCCTCGTGATCTTGACTCATGCATCCTTGCCTTAGAATAAGGGCAGAGCTGGGGGTTCATAGTCAAAGAGTTATGGTGATCAGAGACGTTGGGTTGCTGTCTTCTGCCCCCTGTGGGGTTGCCAATGTCTCATGTGATCCCTCTTGGCTGTGTTACCTACCAGTTCTCCTCTTTCTAGCTATGCTGCTATAGCTAATGCTGCCGGGGTCTCATGCTACACATGGCATCAGTGATTGTTAATAAACCCTGTGCTCTTAATCAATAACTAATTACATTTTCTGTTTTCTCTCCGGAGCTGTTGTTCCGGCGTTCCGGCCCCACACTATGTTCATCTATGGAGCTCCACTGTGCATAAATTCACATTTTATTCGACCATTAACTCCATGACTTTTTATTTCGCTCTTAGATTTATCATCATACCCGGCCACTTAATGTCGATTTGAATACTTCACATTTTATCGAACTTACGCCATGGACTGTAGTTTCGCTCTTAGATTTATCATCATACCCAGGCCACTAATGTCGATTGCATACTTCACATTTTCATTCAACTTTGACTCCATGACTTTAGTTTCGCTCTTAGATTTCTCATCTACGCCGCCCAAGGAGGTTGGGTCCCTTTTTGGATCTTGGTCCTCCCAAGGTTTCTTCCTAAACTAGGGAGTTTTTCCTTGCCACTGTCGCCTTAGGCTTGCTCAATTTGGGATTGGACGTAGTTATTAGGAGATAATCTAAACTTGTAAAGTTGCTTTGAGACAATGCTCCATTGTAAAAAGCGCTATATAAATAAATCTGACTTGACTTGACTTCCCGGTTACCCACATCGTAATTGGTCTCTGCTGGCGAAAAGCGTCTGGAAAAGAAGGCACAGGGATGGAGCTTGTTATGAGGACCCAACAACCTCTTGAGTTTGGCAAAAGCTGCCTCAGCCTCCGGGGTCCAGTGAAAGGGCTGCTTGGTGGAGGTGAGACTGGTGAGTGGGGCCGCTACCTTGCTGTAATCATGTATAAACTTACGGTAGAAGTTAGCAAAGCTCAAAAAATGCTGCAGCTCCTTACGCCCAGCCGGTACGGGCCACTCTGCGACTGCCTGGATCTTGGCTGGGTCCGCCTTGATGCACCCCCTCTGGACGATGAATCCCAGGAACGGCACTGATGTGGCATGGAACAGGCACTTCTCGGCCTTGACAAAAAGCCTGTTTTTGAGTAGACGGGTGAGGACTAGACGGACGTGTCTAACGTGTTCCTCCTCGGACTGGGAAAAAAATTTGGCTAAAACAAAACGGCTAAGGAAATCATGCAACACGACATTCATAAAAGCCTGAAAGATGGCCGAAGCATTGGTTAATGGAAAGGGCATAACTAGGTACTCTAAATTTCCAAAGGGGGTGTTGAACCCGGTCTTCCACTCATCCCCACTCTTGATGCGGACGAGGAGGTAAGCGTTCCGCAGGTCGAGCTTCGAGAAGATGGTGGCACCTTGAAGCAGATTGAAGCCCGACGACAAAAGGAGGAGAGGATATTTGTTCCATCTAGTAATGGCGTTAAGCCCACGGAAATCAATACAGGGTCTGAGGGATCTGTCTTTCTTGCCAACAAAAACAACCCGGTTCCAAGGGGAGAGGAGGATGGCCGGATGAGCCTCGCCACCAGGTGACTCAGTAATGTATTGCGTCATGGCTTCCCTCTCCATGCGGGACAGATGGTACAGGCGGCTGGAGGGGAGAGGGGCAGGAGCTCAATGGAGCAATCGTAGGGTCTGTGAGGCGGCAGGCTCATGGCTCAGTCCCGGTCGAACACCTTACGAAGATCATGGTAGGGCTGAGGCACCCGGGAGAGGTCAATGTCCTCAAGAGGCCCGAGAAGCATGCAGAGGGCTCTTGGTAGGAGATTTGGCCGACAGGAGGCAGCCCTGGTGGCAAGCTTCACTCCAGCCGAGGATTCTCCCCTGGTTCCAGTCAGTGGTGGGGTTGTGAATTTTAAGCCATGGGAATCCGAAAACCGCTCGGAGTCTTAGGGATCTGGACAATAGAAAAAGTAATGTTCTCGTGATGGTTACCTGACAGCACCACAATGGTGATCAAACACTGACTTGAATGAGGCATGAAACAGGGTAGCGTCCCTTAGAATGGTGAGATTTTGTTCCCATAACGCGATAACCCATAGCTTAGCTTTACCCGTTAGCAGGGAAATAACAAAGTTGATCTTGTCAATGTCAGTGTGAAATTGATCAGGATTATGATTAATATAGAGGCTGTACTGCATTAGAAACTATTTACAAAGCTCTGGAGAGCCGTCATACCTCTCGGGAACGACGATCGAGTGCGGAGACCTGTTGCTAGCAGCAGCTGCAACTGTGGGAGAAGTGAGAGACAGGACCACAGGATCCGTGTTGTTAGCGGGGAGCATCATCCGCTGTATGGCCTTGAGCAGTTCCTCTAACTTGCGCTCCTATCTCACCATTCTTTCCTCCAAACTCACTGACCCCATGGTTAGGCGAAGTATTCTGTCAGGAACCAGAGTGAGAGGGAGTGTAGGAATCAAGTGCGAGTATAATAGACAATCACAGGGTCGAGACCGTAAAGGCAATTTGAGTATCAGAGCAAACAGAGCTGAATCACAAACCAGATGGATAAACCAAGAAACAGACAGCAAAGGTCAAAGCCAGGAGAACCGGAGAATACAAAGAACGCTCAGTAATGTACCGCATGGCAATAACAAGACTTTGCAAGGAACTAATGAAACAGCACAGCTTAAATAGGCGGAGAATAAATAGCTATCAGAACTCGGGCGACAGTGACCTCTGTAGACGAGGAGGGGGAACAGCAACCTCAGATGTGACACAAAGTGAAAACAGAATTTTATTATTATTATTATTATTATTATTATTATTATTTACAAATTTATTGAAAATGGAAATCTGAAATATTGCATTGACATAAGTATTCAGACTCTTAATTTAGTAGTACTTGGTTGAAGCACCTTTGGCAGTGATTACATCTTGGGTGAGATGCCACAAGGTTTGCACACCTAGATTTTGTGATTTTCTGCCATTCTTCTCTGCAGATCCTCTCAAGCTACAGAGGTATTGAGCAGTGCCTGGTTTCCTCCAGACATGACGCTTAGAAATGAAGACAAAAAGATAAATATTTTTTAGTTTTTCCTCACAGTCATTTAGGTGTTTTTTTTGCAAACCCCGGGTGGGCTTTCATGTGTCTTTTGTCTTTTACTGAGGATAGCCTTCTGTCTGGCCACTCTGCTATAAAGCCCAGGTTGGTGGAGTGCTGCCGTGTTATTTGACCTTCTGGAAATTTCTCCCATCTGCTAAAAGGATCTTTGGATCTCAGCCAGAGTGACCATTGGGTTCTTGGTCACCTTTTTTACCAAGGCCCTTCTCACCCGATTACTTAGTTTGGTGAAACGGTCAGCTCTAGGAAGGGTCCTTGTTGTTCCAAACTACTTCTATTAAATTTAAAAAAAAGTAATTTTGTCATAGCCCTGGCCTTCAAGATCCTTCAATAGTGCAATGTTGATGACTTCATCCATCAGCCACGTGACAATCATGACAATAGACAATTGAGATGACACCGGAGCAGACAACAGTGGATTGACGAAAGGCCAACACACTGATACAGGCTACAGTCATCAGAAGAAGCCCTGACATTTTCCTTTAGAATTCTCTGATATGATCCAGAATCCATTGTCCCATCAATGCTCTCAAGCTGTCCTGGTCCAGATGCAGCAAAACAGGAACTAAAACCATGATACTACCACCACCATGTTTCACAGATGGGATAAGGTTCTTATGCTGGAATGCTGTGTTTTCCGTTCTTCAAACATAACGCTTTTCTTTTAAAATAAAAAGTTCTATTTTGGTCAAATTCCATCCACAAAACATTCTTTCAATACCCTTCTGGCTTGTCCACGTGATCTTTAGCAAACTGCAGGTGAGCAGAAATGTTCTTTTTAGAGAGCAGTGGCTTTCTCCTTGTAATCCTTCCATGCACACCATTGTTGTTCAGTGTTCTTCTGATGGTGGACTCATGAACATTAACATTAGTCAGTGTGAGAGAGGTCTTCAGTTGCTTAGAAGTTACCCTGGGGTCTTTTGTGACCTCGCCAACTATTAAATGCCTTGCTCTGGGAGTGATCTTTCTTGGTCAACCACTCCTGGGAAGGGTAACAACCATTCTTTGCAGATGGTTTTTTAACCTTTTCCAGCCTGATGAGCATCAACAACTCTTTTTCTGAGGTCCTCAGAAATCTTCTTTGTTCATGCCATAATACACTTCCACAAACATCTTGTGAAGAGAAGACTTTGATAGATCCCTGTTCTTTAAAGAAAGCAGGGTGCCCACTCACACCTGATTGTCATTCCACTGATTGAAAACACCTGACTCTAATTTCAGCTTCAAATTAACTGCTAATCCTAGAGGTTCACATACTTTTGCCACTCACTAATATGTGATATTGGATCATTTCCCACAATAAATAAATGACCAAGTATAATATTTTTGTCTCATTTGTATAACTGGGTTTTCTTTATCTACTTTTAGGACTTGTGTGAAAATCTGATCATGTTTTAGGTCAAATTTCTGCAGAATTAAAGTACATTCTAAAGGGTTCACAAACTATCAAGCACCACTGTATTTACAACAAGTGAGTAGGACTGTTAGTAAACTAACTTACTTCAACACAAATTCTTCACAGGTAAGGCAGCACCAATTTGCTTGCTCCTCCACCTCTTGCCCTGGGCACAACAGAGTCCAGTTAAAATAATAATGGAAAGAGTCGCTGCCAGTGCCATTGAGCCAGCCAGTAGCTCATGGATGGCACCAATGGCACTGGTCAAAAAAGCTCCATCCCAAGTAGTGCCATCTACTGCATCATGAGTTGAGAATTCTTGGACATGTCATTAGCGGTAAATGGGTGACCACGAATGGGTGACCATGTGCATAACTGTAAGAATGTCCAGTCTGATAATGCAGTTCTAGTGAAACCGAGCTAAATAGAAGTTTATTTTGACTGCACCCAACTGGACATTCAGCATAGTTAGTTAGAATAGTCCATAGTTACTGTCTCTCCAATCACAGACTTAAGCCTAGTGCCACCAGTATATTTCTACTTTCAACTTTCCCAATGGGGTAATGTACTAGTTTAAATGATTTGTGAAGTGTGGGTAGGCTTGAAGGACCAGATACCTCAGCCAACTATGCTTACCTTCTCACTCTTCTCACATTGGCATTTGAGAAGCTACTTCTGGGTTGCCTGAAGTCCTTCAAGCTTATGGTGTTCAGACACCAATAAATCCAGAAGAACTTGGAGGCCTTTTCCTTCAGGCACCAAATTAAGTCTGTATGGCTTTGGCCACTACTGTCCCTCTGTAATGTTGAGTGACCAGCTGTAGCAGTCTAGTGAAGATAAAGGTGCTCAACACAAACACACACACACACACACACACACACACACACACACACAGTGGGGCAAAAAGGAGGTCTATAATTTTCATCATAGGTACACTTCAACAATGAGAGTCAAAATGAGAAAAAAAATTCCAGGAAATCACATTGTAGGATTTTTAAATAATTTAATTGTATATAAGTATAAAATTAGTATAAATAAGTATTTGGTCACCCACAAACAAGCAAGATTTCTGGCTCTCACAGACTTGTAACGTCTTCTTTAAAAAGCTCTTCTGTCCTCCACTCATTACCTGTATTTAATGGCACCTGTTTGACCTCGTTATCTGTATAAAATCTGTATAAGAAACACCTGACAGACTGTCACCTGTCAGATTCCAAACTCAACCATGGCCAAGATCAAAGAGCTGTAAGAAAATTGGAAGACCTGCACCAGGCTGGGAAGAGTGAATCTACAATAGGCAAGCAGGTTGGTGTGAATAAATCAACCGTGGGAGCAATTGTAAGAAAACGGCAGACGATCTGGGGCCCCACACAAGATCTCATCCCGTGGGGTCAAAATGATCATGAGAACGGTGAGCAAAAATCCCGGAACTACACAAAGGGACCTGATCAATGACCTGCAGAGAGCTGGGACCAAAGTAACAAAGGCTACCATCAGTAACACACTACGCCGAGAGGGACTCAGATCCTGCAGTACCAGGCGTGCCCCCCCTGCTTAAGCCAGTACATGTCCAGGCCCGTCTGAAGTTTGCCAGAGAGCATATGGATGATCCAGAAGAGGATTGGCAGAATATCATGTGGTCAGATTAAACCAAAATAGAACTTCTTGGTAAAACTCAAAACTCGTCGTGTTTGGAGGAAGAAGAATGCTGCGTTGCATCCAAGAACACCATACCTACTGTGAAGCATGGGGGTGGAAACATCATGCGTTGGGGCTGTTTTTTCTGCAGAGGGGACAGGACGACTGATCCGTGTTAAGAGAAGAATGAACGGGCCATGTATTGTGAGATTTTAAGCCAAAACCTCCTTCTATCAGTGAGAGCATTGAAGATGGAACATGGCTGGGTCTTCCAGCATGACAATGATCCCAAACACATCGCTCGGGCAACAAAGGAGTGGCTCCGTAAAAAGCATTTCAAGGTCCTGAAGTGGCCTAGCCAGTCTCCAGACCTCAACCCCATATACAATTTGTGGAGGGAGTTGAAAGTCCGTGTTGCCCAGTGAAAGCTACCTTCACCCTCTGCAAAGGAATGAAGCGCTACCAAATATCAAAGGTGCGATGAGAAGCACTACTCTCAAACAGCCTTAGATAACTGCTCGAACAGGTGTCTGTTGTCAGCCCTCATCAGCACCGTGCCTGCTGAGCACTGTAGTGTAATTTTTGCTAGGGATTGTAGTCCTAATAGCATCATGTGTCCTAATAACTAGGTTTTGTATTTGGTCACTTGAAAAGTGTCTCTTAGTAGCCATAATGATGGGGTAGTGGGATTCTCCAACATGGTGGAGAGTTTTCCAGTGACTGCTGACCAAAGGCAGTGAACAGGTTGACAGAACAAACTGGCATGAATATAATCATCTATGTTACCCATAGTACATTGTAAACAAGTGTGTTTTTCAACTAATCCCATTTTAAAAATTCTACTTTGAGTGATGTGAGTTCTGTGGATAATTTTTTACTGTACAAGTTGCAGGTTGGCCTTACTAGTTATAGAACAAATATTTTCAATTTAGAGTTGGGCCAGAATTTAGAATTGGGCGAGAGAACAAAGTCTTTCTCCTGCTGTGTGGATGGGAGTGTCGGAGGTGGATACGAGTCTATATAGTTTTAAGATATTTTTTTGTATCTGTATAATGCATGATTTTGTCAGCTAGAGAAGATGGTTGTATTATATTTTTTGTGATATTGACTTAGTTCTGTTTTCTAAACTGTTGAAAGTGGAGAAATTGGTCTCTCCCAAGTCTGTACTTCTGGATGAGTGTAAAATGACATAAATTGGTCGTTTTCAAATAGATGATGGAGGTGAGTGAGTCCCTTTTTTTTCCACAGTGGGAAGTAGATAGGAGTGTTGTTCAGGTGAAAGTCAGGGTTGTGCCAAATTGGGGTGAATGTACATGGTGCTAGTGATGACTTAAGAGATTTAAATATTTTAAAGAGATTTAATTGTATTACTCTTAAAATAATGCAATTTTTTATTGATAGTGGTAGGAATGTGCGATCAGTCATTGAGGTGGGTTGACATTTATTTTGTTTTAATTCCAGCCAGTTTTTATTATGGTCATGTTTTTGTGTCCATATGATTAGGTATTGTAGTTGGATTGCTAGGAAGTAGTGGAGAAAGTTGGGTGCTTCAGTGTTTTGAACCAGTTATCAGTGAGGTAGTAGGAATCATTGAGAATAAGTAGTTAAAAATTTCATATTAACTATTTCTATTTGTCCAATTAGTGTAAATGGGAGGTTGTTCCTGGGCAGCCTGGTGGAAATAATGATGCATAGGTATTTTGTATTACTAGTGAAAAGTGAGAGTGTGAGGTCTTGGACTGCAGAATCCCATGAGTGTTCAGACAGTGGTAATATGGTTGATTTATTTGAGTTTAATGTATAATGTGATACTGTGGAGAATTTGTGGAGAATGTTACAAAAAGTTTCCTTTAGTGATAATGATGGATTTTGTTGATGTAATAATAAGTCATCTGTATAAAGGTTAATTTTGTGTTCTTTGTTTCCATCATGAATTCCTTCCTTCCTATGTCTCTTATTGTGGCTGTGAGTAATTAGATGAAAATGGCAAATAGAGATGGAAAGAGTGGGCATCCTTGTCTGGTTCCTTGGTGAAGAGTGAAACTTGTGGCCCTAGGTGAAGTGTATGGTGTTAATGGATGAACGAATTTCCAAAACCAAACTTACATAGGATGCTAAATAGAAATGTCCAGTTTACTTTGCTAAATGCTTTTTCTGCGTCTAATTATGATTATGGTTTTGTTTTTGGTTTTGTTTTATATGGAATAGTTTAAAAAGCCTGCAGAGATTATCTGAAGTGTGTCTATTTTTTATTAAACTGGTCTGATCTGGATAAATTAATGTGAGAATAACTGTCTGTATTCTGAATGCATGGACTTTGGTTATGATTTTTTAGTCAGTATTGATTAGCGAAAGAGGACAGTAACTAGCTGGATTGGTTAGGTCTTTATTTGGTTTTAATATAAGTGTTATTGCAGCAGCATTCATGTGTGTCGGTATAGTGGAAGTAGTTTTGATTTATGGTACTCTCTAGAATAATGGTGATAAAATGTCACAGAAGTGTTTATAAAATTCATCAGGTGCTCCATCTGGTCTTGGTGTTTTATTGGTTCTGCTGGTGTTTTTGGCATTTTCTTAATACTTTGTTCAATTTGTCAAGTGTGAGGGGTGCATCTAGAATGTCTACTTGTTGTGATAATTTGGTTAAGTAAAATTTTTTTAAGGTTTCCATTTCTGACTGGTTTGGTTTATGGTTTGAGGAGTATAAAGTGTTGTAAATATTTAAAAGATGTTATTAATTTCTTGTGGGTTCTGTATAATATTTCCTGCAGAGTTCATTATAGATAGGATAATTGCGTTTTCTTTTTTATGTTGTAGTAGGTTTGCTAAGGATTTAATTGTTTTGTTATTATTCTCAATTTGAACTTGGCTTGGTTTAATTTATTTTGTATTTGTCATGCTGGTGTGAGACCAATGGGAGAGACGTGCGCAGATAAAAAAAAAAATAATTATTTTATTAAAGACACAATACAAACTATGGAAAAACACACCTAACAGAAACAGGCAGAAAACGAATGTGAAAACTAAAACAAGCAGAGCTGCAAAATAAGTGCAAAAACCAAATCAGGCAGAGCCGGAGAACAGGTAATACAAAGCACATGAGGCCGCAACACAGGAATACAAACATTAGCAGATAGAACCGCAAACAGGAGTAAATCCACAGATAGACGGAAGAGTCAACGGGGAACAACGGTACGCCTCGGAAGTAGCTGAGACAATAATCCGCGCAGACTGTCTTTAGAAGCTCCCTTTATAAAGGGCCTCTCACAGCTGAGTTCAGTTTTCACCTCATCAGCTGTGGTGTTCCCAGATGGATCTGCAGGAGTCATCTGACATTACTCCCCTCAAGGAGTCTTGAGTCAGACCTAGGACTCCAACAATGGACCCTTACAGTCACATCAGGAGTTTTTCTAACGAGACGATGCCTGGGAAGGTTCAGGTAGCTCTCGGGTGCTCTTGACATCTTTTGAGGTGAGTGACATGCTCTGGGCATCCTCTAGACGGAGTGGGAAACTCTGAACGTCCTCTAGACGGAGCGGGAAGCTCTGGACATCCTCTGGGGCAAGCGACGTGCCCTGGACAACCTCTGGATGGAGCGGGGAGCTCTGGATGTCTTCTGAAGCAACCGTGCTCTGATCGGTCCCAGAAGCAGACGTTTGCAGAACTGAGTCAGGATCGGGTTTGACCGTAGTAACAAGTAGACCCCTCCAACAGCCAGCGAGCGGAAGATCCAGTAAGTGTCGGCCGAGCTGTGACCAAACCTGGCAGCTAGTGTACAGAGGTGCCAACATAGTGGTAGCGCACGTGAGCTCCAGCTTCGAGCTAGCAAGCGTAGGCTCCGGTGTTGAGCTAGTGATCATGGGCTCCGACATTGAACTAGCGAGTGTGGACCTCAGTGTCGAGCTGCCGCTGGACAGAGGAGTTATGAAGTTCTTCACGTAGGGAGGACCAAAAAAGAGCTCTAATATCCCAAAAAATTTTCCACAAGGCTCCATCCAAATCTGCAGCCACATTGCGGTAGCCAACTGCAGGGCCTTTCCAGAGATGCACAAGACAAAGAAGGACACATGCTGAAACTCGGACAGGGACAGAACAAAGAAAAATACCTCATGCACTGGGAGACAAAACGCAGCCATGAGTCCAAATCTCCGTTGAAGCGGTCCGAACAATTTGATTCCACAGGGTGGACCCAGAATGTGCTGTCTCCATAGTTGGCGGATTATTCTGTAACGCTGGTGTGAGAGGAATGGGAGAGACATGCATAGATTCCAAAAAAATATTAGATTTTATTAGTCTTGGATCCGCAGGAGTCTCCTGACTCATCGGAGGCGCATAGACCACAGTAAGACCACGGGACGTCACAGTATTTGCTCGCTTGGGTTATTAGTATATTGGTTTGTTAAAAGTTAAATGTTTTGTTCCAAATTTTCTGCCAGTTTTTTTCTTGGTTGATGAATGAGATATATTTTTTGTTTGATACCTGCTTTGTCTGTTTCCAATAGAAGTGATGGAGAGATTTCTGGAGAATCATTCATTTCCTGAAAGAATACCCACTCTCTCTTAATAATTAAAGTAAAATCTGGATCTACTATGAGTGATGTGTTGACCCGCCATCTTGAATGAAAGTTGATGTTTATTTGGATGATTATTGGTAAAGATACCGGAGCATGATTGCTGATAATAATGGAATAAATTGTATTTTGTGTGATGTATTTTGTGAGTGAATTGCTGAGAAGAAAATAGTCAGTTCTGTAAGAGGATGGATAGCATGGAAAACAGTATGTGTATTCTTTGAGTGTTGGATTTCCTATTCCCCAACTATCACTTAATTCGTAATCCTGCGTATATTGTTTTATTACTTCAGTTGAGTGCCAGTTTCTTAAAGTACCAGGTTGCTTGAGCAGTCTATGGTTGGGTTAATGACAGTGTTGAAGTCTCCAGCTATTATAATGTTTGTTGAGTTGCTTAGTAAGGAAAAAAAGTTGTGGAAGAATGATGTATCATTGTTATTTGGTCCATAAATATTAATAATAATAAGTGTAATGTATGGTTGTATGGTTGATTGTCGCATTGATAATGATAAAACTTCCATCTGGATCAGTAACAGTTTCATTGTGGATAAATTAGATATGTTTACTGATTAAATCGAGGTGCCTCTTTACTTACTGTTATATGTAGCTGAAAATATTTGATCAAATTGTTCAAATTTAATTTGCTATGATCGTTTAAGTTGCTGTGATAGATTATACATGATTATATTTAGGAAACATTACGGTCATTCAGGATGTTCCTCAATTTTTATTTATTTATTTCTTGTTCAGTACATTGTAAGACATCTGATCTACTGGTTTGTCAAGTCACTTATCAAAATGTACGGTCAAAATTTACACAAGATTTTACTGGCTTTAAATAGCTGTGTCTGTGTTATTCAGAGGTTTCAACACTGCATCACTCCTGCAGGTGACACACAGCACAAAGGTGTACGCTACAATAACACACAATCATCATCATTAATGGCAGGGAAATCTCTCTTTGGTTGGCATTGCCATCCAATAAAGCCACAATGACATTGTTCCATAGGCAACACATTTAGTCTTTATATACTGAATTAACTCTTTACTCATAGATATAATGTTTGTAATTAGACATAGGTATGCTATTCATATGCTATGTTAATGTGCATGCTTGTTTCACAACTTTTGTCTGCCTGTTTTTACCCTCAATTAATACTGCATTGATATTGACCAGATCACACTGAACTAATTTCTGGCTGCAGATAAATAGTTATTAAATGTAAATGACAATAATTATGCCTTTAAAAACAAAAGTACAGTTATGCTTTCATTCATTTCATATTCAAATAGTCTATAAGCAGTTATTCAGGAACTGCATTACTTAATATGAAGTGTTATGTGAGAGCAGTGATTTCCACGTTTATCTTTTATTTCCTACAACCCCAAATAACAAAAAGTTGGGATGGTATGGAAAATGCAAAAAAAAAGTCTACCCTACATGTCTAACATGTCTATTATTTCAATGTTTATATCATTGTAGACAGTATGAACCCAAAATGTTTCTGTTCTGGTTAACTTAATTTCATTGGTTAATTAGCATCCATTTCTGCACTCAAGGCCTGCGAAATTCAGAGCTAGTTAATAGTTAAAAAAATAATAATAATGATGTGACTTCAAACAGGTGATGTCAACAGGTGATTGTATTCATGATTTGGTACAAAAGCAGTATCTGCAAAAGGTTACTCAAAGAAAGACTGGAAGGGATTTGCATATTTTCCCCTCTATAGTGCATAATATCATTAAATGACAGAGAAAACAAGTTGTTTGAAAGAAGAGTGAAAAGGGCCATCTATGTCCAGTTAGAATGACCATCACTGAACAGAGTGGGTGGTTTAGAACACCAATTATCTGTCACGTACAAAGCAATCTTGAGATCCCTTCCTAGTTGGTTTAACCTCCAATCACATCTCTACCCATGTGTCCTTAACGACTGGTTTGGCAACAACTTGCAAATGGTTCACACTTTGGCCAAAGTGATCCTAACGGCTCACGTGTTGACAGGGTCAAATAATCTCAGGATCACCTCCAAGGTAACAACCACACTAGAGGTTAGATGCTTGGCACTCAGCATCAGCTTCTATAACTGAAGAAGCCTTTTGGATGAGAGGTGAAATGTCATCAAGAACCAAGAAGTTGTCTTCAACTCAAGCACTCAAGACAGCCAAAATAATACAATAAGTGCTTTGTTGCTGTTACTCAAGCTTTTATAATGACCTGAATTATTTGCGGCATGGCATACGCTAATGAAAAACAATATTCTACATCAAGCTTGCTCTAATTTTGTCAAATAGCAGTCAAATAGCAATGTAGCCCTGTCATTGACCATAAAAAATTTTTTTTTGAGTCAGATTGTGATCCGGCCTTACTGCTAGCCATGTCACTGAAGAAAAGTTTTAAAACTCTTTACAAGATGCATGATAAAAAAAAATAATTCAGCATCACCAAAAATATTTTCTACCAGTGGAATGGGAAAAGTGTTAGTTACAGTGCACGCCTGTGCATTGACCATGGATGTAATGATTGCTATATCCCCTGGTCCCTTTGTCTCATATAAAAAAAAAGAGTGGAGATATTTGATTGTATTCATGATGAGATTGTTTTCTTCAGGCAATCATCTTTATGTGTTCCATTTGAATAGGACCAGACAAAAGTTCCAGCATCATGTCCTTGGTCAATGAAGATTCTATATTAATCATTAATCATCCATACCCCATGATTGCTTCTCTTTAATCCGGTGTATACTTGCTTTCTTCTATTTCTTCTATCTTGTTAGTGCTTCACCTGGCTTTCTATATGTAAAGCTTCCATTGAGGCTATTTTCAGAGTTCTGTCACAAACATTGATTCCTGATTATGTCAAGTTGTTTCCATTTGTTTTGTTGTGCATTGTTTATTTCAAGGCTTATTGCTTTGAGTTGTCTTTTCTGATGCTTTGACGTCTTCCTTGGTCTACCCATATGTTTTCCATTTTGTTTATACTTTCACCTTTAGAAAAACATCTTTTGATGTACTTCATTTTGGATTTACTTCTGCAGAACTTTTAGAATCCTATATGTTGTTTCAATTGAAACTCTGTTGTTGGAGCCAAGTTTTCTTTCAATAATTCAAAAGCACTCAACTGCAGATGTATTTATTTTTTAGACTTGTTTTGTAAATGCAAATTACAAGATTATTAAACAATTTCTCTATACCGAAAAATCTGCCATTAATTAAAAAAGTCTAATTTAATTAGGGGTGGCTCGGTGGGTGAAAAGGTCCTTGGTTCGAGTGGTCTGGGTCCTTTCTGTGTGGAGCTTGCATGTCCTACCTGTGTAGGATACGTTGGTTTCCTCCCACTGTTCAAAGACATTAGGTTAATTGATTATGCTAAAGTGGCCTTAGTGTGTGAGTGAGGGTATGAATGTGTGAGTGTGCCCCATAATGGATTGGCACCCTGTCTAGGGTTGTTCCTGCCTTGCACCCTATGCATAATTTAATTTGTTTGAGATATGCTTAACAAATCCTGAATTTTCAGCTAACTGTGTCACATCTGTGACTTGTTTATTTGCTATGAAGTAAATATGCTGGGTGAACATCATGCTGGGTGAATTCTATAATATTTTCAGTGGTAATTATTTTTGTAGAATAAAGCTCTATTCTACGAATTTCCGTTTTTCTAATTGCTTCAAATCACCAGTTTATGAGCACTTCAAAACATAAACATGATAAGAGTTTGTTACCTACTGCTCACCAGAAATATAAGATTTTGATATCTATCTTTATTACACTCTAACAGAACACAGACATCTTATTATCACTAGCACAGAATTCTGCTTCTTGCATGGGCATAACTCTGTTCAGATGACATGAAATACGCAAGTAAAGTGAAATTTTCAACAAGTGGCTGAGTTTAGTGTGCATATGAACAGTTTATTCCGAATCCACTTATACATATTGATGGAAATCTCTGCATGCAAAAGTGCACTAAGAGTAGGATGTGAGCTAACAGTAGGGCAGAACATGTCTAGCATGATATTCCTGTTTTGCTGAGTCAGTAATTCAGCATCAGCAATGTTAAACTGCTTTCCATAAACCTGCTGATGTAGGACAGACGTTCTGAGTTAAGTAGCACACATAGCAATTTTGCACATAGTGCTGTTGTGCACATAGTACTTGTGTGACATGTTCCCTTACATTAAGGACTTGCCCTAACATCAAATAGCAATGTCTGGCTTTACTTTACCTGCATGTTTTACATGGGAGGAGCTTTGTATGTGTGTGTATATATAGCAGTATAAACGTTAATATTAAATTCAAACAGTCTGGGAGTTCTTGCTTCTGAAAGTACAGGTTGCTTGTGTGAACTGCAAAATGTTCTTTTTAGGAATACTTTTTGGGATGGTGATACAGTGTTGGACCCTTCCTCTGCAGGTAAAATGTCTAGTATGTCTTTTTATCTCTCTCTCTTTCTCTCTCTCTCGCTATATATATATATATATATATATATATATATACACACACGTGTGTGTGCGTGTAAATTTATAAATATATAATTTCTTAAATAGTGGTAAAGCATCTACATTGGAAGTGTAGTGAGGACGTGATAAGCGGCAAAGAAGACCTGTTGCTATATGCATTGTTCTCAGAATACACTGACCTGTGTCCACCGTTCTGCTTGGTTGCACAAAATTTAAAAGTACACTGTTTTTTTCACTGTTACATACTAGAGGTGTTGGTTCCTTTTCATGAGCTCACTGGATTTGATTAATATGAGTTCACCATACAGGGGTGACTGCATGTGTAAAGACAAGGAATTTAGTGACTCTAGAAATGCATCAATGGCTTGTTTGGTCCTTTTTAGTACTTTCAGCTTTTTAGATGTTAATGTTCAGAGAATACTAAACTAACGCTACAGAATTAATTTCTTGGTAAATTCTAGTGCGCTTACCAGGTTATAAACAACACACATATCAAGTTTTGGAAAAGGCATTGACTAATGAATTTTAATTGAGATAGCATTTAATGCCACATAAACAATGCAAGGCATAATTCGAATCCTGCTACCAAGTGCAATCAAATTGTACAGTCCAGGTCCTGTGGGTAAGGTTGGTAATCAAGTGTAACCCCATTTAAAGCCTGCAAGTTTTCATCTGTTGTATTAGGCCATATGGTAAACAAGAAAAAGTGCCTAGAAAGTGATTTTCGTTCCCACATTTGTGCACTACTTTTTAAATGCATTTTTGCATAGATAATACCCTGACAGACTTTGTGTGAAAAGTTCTCCGCAAAATACCTTGCAGTTTTAGTTACCATCCATAAATATAAAAACTTAAAAGCGAAAAAATGAAATTTAAATGATGATGGTTTTCCTTGTAACTTAATTTATATTTATTTTAAAAACACAAAGTATGTGTCAAACTGGCTTTTATACATGTACCTACACATCTAAGTCAAGTATTGGTGTATTAGTATACTCAAGTGTGAATTTAGAGCAAGTTTGTACAAAATATGCGTCAACTTCAATAAATGGCACCAAACAAAATGAAACATACACAAGGTAACTTTAGCAAAACACTGATTTTTTTATACATCAAAATTTTCAGTAGCCACTGTGTAAATTAAAAATGCACACTGTTGGCCAAGATGGCTAAAATCAATCAAAATGTTACCCCTTTAGTTTTGAGGCATGGACAGTTCTGGCAAAGCTGATGTTTCCATACAGAATGCTTTGTATTTGGCATCGTTCACAGTTTCAGCAGATTTCTGGCCATAGAAGTGACAAACATATTTGTAAAGTTGTTCATAGATGTGAAAACATCCTGGTGTCACATTCCTCATGACCACATTTCAGACCTTCAGCAGCACTTAAGAGTTTCTAAACCCTCTATTACAGTCACACAGAGGCACAATTCTCCATGTGCTATGTAAAGCCTTAAGTAATTGTTCTAGATTTTTAATACTAATGTCTGGAAACTGGTTAATCACATAGTCTATTAATATTATTTTAGTTCTTCTGGGGTCCCAGTAATTGTTGCAATATACTTTTTTTCTAGAACCTAATGTACTGTCTGTAACAGGACTTGAAGAATCGCACCACGAGGGACACAGGCTTTGTCTCATATATGAACAAGAATGTTTTGTTCCTTTATTTCGGCAGCTTTCAGCAACAGGCCTTTAAATAAACAACAGAGCTATTTTAGGGCTATTTTATTACTAATAATGCACAATGTCTCTGACATATCAGTAGACACCTCTCTGCATCTCTTTGCACCTTATGTAGTATTTTTATTTATTGGATGCAAAAACACTTTATTTCTATTCCTTCAGTGTCTTTATGCACCTTACCACATACTAGCAGAAACTCTTTTAGGTCTTTAGTAACACTTTTAGCACTTTTTATGCTAATCAAACATACTGGACACTTTGAGTCAGAATCTCTGTAGTATTATTATTATTATTATTATTGTTATTATTATTATTATTCCACCTATTTTTCTTCGCGCATCTCCTCCTACAGTTTTCAAGATATCAACAGGGGACAAACTCTCAAACGTCCAGCATGTTCAGAAGTGTGCTTGTACACAGCTAAGAGAAATGTTGTTGCATTCGCACGCTGCAGTTGCATTTGCACAAAAAAATACCCCATTCATTTGAATGGGATTTTTAGAAAATCTGTTAGAATTCAGTCAATTTTTGAGCTATAAACACAAAATTTGGCATGTACAATCCTGGGTACACAAAGACTCATGACACAATGGACTTGGAACTCTTGGGGGCCCCTGAGGTCCCTGGGCTCAGAGGACCCTGGAAGGGCACACATGTCCCTGCATTGTATTGAACATAATTCAGTCAGTTTTCGACCTACAACCTTGACATTTGCTAATCTTGGTCCCATATGCACCAAGAGCTATGATCCAACTGGGGCCCTTGGGGGCCAATAACATCCCTAGCAGGGCATACAGCTATGTGGCAGGGCATTGGCTGTAATTCAGTTAATTTTCAACGTACAGCCACAAAATTTGGCACACATGGTCCCAGATACACCCTGAGGTGAGATGCGATGCCTTTGGGGCCCCTGTGGTCCCTGGCAGGACAAAGAAGCCCCTGGTAGGGAATTGACGGTAATTCAGACAGTTTTTGTCCGACAAACACAAAATTTGGCACACAGGGTCCTGGCTACACGCTGAGGTGAAATGCCATGTTGTTGGGGCCCCTAAAGTCCCTGACAGGGCACAATGGCATTCAGTTGGTTTTCGACCTACAGCCTAGAAAATTGGTATACTCGGTCCCTGATACATGGACATGCACTGCAGCAACAAACTCACAATTTCTGCAGGAACTGCATTTTCTAGTTTTAGATTGTTTTCTATTTCACTGACAGGCTTTATACAAGATGTTTTAGGTCTTTATCTAGGTGTAAAAAGTAAACCGTGTTGTCTCCATAGGCAAGTACGCTGCTGTTCCAATAGTAGAATAACCGAACTGCGTCCTCCCTTCATCGGGAGAATGTCCAACTTCCTAGTCCAGACTTGGGAAGTACACAAGTCCTTATTTTTTTGCATGTTTGTCACACTTAAGTGTTTCGGGAACATCAAACCTATTTAAATATTAGTCAACACAAGTAAACACAAAATACAGTTTTTAAATGAAGGTGTTATTACTAAAGGAGAAAAAAATTCCAAACCTACATGGTCCTGTGTGAAAAAGTGATTGCCCCCTTGCTAAAAGATAACATAACTATGGTTTATCACACCTGAGTTCACTGTCTCTAGCCACACCCAGGCCTGATCATTGCCACACCTGTTCTCAATCAGGACATCACTTAAATCGGACCTGCCTGACAAAGTGAAGTACACCAAAAGATCCTTAAAAGCTACACATCATGTCGAGATCCAAAGACATTCAGGAAAAAATTGAGAAAGAAAGTAATTGAGATCTATCAGTCTGGAAAGGGTTATAAAGCCATTTCTAAAGCTTTGGGACTCCAGTGAACCACAGTGAGAGCCATTATCCACGAATGGTGAAGACATGGAACAGTGGTGAATCTTCCCAGGAGTGGCCGGCCGACCACAATTACCCCAAGAGTGCAGCGACAACTCTTTCAAGAGGTCACAAAAGACCCAACAACACCATAACAACTGCAGACCTCACTTTCGTCAGCTAAGGTCAGTGTTCATGCCTCCACCATAAGAAAAAGACTGGGCAAAAATGGCCTGCATGGCATTGTTCTGAGACAAAAACCACTGCTGGGCAAAAAGAACATTAAAGCTCGTCTCAGTTTTTCCAGAACACATCTTGATGATCCCCAAGACTTTTGGGAAAACATTCTGTGGACTGATGTGACAAAAGTTGAACTCTTTGGAAGGTGTGTCCCATTACATCTGGTGTAAAAGTAACACAGAATTTCAGAAAAAGAACATTATACCAACAGTAAAATATGGTGGTGGTAGTGTGATGGTCTGGGGCTGTTTTGCTGCTTCAGGACCTGGAAGACTTGCTGTGATAAATGGAACTATGAATTCTGCTGTCTACGAAAAAATCCTGAAGAGAATGTTCGGCCATTTGTTTGTGACCTCAAGCTGAAACGAACTTGGGTTCTGCAGCAGGACAATGATCCAAAACACACCAGCAAGTCCACCTCTGAATGGCTGAAGAAAAACAAAATGAAGACTTTGGAGTGGCCTAGTCAAACTCCTGACCTGAACCCTATTGAGATGCTGTGGCATGACCTTAAAAAGGCCGTCCATGCATGAAAACCCTCCAATGTGGCTGAATTACAACAATTCTGCAAAGATGAGTGGCCAAAATTCCTCAACAGCGCTGTTAAAGACTCACAGCAAGTTATCGCAAACACTTGGTTGCAGTTGTTGCTAAGGGTGGCCCAACCAGTTATTAGTTTTAGGGGGCAATCACTTTTTCACACAGGGTCATGTAGGCTTCATTTAAAAACTGAAGTTTGTGTTTACTTGTGTTGCCTTTGACTAATATTTAAATTGGTTTGATGTTCCGAAACCCTTAAATGTGATAAACATGCAAAAAAATAGGAAATCAGGAAGGGGGCAAACACTGTTTCACACCACTGTAAGTGCTTTTCCATTAACATTGACATGACATAGGAGATCTTTTTTCTATCTGTATGGAAAATGCACAGCACACCAGATGTGGTACAAATGTGGCATTGGCAGAAAGTGTCAAAGATAGATTCTGCAATACATGTGTGGCAAGACTACAAAGTGACAGGGAATACTGTAGACCACTTTGTATTGATGATTTAAAGTTAAAGTCACTTCTGGTAGGCTATATATCTAAGTTGGGAAATGTTGTCTCATTGGTTAGGGTTCTGAACTACTTATTAGAAGGCTACAAGTTCATATCCTGGGTCCACTACCATTTCTTTAAACTTTAAATCAATTTCAATTGTAAGTGACTCTGGAATAGGGAAAAGTAACTAAGCAAACATTCTGTGGCTGTGCATCAATCCACATTGTACACAATACATTTGTGAAAACAAGAGAAAAGGAAAAACTGATGTTCTAATTAGAAATATAATCACCGGTCACTTTATTAGGTACAATTGTTCATCTGCTTCTAAATGCAAATATCTAATCAGCCAATCACATGTCAACAACTCTATGCATTTAGGCATGTAGACATGTCCAAGACGACCTGGTGAAGTTAAAACTGAGCATCAGAAAGGGTAAGAAAAATGATGTTGGACATGGCACAGTTGCTGGTGCTAGAAGGGCTTGTCTGAGTATTTCAGAAACTGTTGATCTACTGGGATTTTTACACACAGAGCCATCTCTAGGATTTACAGGGAATGATCTGAAAAAGAAAAACTACCCAGTGAGCAGCAGCGGAAAAATGCCTTGGTGATGCCAAAGGTCAGAGGAGAATGACCCATCGGGTTTGAGCTGAGAGAAAAGCCACAGTAACTCAAATAACCTCTTGTTACGAACAGAACAAGCAGAAGAGCATCTCTGAATGCCCAACACATCAAACCTTGAACGAAATGGAGTACTGCAACATAATATGGCACTGGGTTCCACTTCTGTCACCTAAGAACAGGAAACTGAGGACACAACTTGCACTCGCTCTCCAAAATTGGTCAATAAAAGATTGGAAAACGTTGCCTGGTCTGATGAGTCTGCTGTGACATTCGGCTGGTAGGGTCAGAATTTTGCATAAACAATATGAAAGCATGGATTCATCCCGCCTTGTATCAGTGATTCAAGCTGTTGGCGGTGGTGTAATGGTGTGGGGGATATTTTCTTGGCAAGCTTGGACCCTTAATACCAATTGAGCATCATTTATCTTCTTGAGTATTGTTGTTGCTCATGTCCATCAATTTATGGCCACAGTGTACCCATCTTCTACTCCATCTTACAAGGCTCAAAACATCTGAAACTGGTTTCTTGAACATGACAATGGTTTCACTGTGCTCAAATAATCTCCATAGTTACCAGATCTCAATCCAATGGTGCAACCTTAGGGATGTAGGGGAAGGGGAGATTCCCATCATGGATGTGCAACTGACAAACAGTAACTGCAGTGATGCTATCATGTCAATATGGACCAAATCTCTTAAGGAATGTTTCAATCACCTTCTATAGCACGAAGAATTAAGACAGTTCTGGAGGCAAAAGTAGGTCCAACCTGGTAGTAGCAAGGTGCATCTATTTAAGTGGTTGGCAGATGTACGTTTTCATACTGCAGTTTTCCATACTATGGAAGTATAATTCATTTTTGACAACAACAATAATAATAATAATAATAATAGACTTTAAAGAGTTTAGCTCACTACAATCAACTTTGCAAACGAATGGGAAAATAATTCCACTTTTTCATGTCACTGTTAAGAGATGTCACATGTAAAGAGATGATTTGGCTTGATGTTATACCATATGGCAGCAGCAAACATAATGCTTTTAACTGTTGATCAGGCTTGCACAATTGTTAGTAGGAATTTTAGACCATTATCGGAACATCTTTCTTTAGGTTGCGCTACAACACTTTGAAACGTCTGGACCTGGGCATTCAAATGTATACTGAAACATTCTGTTAATTTATTTAGTAAGCTTCTGGTGTGCAAATGCAGCCTCTAGTAAGATTATTTTAATTAAATAATAACAAGAAAGGCAGGCAGCCTTTAGGACCGCAATGAAATAATGGAAACATGATGCTCCATCCACACCAGTTTCACAGTTGGGTCCAATTTCTGTCAAAAATTTGGAACATGGGTCATATAGGCACAACCAGATACTATATCTAGGAGAGTATAGATTTAGGATATATATACTGTGTGTGTGGTGTGTGTGTGTGTGTGTTTGTGTGTGTGTGTGTGTGTGTGATAAGAATAAAGCGGAGGGCCTTTAGTGTAGGTTAGGGGTATGGGCATTGTTGACCCAGGGTGTGTGTATTAAATGTCACAGTTATGACTTTATGTAAACAAATTTACATTATGGCTATAAAACCGAAGTTGATAGAGTAATTTTGAAATTTTTTTATTGACTTTTTTTTTTTTTACGAATTTCTCTTATACAGAATTCCTCTCTACTGCTTGACACAAATATAAGGACAAAAAGAGAATATCAGGCTTAAAGAGTCTCTGTTTCTGATTTGTTGGTGTGGTATGTTGGATATAAGGTTTTAAAATATATTTAACTAAAGTCCCATTTAATTTACTTAAAGATTCTCAACAGATGTTTTTACAATCTTACCTATAATTATGAATATGACTAATATATGAAAAAATGCATGATAAACCACCCATACAAAAAGTAATAGTTCACAGTTTTGTAACATATATTAACAGCATTTAGCCGACACCTTATTCAGAGTGACTCAGAATTACAGATACATTAGTAAAATACACACTTACATTAGTAATCATACACAGTCTGTTACGGTCCGCATAATAAATCTCCCGACTGCCCTCGACTGACAATTTACGCCCATCGTCCCTATCAAAGCCCCAAAATAATGCGGTAGAAAAAAAAGAGCAATCAAAGCCGGGTGAGGGCTGGGTGCAACAGCGCGTGCTTGAAGCCTGTGGCTTAGTGTTGCAAGGCATTGAAGCGAAGCAATGGGTACAAACAACAACAAAACAGGTGTCGCCACTTTCACGCAGAACGCTAAATTAGGTTGGTGCCTGTGCGATCGCGCTGAGGGTTTTCACGAGCGCCATGAGGGATCAACAGTGGCCTCTAGTGGCCAAAGCATGACCTCTAATTCAGTCATATGCAAAATGTTGGGCACCCCTCGTCAAATTCTATTTTTAGCTAAAGGACTTTGACACACTCATACACCAGCAAACGTAAGCTGGCCTACTCACTAACAGACTTACTGAAAGACTTGCTACATGCATGACGTGAGGTGGCTGGGTAGGACCCAGGTGCTAGAGGCAAATTGGGCCTATTTGGGAGCCCGATTGGACAAAGACCATCCATTATAATTATTAACAGTATAACCAAAAGTAAATTGTGCATATGATTGATGACAGGCTCATATGAAAAAAGGATAGAGTAAGTGTTTTTGTGTAACAACACCCCTGTTTCATAATGGAGGATATAAAGATAATAATTAAAGTAAGACTAACACCCCCTTCCTGCTTTCTTTCCAGAAATTAAATCTTAATGATTTCTGTACTTTAACTCACTGATTCGCTTTATGTCCAAGAATTACCATTTATATCATTTTTATAAAGCATACCAAAAATAAAACAGCTTCCTCAAGAAACATGTCAATCTACTGTTTTGTGAAATGAAGGTCATTCTATGGGAAAGACTGTTATGAAAAAGAATATTCTGTAACAGGGTGTGGATCCACTACTGCATTGAGAAAACACATTAGATTTAACCAGATTACACAAAGAAGTGGGATCCTCAGCTACTGCTTTTGTAAATAATACAAACCAAACAGCAGTGCAACAGATTGGCTAACCCTGTGGTGATGGACCTATAGGAGTAAAGTTTCAAAGAAAAAGACTGGCAAAAGCTAGAAATGGCATTGATTGCCAATGATAGAAATATTTTAGCTGCTGTGGGATGGGTTTAACTGTAAGGTCAGAGAAACATGCAGCTGCACACTGATTTTTGATAAGTGTATTAAAAATTCAAGATCTTCAGGAAAGAAATGCATACAGATTATTCAAGTACTTTACATTACTGCACATATAACTGATTGCAGAATTTGAAAGTTACACTAGATAAGGGTGTCTGGACCATTAATTGCATATAAAACTTGTCAACTCTGGATTCTGAATGGTTGTGCGTGTTGATTGTACACCTATCCTGAATGATGATTTGTCTTTGCTAACAAAGTAGCATAAATGATGATTTAATGCAAACACTAATGCAATGTCTTTGTTAATGTTTATCAATAATTTTTCTTTTTTCATTTGTTGAACAGAAGAATTTATGTCTCCAGATGAGATGAATCCAATGGACAAGATCCTTAGAGCAAACAGTGGTTAGATGTTCCTCTCTTTCAGAGCAACACAGTGATAACAATATTTAGCATTTGTTTATTTTTCCATAAAACATAAAATCTTTTTTTATTTGCAAGATAAATAATGATTTTTAATGAAAATATCCCTAGTGAAAATAATGAAATTAGGCCTGCTCTTATGCAGTCGTATATATGTATCTCATGTACATATGTAGGGTATGTACTGTACACTCACCTTATTAGGAAGACCTGTTCAACTGCTCGTTAACGCAAATATCTAATCAGCCAATGAAATGACAGTAACTAATTGCATTTAGGCATGTAGACATGGTAAAGATGGCATGCTGAAGTTCAAACCGAGCATCAGAATGGGGAGGAAAGGTGATTTAAGTGACTTTGAACGGGCATGGTTGTTGGTGCTAGACAGGATGGTTTAAGTATTTCAGAAACTGCTGATATACTGGTATTTTCATGCACACCCATCTCTACAGTTTATAGAGAATGGTCCAAAAAAGAGAAAATATCCAGCAAGTGGCAGTTCTTGGTGAAAATGCTGTGTTGATGACAGTGGTCAGGTGAGAATGGCCGTAGAAAGCTTATAGAAAGGCAACAGTAACTCAACCACTTGTTACAAGCAAAGTGTGCAGACGAGTATCTCTGAATGCACAACATATTTAACCTTAAAGCAGGTGGACTACAGCAGCATAAGACCACACCAAGTGCCACTCCTGTCAGCTTAGAACAGGCAACTAAGGCTACAACTTGCACTGGCTCACCAATAGAATATTACACAAACACTGACTGGTCTCATAAGGAGCGGCACGGTGGCTCGGTGGGTAGCATCGCCACCTCACAGCAAGAAGGTCCTGGGTTCAATCCCAGGGTGGACCAGCCTGGGTCCTTTCTGTGTGGAGTCTGCATGTCCGTGTGGATTTATGCCGGGTACTCCGGTTTCCTCCCACAGTCCACAGACATGCAAGTTAGGTTAATTGATTACACTAAATTGGCCTGGTTTGAGTGTGGTCTCTGGAGACAGATGGAGCGACGCGTCAGGCGGGACAAGCGCCAGGAAGATGATGATGATCATTGACTGGTCTCATGAGTCTCATTCTCTGCTGCAACATTCGGATGGTACGGAGAAAATGATGAGCCATGCTGTCTTGTATCAGTGGTTCAGGCTAGTGGTGGTGGTGTAAAAGTGTGGGGGATATTTTCTTGGCACACTTTGGGTCCCTTAATACTAACTGAGCATCGTTTAAATGACACAGCACACCTGAGTGTTGTTTCTGAGCATACCCATCTCTTTAAGACCACAGTGACCAGCAAGATAATGCCCAATGTCACAAAGCTCAAATCATCTCTATCTGTTTTTTTGAACATGACATTGAGTTCACTGTACTCAGATGGCCTCCACAGTAGCCAGAGCTCAATTCAATAGAGCAACTTTTGGGATGTGGTGGAACAGGAGATTGACATCACACAAATGCAGTTAACAAATCTGCAGCAACTTCATGATGCTATAAGGACCAAACTCTCTGTGAAATGTTTTCAGCACCTTGTTGAATCTATTTCATGAGAATTAAGGCATTTCTCAAGGCAAAATGGGGTTCAACCCAGTTCTACCAAGGTGTAGCTAATAAAGTTGCCAGGAAGTATATATGTAAATCAGAATAAATCATTGTTTATCTTGCAAATAAAATATATATGTGCAAGTCCTAGAAGAAGAATGGGAGAACCCAGTTAAAAAAAAGCAAAAATATTATATTTGATCAGTCAAATACAAAATGATCCAATAGTAAACATCTGGGAGTGGCAAACATATGTGAACCTTTGCTTTCAGTATCTAATGTGACCCCCTTATGCAGCATTAACAGCAATGACTGTTGAACAGTCCTGCAGATCTTTTTTTATCCCATTCTTCCATACAGACCAGCTTCAACTCCAGGAACTGGTGGGTTTCTTCATAAATGAACTGCTTCCACGGACAATTCTATTGGACTGAGGTCAGGATTTTGACTTGGTGATTCCAAAAACACTTACTTTAGACTTGTGTGCCTAGGGCTACTGTCTTGCTGCATGACTCACATTCTCTTGATACTCAGTTCACTGACAGAATGTGCTGACATTTTCTTTAGAAACTGCTGGTATAATTCATTATTCCAGGTAATGATGGCAAGCTGTTGTCTGCCACAGATGCAGCAAAACAGGCCCAAAACACGATACAACTACGTCTCTGGCAAAATAAATCTTGTGACAAGGAAATGCATGCAATAAGCAATAAACAGTAAAATGACAATACAATAAACAGACAACCGACAATAAACACAGAATGATTGCACACAGAATTGTGTATACATATGTGCACAATATGTGTGGCAATTTTTTAGAGGTAGTGTACAGTAAATGATATGTATGTTGTTTTCATAATCTGGTGGGTGCTGGGGTCTGAGATGATGTTGTTGACTTTTCCTCTCTCCACTCTCATTAGTAATGAGGCTCACTACTGTCGTCTCGTCAATGAACTAGCTGATGGTTTTGGAGTTGTGATAATTGTGTTAATTGTGATAAATGCAGAAAAACTGAAACTGCTCAACTAACATGAAGTTCCTTACCATCAGGAACTTCATGTTAGGTGAGCAGAATTGTTCCATAATCGCTGTATTCTTGCAACATGCATTGTTTACAAACAATGCTTTGTGAGTCAGCTGTTTGGTTTGTCCGGAATGCTGTTAGCCGTTTTAGAATTGATATGTCCAGCATGCCGTTGGATTTCCTATAAGATGAAAATACAACAGTTTCTGGTTTCACAACCGAACATTTGTCAGTAGTAGGCTAGGTAACGTGATCCGTTTCATTTAGCTGCTTTAGCTAAACAGATGTGGGTTTTAGATTTAAATGTGGGTTTAGCTCCTCTTGTGTTTACATTCACATGGCCAGAGCCGACACCTTCCAATTGACTTAATCCAAGGAAAGTCTGGTTGACTCCAGACCTCCATGTTAAACAGTGGGTCACACAGTGGGGTCCAGTTTGAGGTTGTTTTGCACTGGTTTCCAATATCCAGTTAAGTTTGTCAGTCACAGACAATGTGTAATTTCCACATCTTAGCCAGACAATGTGCACAGACAGATGACGTACACAAATAATAAGATAATAATAAGATAAGAGAAAATCACATGTAAGCAGTTGAGGTAACCCAACTGCTGCCATCTGCAGTGCCACCAGAACATTAGTTAACATTAAACAATGTCAGAGACTTTAGTTGTTGAGAAGTTATCCTGGGTTAATTTGTGACCTCGCAGACTATTATACATCTTGATCTTGGAGTGATGTTTGTTGGTCGACCAAGAAACAGATTATATGAATTTCCTCCATATGTACACAGTCTGTTTTAGTGTGCATTGGTAGGATGCAAACTCTTTAGAGGTGCTTCTGTAACCTTTTTCAGCCTGATAAGCATGGGCAACCTTAAAGGTAATCAAAAACACTTCCCTAGAAAAGTATTGTGAAGGTTTGTCTTTAACAGATACCTGTTTTTTTAATACAACAGGGCACCCACTCATGAACTATGGTTATCTCATTGACTGAAAACACCTAACCTTAATTTCACCTTCAAATTAACTGCTAATCCTAGAGGTTAACATATGTTTGCCACTCACAGATATGAAATACTGGATCGATTTCATCAATAAAAAGATTTCCAAGTAGAGATTTTGGTCTCGTTAGTTTTTAACCTTTATCTACTTTTAGGACTTGTTTCATATCTGGTGATATTTTGGGTCATATTTATGTAAAAATATAAAAAATTCTAAAGTGCTCACAAACTCTCAAGAATTACACTGTATGTGTGTGTGTTTCTGATTTAAAGATTGTTTTGTTATTGTTTCATGCTTATTAGACAGATCGACAAATTAAGTTTCATCTTGGAATAAAAATTTTAATTTTGATTGACATTTAATAAGAAAACTGAAATGGTCATTTGTGAATGATTACAGTGTACATTTATTGTTTTATCTCAGGACTGTCTCGATTTAGGGGCATTGGTTTTCGTGAAGGTGACATTGCAAGTTCTGGTGTAAGAAGCACCATATCGTGTCCAACGCAAAACTGCCTCTGGCCAAAAGCAGTGGATGGATTTGTTTATATCCCTTACGTCATCTCTCCTCTTTATGGTCAGTAAAACACAGTTTTACATATAGTAATACAATGTTGTGCAAAGGTTAGAGACCCCCCATATATCCATTTACCTTCCAGTGGAAGTGGCTGTTATGTAGAAGTTAAAATATTTTTTTAATCTCAGAAAAGTATTACCGAAACACCAGGCAAATTTCCAAAAATAGAACTGGATTTATACACAGTAGCAGTAAAGCAGTCAGGAATAAACACTAACAGTGTGCAGAAACAGTGAAACTTTGCAAAGAGTGCTACAGTGAATGGGGCTTAAATGACTTTGTGAGTAATCATGTGATTGAGAACTGGTACGAGAGAGTGAGTGACTGCACAGGAGTGAATTGTGCTGGGGGATGGAGTCAGGAAGTGATGGAGTTTTGAGGCTAGGATGGGATGAGTTCTTCTATGAAAGACCATGAGACTGAGGAACAGTGTTATCTGCGTGCTCTGGTGATAGGTGATGGTGCCTGAACTCACTGGGCTTCCATCCTCTGATGCCATATGAATGGGGAGGGGCCACTTGTTGGTCAGGCCAACATCCAGAAAATTCCCTTGGGAGCCAGAGCCAATCAGGGCTGGAACACAGAGTTTCTTGAACAGCATGAAATGAATGTAGTTATGAACTTCCTTCCCCTGGTGGTTACAGACAGCACTGATCCAGGTAAGGGTGAAATAAGTAAACAGAGAGACAAGCAACCTGGGCCAATGCCATCTGGAGAAGCACAGAGTCACTGCTAGCCAGGTGATTGGCAAAATAGAGCAAGCATTCCAGGAGGAAACCCAGCCATCCGGAGCAAAGTTGTATTTCTCAAGCAGTGCAATTGAAAGCAATCCTGGGAGCTTGACTACATGCAACCAGGAAATGCTTGGGGTGTTGGGGCTGGTGACAAAAAGTGTGGAACCAAGGTGAGCTGGGATGCATGCTGAGTCAGTCCCTGGACAGCTGGGATGCGCAAAGCAGTAGCCTGTTGCTGGGACTGGAGCTCTGCGATGGACTGTGAGATTACTGCCACCTGTTACTGTCAGCCCAGCAGCTGACCATGTGCAGTGATCGAGTCCACGGTAGACACTGTTTCTGCCACCACCTCTGAGTTGGCATAGTTTATTGACATGATTTGGCTGAAATAGGAGGCTAGGGATAATCTAGGCTCGTACAGGAGCCTAGATTCCGTAGCGCTGGGAAGCGTGAGGTAAAACCAACGTAGGGCTGTAGATAGTGTAGGGAGAGTTTTTTAAAATGTTTATTTTATTTCCTTTTCGCTCCCCGCTCTATCTACTTCCGCCCTTGCGTTTCCCACGCTACGCGCCAAGCTGCAGCAGCGCTCGGACTCCGCCCCCCTCTGCCTTTCTTACAGAGCTGTCTGCTGGCGGGGGTTCCTCTTCCTCACTGCTGACGTTGAGCGGGGGATCTTACCCCCGCCTTCTTCTGCTCCCTCTAAGTGCGGCTTGAGCTCTGTATGTGTGAGTGTCCGATCACAGATTCGGCACAATCACTCTCACACACACAGAGTCTGACTTTTTCTTTGTTATTTATTTATTTGTATTTATTTAATTCAGTTTATTTATTTTTATTCATTTTAGTTCATTAATACTATCTGGAGCTAACTGCATTTGGGTCCCAAATCCTTCTTATTTTGTTTTGACGGTTCGCCATCGTTTTTATACGGCAAACCGTAACACTTTGTGAGTGATTAAGATGATTCAGTTCATTTTTGTTGATGGTAGTAAAGCTGATCTTCAGTGCCATTGCTCTTCAGTTGAGCTGTGAATCCATTAAGAGCCTGGGATGTTTTATGTTAAAGTAGTGACTTCATTTTCCAGAGCTTCCAAATCCTAAACGTGACAAAGGTTTGGCTCAGGTTGGTCATTAATAGCTTCATCTTCCAAATTTAAATCGCTTCAAACCAATAGATTTTATAAACTATTTCGGCAGTGTTTTACTTGTGTCATTATAACTTGTCTGCTTTTTAAGGCGGGCAAAGGCATTGTTGCTAAATTACGTGTTTATGCAGCTGAGTAATACTCATAGAGCGTCAGACAGAGTGCAGTTATCGGGCAATAATGTCATGGTTATAAAGTCTCTCAGCCAATCAGATTGTGGAATCAGAACTAATTGTGGTATAACATACAATAACCGAGCAGAGGCACAATTGATTGAGCAGAATCAATGTCCCAACGAAAACAGTCCAAAATTTAAAACAAACAGCAACAATATAACCAGGCAATATTACCACAGCACCATCAAAGGTAGTCCAAAAATAGAGTTCATACACAGCAGCAGTGACAGAGTTAGAAACAAGTACTCAGTAACAGCATGCAAAACTGTGAAACTTTGCAAAGAATGCTACAGTGAACAGGTTTTAAATGTGTGAGTAATCATGTGATAGGGAACTGGTGTGTCAGTAAGTCAACAAATTATAAGAAGCAAGTGAGTGACTATGCTGGGAGATGGAGTTCTGGAAATTATGGGGTTCTGACAATCGAAAAATTGTCCCATACTTCTTGTTAACATCTTAGAAGTCTAAGATCAGTATTAGAAATTGTTTGCATTTTCTGCATTTCATGATCCAAGTTATTCCAAACATTTTTAATGAAACTGAGATATGGGTTCTGGGATAACCTTAAATCTTATGTTCTGAGATCACCATCAGCTTCTTTGATAAGTATGTTGAATTAACCACTTCCCAATAAAATGTTTTACATAATATTTTAAAGCTTATTGTACTTGTCAGCAATCAAATTAATTAATGGGGAAACACATTCCTCTGCCATGTTAAACTGAGGTTATATACATGGGTACAAAGGTGGAATTACTGCCTTCTTTGAATTCAAAAGAGGTCAAGTTGAGACATTTAGACTCATTAGGCTACAGAGTTTTAGTTCATCTCAGATGTCCAGTTCTGGTGTTTTAGTGTTCTAAGATAGCACTGTCAATGAGACATTTGGAAGCTGATTGGGAGGATGCTAAATTGCTAATTGTCTGATTTGTTGAAAGCATGATTCCATGATTTTTGTTAAAGTAGCTACAGAGTTCTCAGAGTAGAAAATAAAAAGTAGATAAAGAGTAATCAGAGTAGAAAATTAAATAATGATACATTTGATATTACACTTATTGTTTGTGAAGACAGTTGTGAAGTTATCTGCAAAATATGTTTTTTTGTTTTGCAAAATACTGGTCTTGTAAAGTATATATCTTCTCTCTGTATAGTGAGTGTAAGATAAATATGAAAGTTTTTAACATGTGAAAATAATGTATTAGTCATAGATAGATGCTGTGAAAGTATTTTATGTTTTTCTAAGTATATATCATAAAACAACTGAATTGTGCTTCAGATTCCTTGGACCGGATCACTATTGAAATGGGAATGTTGGATATCTCATCTGCAACGTGTGTGAAATTTGTGCCACGCACTCATCAAGCTGACTTCGTTGATATACAACCTAAATTTGGGTGAGATTTCTTGGTATTCTGATTTTCTCCCACATTCCAAAGACATGCAGTAGGGCAGTGTATTATCATTTAATGTTATTTAAACTCTTAATGGAACCTCCAGAAAGCAAGAGACTGCAGTAATCCTAACCTAGTGCTAATGAAAGCATGGGATTATTTTTCTCCATCTGATAATGACAGTACATTTCTTAGTTTAGTAATGTTTCAAAGGTGGAACAAGGCTGTCTTGGTGATGTTAAATGTATAAGCTTTAAATGAGAGACTGTCATATTCACAACAAAGTCTTTTACTGCAACATGTGAAAAAGTGAACTGTGGAACTGCCCAGTACAATTTCAGTGATATATAGATGATCTGACTAAGGGTATGAAACCATTTCTAAAGCTTTGAGTGTCCCCAAGAACATAAGCTCCTTGACACTTGGGAGTATGGCCCCAGATATCATTTTATGTCATATTAACAGTATATCTAATATTTAACATTAAAGTATTTATATACATTTTATTTTACATTAACTGTATAGATCATCATAGATCTCTGTCAGCTCTGTGTGTGCTTGTGTGAGTGGGCGTGGCAGGATCAGATAGTGGGAGGAGCTGTGACACATATTCTGCGTCTTTTTAGTGAGTCAACTCGACTCTTCATTTTCTAACTTGGGCTGGAGCCGGCTCCCATCGTTCACTTAAAAGAGTTGACTTGGTCGCACATTCAGTAGGAGAGAGAATGTAGGGATGATAAAAAAACAAATTATTTTTGTATTTGACCAAAGAGAAGTAAATGGTAAGGATTAAGCCTGTGTAGTAACCTCTCAGAGATGGTTTTGATTTTGTGATATTAATTTGTACTGTGGTCAATCATGATTGAGGAATTTTGATTACAGGTGCTATCGTGCCATTAAGCTAGCAGTCTCGGGGCCACACTTGTCCTAATGATGTTTTTTTGAGGTCCCCCTGAATAAGAAATCAAGCATCAAACTCGAGTATTTAAAACAAATTTTAAAAACTGGCGGAGAACCTCCCTGAATTCCCAAAATGTTTTTGGGTTAACCCCATAATATCCTCAAACCATAGAAATGCCCCTGTTTCAAAGTGCATCCTGGGTCCACCACTTCTCGTAATAAATGTATCACATATATCTGGCTATTTATATGATGTTAACGAAAACGGGACTCATCAGATCAGGTGGCGTTCTTACTTTGCTCCACTTGCATCCCCACTGTAGGCTTCAATTGTGGACAGGGTTTAGAGTGGTTAGCTAGTCTGTGGCTACACAGCCCAATACTCAGCAGTGCGATCCAGTTTTATGAGAAACATTTCTACCATAACCAGCTTAAAAAATGTCTGTGGCTTGCTATAGTAGCCCACTTTTAGGCCATATATATTTTGTGGCAAAAGATGGCATAAAAGAAGGTCTAAAAAGTGCTTTCCCCTCTGCCCTATAAAAAGTCTCAGAGAGGCTACTTTTGGGTAATGTACCTCTTCGGATCTGTGACTACTAGAAATGCCTCTGCGATGCACTCATAGACATTTGCTTAGCTGAAGGCTTTGAGAGGGGGTGCATCATTGTGCTGATAGAAGTAGGCTGGTCAGTTTGACATATTGCCTGCCATCGAGGCCATTCTGACTTACCTGTTCCACTGACAGGCACAAGCAGCTCCCAGTTTCATTGTCCATCATCCAGACAAAGGTGACACCTTCACTTCACATCCGTCTCTGCCGGAACCTTTCCATGCACTTAGCAGAAAGAAATTTGTTGTCACAGTGTCCTGCTCAAGCGACAGTACCCAAGCGGATACGCGAAGGCATGCCATGAGAACTCCTCAACACTTATGTGGAGAAGGGCGCGAGAAGGAAAAGCTGATAAGCAGCACAGCATCCTTTTCAGACGCGATCGTGAGAGGAATGTTATATACCCCCGATCACGAAGGAGGAAGGGTGATGGTGCGAGAGGGAGGAGGCGGGGCGTGCTTCGCCACAGCGAGCGAGCCCAAAAAAACACATGAGGAAGAATATCAACCGTGAGCGCTAGAAAATATATCCCTACACTATGTCTAGGCCCTGACGGTTACCGGGCAACCTCCTGACTGCCCATACCTGGCGATCTATGATTCGCCAGCTTACCTCTATCCCTGACAAAAACAGCACTTAACAATGAAGCCGTGTGAGGGCTGATGAAGTCCGATGATGCGACACCTGAGTGGGCTCAAAGGTGTGTTTAAATAACTCCACAAACAGGTGTCGCCACTTGTGCGCATGACACCAAACAAGGGCTGACACATGCGCAATCGTGCTGAGCCTGCCACAATGAGTCATCGCTGACCTCCAGCATCATCAGCCAGGGTCAGTGTGACTCCTAACAGTAACAGTGACTCCCCTAAGCTTGACCAAAAACTCCCCTAGCTTGTGTAACACACTCAGGGTAGAGCATATGCCATATGCCGTAGGGATCAGTACAAAAGACTGTGGCATGGGGGTCGGCAGGAGCGACCACGGCACAGAGATCAGTAGAGAAGACCGTGGTGCGGGGGTCAGTGGTAGCGACCGGTGCATACAAGGCTCAGGTACAGAGCTAACATGCTCAGGTATGGAGGCAAAATTCATGGCAAGCTCAGATACAGGGAGCTGGTGGTAGGCCGATGCCCACTATAGTGGTGGCCCTCTATTTTGGGGGGCATGGGCCATATAGAGGGGTTAAAAGTTGGTCCGTCGAGATTAGACGGGACCAACAACCTGAGAATGTACCTGGGCGTCTTCTGTGGCGGGGCCTGGCCAGTTCAGCGGGCTCAAGATGTCATACCAGGTCCATGACTTGGCCAAGGTTAAAGGACGGACTCCCGAGAGCTAGCCGGATTTCCCAACCAGGGAGAGCGGCCGCCGCTTATGGTGAGTGGGGACTTTCAAATAGGAAATCCTGTTCGCCATATTTAAAAGCAGGCAATTTAAAATACAAAAAATAAAAATAAAAATATAAAGTTTTTAGGACCCAAAAGCAGTTAGCTCCAGGTGGAAAAGGTGAACCAAAATATAAATAAATAAAAGAAACAATAGTTTGCTAAAAAGAAAATGAACAAACAAAGGAAAAACTGAAGCCACTGAAGAAACAAACAAGAAATAAACCAAACACAAAAGCCCTATGTAGAAGTACGCTAACGACATAGCCTTAACAAAGTATGGGTCCATGCACACACAGAGCAATGGTACCCGAGCAGAGTATACGCGAAGGCGTGCCACGGGAACTTCTCAACGCTTATGCGAAGCATGGCATAGAAACGAGAAGGAAAAGGACAAGGCTGATAAGCCTTTTCAGGCGTGATCGCGAGGGGAACGTTACATCCCCCCAATTGCGAAGGAGGAAGGGTGACAGCGCGAGAGGGAGGAGGCCAAGGAAGAACGGCAGCCGTGACACTACATTATGACACTAACTCTGACAGTTACCGCGCAGCCTCCTGACTCCTGATCGTACTGCATATACTTTCCTGGGGAAAATTCAGAATTAAACATTCAGAATGTGATTTCTGCTGAATAGGTATTTATATGTATTATCGACTTCCCATTGTAAGGTTGAAAAATCGTAAACTGAACCATTGTAAAATGGGGAGCGCCTGTATATGTGTGTGTGTATGTATAGTGGCAAATGTCTTAAGCATTCTATAGAATCAGGTATTATTTTGGTGGTAAATCATTCTCAGCACTGCAGTGACACTGATGTAGTGGTGTGTTAGTGTGTGTTGATCTGATATGATTTAGATCTATTTGTAGATCTAAACTTATATATCTAATTTCTATCTGTAGTTTAATTCTACAGTATAATGATGTATATAACAGCAGGTGGACACTAGCATTAACATACATTTACAAGCTAACACTAATTACCTATGGGATGCTTATCAAACATCAAACATCATCTAATAATAGCCCCTGATGGTTACACTTAACAAATAACAGTACATTAAAAAGTTGGAAAATAAATACTTACCTTTGGAAACCACTGAGCCTGCTCACACCGCATATGAATGTGACAATGCCTGAAATGAGTCAAGTTGGGTCCATATTGATGTCTGTGGATTTAGAATGAAATGTCATATGCGCTCCTGTAGGTTGTAATGTGTAGGTGTCCCCAATACGTCTGGCCATTTCTGACTATCTTCTTTTTTTGATACCTTCTACCATTTTGGCACATGTCTGCATATTACATGGGTGCACCTGTGCAATTATTTTGAAATCCACTGTATTTATTCGCAAAGTGTTAGTGGTTGTTGACCATTATTATGTAAGGTTGTTGATCATTTTCCATTAATGAAAAACTGTTATGTGTATTCGTTTAATTCCCCAGGTGCTGGTCATTTTGGGCATGGTGGGAGGATCACAAACACTCTGCTGGCAGTCTCCAGCATGCATGTGGTCTGGCGTAGCATCTCATGAGCTCATGCATGCACTTACTTGGCTTTGTGCATGAACAGTCACGCTCGACCGTGACAAACTATGTCACCATCCTGTGGGGAAACATTCTTGAAGGTTTGTTTGTTACACTTTTAGTAACACTTAGTTTCTGTTCTGTTTGACAATTTTGCTGCACACGTCTCCATTTCATCATGTCATTTTGTGTTTAGATCTTGTAGCACGTCAGTTATTAAAAATACTCAGTATGTTGTCATTGCAATTATTGTAAGTTGAACTAATGTTTGTCTTCTTCTGTGGTCAGGTCAAGAGCACAACTTCAGAAAGTATGAGACAAACAATTTGAACACTGCATATGATTACGACTCCGTAATGCACTATGGGAGGTAAGAAATGAGTGGATATAAACATTTTATGGTGACATACCCCTTTTCCATGAGGTAACACAGTTCCTTGGGGTCTTAATGAAATGATTGTGACATGCGTCATTGAAAATACGAAAACAGATTGGTTTCCAGAGGACCCTTCTAACCCTGTCTAACCACCTAAACCGTCCTGGGATCTTTTTTGTGAGAACCGTTAGTGGGGCTACTACTGTGTTAAAGTTTCAGACAAAACGGCCAAAAAAATTTTCAAAACCCAAGAACTGCTGGACCAGCTTCAGCGAGGTTGGGTGTGGCCAGTCAAGAAGCGCCTTGACCTTGGATTTGTCCATACTCAGCTGCCCCCTTGGAGACCTTAAACCCCAGAAAGGAGACTGTCCCCCTCCTTATTGTGAAATGCATCAGGGGCTATCAGCCAGCTTTGGTATGTAAAGGCATGACAGAGAGGGCTGCAGAGATTCTCTCTCTCACAATAATCAAGATTCAATAGAAAAGTAATTCAGAAAGTCTTCAGACCCTTTTCCACTTTTTCAAATGTTTTGTTATGTTGAAGCTTTGTGCTTAAATAAAAAAGGCACCTGGCCACCTGCACAGTCTCTCTGCTGGATACACATCACGATCTGAGCGGAGCCTGCCAGACATTCCATCTAGGCTAACGAGGTAAAGGTATGGAGGCGGTCCCTTGAGAGGGTCTTGTGAGGGGCTGCATGGTGCCAATACCACCACTATTGGCAACAGGCAATCAATGTCACCCTGCTTGCTTCTTCTACTGAAGAGGCCTAAACACACTTCTCAAGAAAGCTCTGCACTGTCACCTCTGACCAGAGAGTGCGGCAGAGGACTATAGCTTGTGTCACACTTGTGTACTATTTGTCACAGTGCCAGCAGGGTCCACTGGTACCACCACAGGTTGGCAGAAGTGCTCTGCTCAGCCAAAGAAGGCAGCCCTTTGAACTTCACTGCCTAGAAGCCATAGTGCGATCTTATGTGGTCAACAGATTTTAACAGATTTCACATAGTTCTAATTAGCTGCACCTGGCTGATGCATTATTTGAACCGGCCAAGAGGCAGCTGCCTGTAAATGGTATAAATCCTCTTTTATCATTCATTTTGAAACAGGGAAGTTGATGTTTGTTGAAGCCATTTTGGTTCTGACAGATGACATTTTGTGACGGTTTATGTCAATTCTTTGTTGAAATTTCGCATGTTTTTCATAGTCCCTCTACGCACACTAGCACTCAGTGGTGCAGTTTTAGCATGCATACCCAGTAACCCTAGGTATCTGTATATAATGGCTGTTTCTCCTTTTTTATTAGATCCTATTGCAGCATTGTATAATACAGATCATAATGAGGTCCTGAATCTTTATGACATCTCTAACAAACATAGATTGTTACAAAAATAGACATGACGATTAATACAGAACTGTAACTTTATGGACACATTAGCAATATTATTACAATTGTATAATATTTTGTATGACATTCTTCCACGTAATATATTGCTAATATAAGATACATGCAATAACCCCTCCAACAGGCAACATCTAAAATACTGAGTTAGAACTTCTTGATTATTCCCACCTGCATGCCTCTCACAAATATCAATTACAGTGGTGTGAAAAAGCATTTGCCCCTTCCTGATTTCCTATGTTTTTGCAGGTTGTCCAAGACAACACAAGTAAACACAAAATGCAGTTTTTAAATCAAGGTGTTTGTTATTATGGGAGAAAAAAAATCCAAACCTACATGGCCCTGTGTGAAAAAGTGATTGCCCCCCTTGTTTCTTAAGTATTTGTTTATTTCAGGAGACAAAAACATAGATTTCTGAGCATTGGAAAAGGGTAATTTTTGTACTCACAATGCTGCAGAATTCATCATAGCATGGGTAGCCAACTTGTGGAAATGATTAGTTGCAGTGATTGGTTTGTAAGATCTTGTAATAGGTAATTGTACAGGAAACTGTCTTTCCTATGAAGATATTCCAGGATGGTCTTGGAATACATAATGCTAAAGTTATTCAAGAGTGATGAACACCAGTATTAGTGGATTGAATATGATATATGAATATGATATATTACTGACCTTATATGTGACGTTCTGCAGTACGGACATTGAAGTCAGTTTTATTTCACTATTTCTAATTGTGTTTTCATCCCAATATAGATATGCCTTCTCAGAGGATGGATTACCTACAATTATTCCTAAACCAGATCCAAATACTCCCATTGGTCAGCGAGATGGTCCAAGCCAGCTTGATATTCAAAAATAAATCTTTTGTATAGCTGTGGTGCGTAATAAACTTTACTTTGTGTATTTATTATTAATTATCACATTAATTGTTTACATTAAATATATATTTGTATTTTAATCCAACAGGTGCCCATGTGTGAATGGAATCTCTGGAGGAAATAATAATATCTGATGTATCAGCTATAAGGAAAATATCGTCTTTTATAGTCTATAAGTCACTTGTGCTCTTGTAGCTTATCAGGCAACATGTCGCATTTTTTTTCATTCACTCAACATAGTGAAAGCATTTTTGAATTATGTAACCCTAAGACAGACTTACATCTTTAGCATATGTATGAAAAATAAACCATGCTTACAGGAAATTGTGTGTGATATATGAAATATGGAAGTATAGTACACTTTGTTCAGTAAGGCAACTTGTGTACTGTATTTACATTTGAAAGCAATATATAATAAAATTTAGTTTGAGAAGACAAATGGCACAGTATAAAAGTGTATGGGAAATATTGTATTTGAATATTTTGTAGTCCATCAGGTTATGCTAATGAGCACACATTTTATGTTAAGGTTAATTACCAACTATTTTAGTGTAGTTCATTGTATAGATAAATTATTTAATGTTATATTCCAGCATGTTAATCCATTATTTTAATTAATTTATGTTATGATATAAATGTATGTCAATATTGCACATACTATGTAAATGCATTTATTATCAACATATGTGCATGTGCACATGTGTTTAAAATATTAAAGAACAAAACGTTCAATATTTTTGGTCTATATAGTTATTGACACCTACACAAAAACTCATACAGATATATACAGTGGAGCAAAAAAAGTATTTAGTCAGTCACTGATTGTGCAAGTTCTCCGACTTGCTCCGACGAAAGATGAGAGAGGTCTGTAATTTTCATCATAGCACTTCAACTATGAGAGACTAAATGAGAAAAAAAAAACAGGAAATCACATTGTAGGATTTTTAAAGAATTTAATTGTAAATCATGGTGGAAAATAAGTATTTGGTCACCCACAAACAAGCAAGATTTCTGGCTCTCACAGACCTGTAACTTCTTCTTTAAGAAGCTCTTCTGTCCTCCACTCGTTACCTGTATTAATGGCACCTGTTTGACCTCATTATCTGTATAAAATGAGAAATAGGCCCTTAAATCAGGGGGCTCTTATGCAAACATTAACTTAAACATTCCAAAGCCATAAAAATATTTAACATAGATAGCATTTTCAGACACTACAGATGTTTCACTGAACTAAAGGAAAACAGTACAGGACTTACTGCATTACTTCTATATATAAAGCATAAACATTAAAGACATCATCTGTAATAAAATAAATGTTACATTTAATACACCACATATTTCCCCCCCTTCGACACAAAAAAAGGTCTCGAAAAATAAAAGAATAACACCTACATTTTCTATTTGTGACATAAGAACAATTCCTCCTGTACATGCTTAACAATATTACAACTTTATGGAGTGTGAGGGCGAAAAACATGTCATCCAGCCATTGTTCCTTAAATATCCATCAATCAGTCTAGACAGGAAAAACTCTCTCGCGGCCCCTCTGCCCTAGGCGGCCACATATAGTACTCCAGACCAATTCAAAGAAGGAAGAATTTTAACAATTTGTATAGTGATATGATTTAAGCAAATACATATGAAAACCTCAGAAAATAAAATCAAAACAATGTCCAACTTGTCACGCCCGCTGGCCGCCCGGCCCGCGTCACCTGCCTATCACGCGCACCTGTTTCCACTTTCCCACTCCACTCACACAGTATCTAAACCGCTCTCACCTCACTCTCCTCGCAGATTCACGATGTTCCTACCTTGTCTCACACCTTTGTCCTCGATCTCTCCTATCCCTTCATATCCTGGCAATAAAACTACCTCACAAACCAGTGGCCTGTGTTTGTCTACTGCTTCCTCGACACCCAGCATGACAGTTGAATCCGGCGACATGGAGACAGCGGCCACTGGCTCTGGTCGCGACCCTGCTTCTGCCGTCGGCTGGCGGCTCGCCGACTTTCGTGCCAGTCTTGTGGAGGTGGCTCAGGTCGTTGTGTCCCTCGCTGAGGACCAACGCTTGCTGGTCCTTTCCCTCAACCAGCTTTTCCAGCGGGTGTCACAGCTGCTGCCGTCCCCCGCCGCCGCGGACCCCGCCGCCTCCGTTCCGCTTCCCTCCAGCCCTCAGCGGACCCCACCTCCCGTCGGCGACCCTGCTCGCCAGCCTACCGTCGGCGACCCCGCTCACCAGCCTCCCGTCGGTGACTCTGCTCGCCAGCCTTCCCTCCGCGACTCCGCTCGCCGACTTCCGGTTGGCTTCTCCACTCGCCAGCCTCCGCTTGGCTTCTCCGCTCGCCAGCTTCCGCTTGGATTCTCCGCTCGCCAGCTGCTCGACTGCTGTCAGTCTCCTCCGGGGGTTCGCCCGGCAAGAAAACCCCCGGACTCGGAACCACGCGCGGGGATTTCCTGTTGGAGTCCTAGCTCCGACCCGGACTCCGTGGGGGGGGGGCTCTGTCACCCCCGCTGGAAGCCCGGCCAGCGTCACCTGCCTTTCACGCGCACCTGTTTCCACTTTCCCACTCCACTCACACAGTATATAAACCGCTCTCACCTCACTCTCCTCGCGGATTCACGATCTCTCCTATCCCTTCATATCCTGGCAATAAAACCACCTCGCAAACCAGTGGCCTGCGTTTGTCTCCTGCTTCCTCGACACCCAGCGTGACACAACTTCAGGCTAGTCGACCCATCGGACCCTCCATTGAACCTGTCCCTGCCTAACACCACAATCCCTAAGCATCGAAAAAAAGAAAAAAAAAACATCTGAGGTTGCAATGTACTTTCTCAATGACAGAAACATCATTCTCCAAATAATTATAACAAAAAAGTGTTACAAATTGAAGTACTACTCATTCATTAAAACTCAAAAAGTAAGTTAAACTATTAATGCATGTTTTACTAAAATTATCACCACCCTAATAGGCATCCTCTAATAATATAATAAAACAAAATCCAATACTATGCCAATACATATAAGAGAATACATAATAATGCATCGCTCTGCAGCTCCTTAGCAGTGTCGACTCTCAGTGTAATGTCGATTCTTGGCATTCTATCACAGTGTTCTTGATCAGAATCCTCCAGTCCATTCTTTATTCTCCCTAAGCAACCAACCACCCTTACAGTGGTCTTCCCCAATATCATTCTGAAAGAAAGAAAAGAACCACCAACCAGTATCTTTTGCAAAAAATAGCAGATGCAAATTAAGACATCAAATAGATTAACACATTATCAGTAAATGTGAAATTCATCGCATTTGGATCCGTTATTTCCCCTTTTTTGGCACGCCCTTCTCAGGCTCCCCGTAACAGATAAGGATAGAAATAAATGTTAAGACCATCCATTTTTCACAAATCCCTTGATATACTACACCAAGATGTTGCTTAATTCCCAATTTTTCAAAATCAATTTCATCATCTTATCTACAAACTCTTTGCTATTATAGGATATCCGATCTAGAAGTTGTGGAATAAATTTTAATATCTTAGTATTTAATCCTACTGCATAGTAAGTAAAATGTATGGAATCCTAAGTGTATGTAATCCTATAACTGTGGGATGCTGTTGTGAAATGATTCTGTCTAATGAGTTGTTGTAAAGACGTACAAAACACAGATGTGCCCAGGGTCAGCAGCAGGCCTTAAAAGAAGATGGAGTTACGGAGGGAACAGCGTGACCCTGACCCTTAGTCATAAAGACCCTTATTTATCTATATGTTGGTACACAGCATCCTGGACAGGAGACCCAGCTTGTGATTAACAGTTGCTTATACAGCTTTCCTGTATGCTTAAACCTGCACGTAAACGAACCAGTTAAAAGGGGGAAGCTTTGTACCCTCCTCATCCACTCACATACAAGTGCTCGGGCATGTTGTATCTGAGTTGATCTCTGTGCAGATAATAAACATTGTCTACTGCTTTATTCCAGCACCAGTGTCTGTGACTTTGTTCTCCCACATTTGCAAATTCCCACCACAGAAGTCACCACCTGCTTGTGACCTCTTTACACATAAACTTGACAACATACTGAGTGTCCTTCCACTTGGTTGGACAAGCCTCAGGCTATCACAAAACCTATCCACAACTCGCATATGAGATGTATGCTCATATATCTCAGATTCTATTTACCTCTCTTCCAAATACTCCATCCTCTCAGACACTTCTCACTTCTTCCATAAACATCACCAGTGTATGGTTTCTTGTCTCCTACTTTTCATCTATACAGTGGTGCTTGAAAGTTTGTGAACCCTTTAGAATTTTCTGTATTTTTGCATAAATATGACCTAAAACAGTCCTAAAAGTGGATAAAAAGAACCTAGTTAAACAAATGAGACAGAAATATTGTACTTGGTCATTTATTTATTGAGGAAAATAATCCAATATTACATATTAGTGACTGGCAAAAGTATGTGAACCTCTAGGATTAGCAGTTAAATTGAAGGTGAAATTAGACTCAGGTGTTTTCAATCAATGGGATGACAATCAGGTGTGAGGGGGCACCCTGTTTGATTGAAAGAACAGGGATCTATCCATGTCTGCTCTTCACAACACATGTTTGTGGAAGAGTATCATGGCACGTACAAAGGAGATTTCTGAGGAGCTCAGAAAAAGAGTTCTTGATGCTCATCAGGCTGTAAAAGGTTACAAAACCATCTCTAAAGAGTTTGGACTCCACCAATCCACAGTCAGACAGATTGTGTACAAATGAAGGAAATTCAAGACCATTGTTACCCTCCCCAGGAGTGGTCGACCAACAAAGATCACTCCAAGAGCAAGGCGTGTAATAGTTGGTGAGGTCACAAAAAACCCCAGGGTAATTTCGAAGGCCGCTGTCATATTGGCTAATGTTAATGTTCATGAGTCCACCATCAGAAGAACACTGAACAACAATGGTGTGTATGGCAAGGCTGCAAGGAGAAAGCCACTGCTCTCCAAAAATAACATTGCTGCTCGACTGCAGTTTGCTAAAGATCACGCAGACAAGCCAGAAGGCTATTGGAAGAATGTTTTGTGGACAGATGAGATCAAAATAGAACTTTATAGATTAAAAGAAAAGCGTTATGTTTGGAGAAAGGAAAACACTGCATTGCAGCATAAGAACCTCATCTGTGAAATATTCCCGATGTGAAGCATGGTGGCGGTTGTATCATGGTTTGGGCCTGTTTTGTTCCATCAATGATGTCAAGCCATCCTGGCCCAGATGCAGCAAAACAGGCCAAACCATGATACTGCCACCAGCATGTTTCACAGATGGAATAAGGTTCTTATGCTGGAATGCAGTGTTTTTTTTTTTTCTCCAAACATAACAGGTTTTTTTTTAACCAAAAAGTTCTATTTTGGTCTCATCCTGTTTAATGTAGCAGAATATGACTAGACCTTTAAATTGATTAATTTTAATGAACAAACGGGGCACCACCTGATCGTTTGGGTACTGGTGGATCCGGAAACCAGTTGAATGAGAGAAAGCAAAATAAATCAGGAAGTTGATATGGGCAAATTCAGTCTGGATCTGAAGAGTGAGTTGCAGTTCTGTTTTTCTCAACCTCGATTGAAATAAAAGAATAAAAATCTCTCCCACACAAAGCGATAAATTCAAAAGGGCATAACCAGTTTACTACAAGCAAGGTAAATTCCAACTGACAATCTGAAGTAATGACACATCACAGAGTTACGATCATGAAATATTGGCGATATTAGAGGGCGCACTCCTGCCGCTAGAGGTCGCCGCGGGCCCACTAAGCGCCGGCCGACGGCTCTTTCTCATTCATTTTTTTGAGTACCGTAGCCACGACACACACGCTGCTTAGCATTCTTTTCACCGCCTGTTAAGGACAGAGATGGACCCGTCTCGCAAAAGAGGCGGGCCCTCGTAGAGCCAAAAAGCTTGAAGTAATCACCAGGGATTTAGTTGCTAGGCAAGGGAAACCTCGCAACCGCCACTTACCTTCCACTCCGCGCTTCTCCTTCCCTCAGCTTCTTCTTTATCCAAGCAACTGCTTCCCAGTTGCTTCTGTCGCATCGCTATTTTCCCCTTGGGAGTCTCGCTACGGCGTTTTTCCCTTTATTCCCTCGTATAGCTTCAGAGGAGAAGAGCTTCGTCTCCCTCTCCCTCCGTCTCGGACGCATACGCCGCGTTCCGCGCACTTGCTCGGTCCCTGTTTGGCTTCAGCAGCACACTGCGCATGCGCGGCCGGCCAGACACACACACACACACACACACACACACACAGCCACTATTTCCCTTCAGTCTCTCTCTCGCTCTCGGTGCGTTTGTTAGATTATACGCTCTCCTGAATGGGTTATTTGTCCCGTTATTAGTCCTTACGTACTTATACATTGTAATCATTAACTATTCCTTTTTTTGAGTCCACGCGATCGCGGCTCTTTTGTCTGCCCTTTCATTCAAGCCGTCCTCTGCTTGTGATTCTGTCACAGGCTCCGTGGCGCGTTGTTAAAGTTCCCGCCCCTGAGAGCTGAGACTTTGGGATCAAATCCCCCGGCTGGGGTTTCACTAGTGTGCACTCACTTAGTGTGTGTGACCTCGTTTTTTCCCCCAGTGCCCGCTTTGGGTCACTGTCTTTGTTTTCCCGCGTTTAGCGGGGTGTTCTTTGCGTTTGGGTCCGTTATCTTCCTTTTTCGGCACGCCCTCAGTAACAGGCGATGTATATCACAATAATGTATATCACAGTTTTAATATCACTAACAGAGTGTATCTATGTGCAACCTATTAATTGTGTAGCAAATACCCAGGTGCAATGTTATAAACTATTGTATTACGACGTAGTGAGTTACTAGTAAGACAAATTGCGGTGAAACGTGAATAGTTCCGTGGAAACTACTTAGGCGTGGGTAGGTCTAGGATTGAAATGTGGTTTAAAATTAAACTCAAGGTTCGAGAATTGGAGACCCCAATCAAGCCACAAAAAGCGGTACTTGCCTGGCAGACACTCGTGAGGGGGTGTGGACACGGAAATCGGGCATCGCCTGTTTCAGGATGGCACGATCGTGGAGCAGATGATGTTTATCTTTCGATGAACACAGCCGTTCGGAGCGCCTATCGATGGTGTAGGCTCTTGGCTTCTCGGTTATGCAGATATGCAGTCATGTAACCAGTCGTGTATATGCAGTCGTGTAACGCCTTCGCCGTTCTTCCCAGCTTTGGCTGTGGGGATTTCACGGTCCTCAAAGATTGCGTTCGCGTACACTCAAACCTTTACTCTGGTCACAGGTAAATGCTAAGTCTGATGTGAACTTTACACAACACACTTCAAAAAACTTGGAAGACTAGGATATATGAACGTGGTCGAGCGTGAAGAAGATCTTTGCTAGTTGGTCTTTCAATACTTTCTTTAGCTTAATTTCTAATTCGGCAACACTGAACTGCTAAGACTGCTGGACAAGGAAAAACTTAAATGTAAAATAAAAACGCAAAAGAAAAGCTTCAAAGAAAACTCAAAAACCAATAACTCTAAAACTCTCAAACAAAGAAAAAGACTACCTCTGCTAGCTTGCGCCAAAAGTTTTGCCCTGGATCGGCCAATGAGAAGTTGACTCTATTTCAAGTCCCTCCTCTCATTGGGCGCGTCCCTTCTTTTCACCGTATGTTGGTATGCACCGATACAGAGGTTATAAACTTTGGATTAATATATTTTTACATATCTAGGATGTCTAAGTGTATCACATAAGAACAAAAATCATCAAAGTTACAGGTTTAGTTGTGGGAGTTCAGGTACTAGGTTCCGATTGTCAAGAGCACCTCGAACCTACAAACTAGGACATAATTAAGGCATTCTAAACTACAGCACATACATTTGCTATTTCTCAGACAAATAATGATATGATTAATACCACATGTAGGATGCAATACCTTCCTAATAACCACTTGCATTTCTGGTCCTCTATAAGTGTAAATACGTATTAAATCACTAATCAATCGATACAAGAGGCCCTGTAGAGGTTATATGCTAATACTTTCCTAACTACGACACAAAACTGGACCATAGTGAGTATGGAATGGTCATTATACTAAAGACATTAACCAAATAGACATGAAAATACGTGAGGAATCAGAGACATGCGTATATATGATTATATATAGGTGTACGAAGAATATCCCCGACAGGGTGTGTGTGGTTGTTTGGACTCATTATGAAGCAGTTGTCATGTGTTTTCTAGTTGAGTGGGCAATGCAGAAGTAATCTATTTCCAACAAAAGGTAATACTGATATTAAGAATATGTCTTTAAAAAGGCTGAGGTCCCCAGGTCGTAATTTGTCCAGGGCTGTCTTTCTGGCTCCAGCTTGTCTGGATACGTGTGTCGTAAAAGTGAAGAGTGGGAAGGCATCTTTGTTTTTCTTTGCAAAAGTTAGGCCAGACTTCTCCTAGAATGGGAGAGTTTGGGGTAGAGAGTGTCAGAAATTCTTTTAAGACTAACACATTGGCTAACCAGAGGCTAGATTGCTCAGACAGGGTATTTCTAGTGCCAGTCCCAAGCCCGGATAAATGGTGAGGGTTGCATCAGGAAGGGCATCCGGTGTAAAACATTTGCAAAATAAAGTATGTGAGTTCAAAATAATTTCACCATACCGGATCGGTCGCGGCCCGGGTTAACAACGACCGCCACTGGTACTGGTAGCAAACAGGGTACCAGCGGAAATTGGACTACTGTTTGCCGAAGACGAAGAGGAGGCAGGAATATAGCACTGAGGGTAGCAACCCTAAATGTAGGGACGATGACAGGGAAAGGTAGAGAAAGCTGGCTGATATGATGCAGAGGAGAAAGGTCGATGACAGGGTGAGATGAAAACGTTTAACTCGCTGGTTGGCGACCCCTGATAAAGGGAGAAGCACGAAAGAAGAAAGAAGAAAGTCATTGCTTAGTTTACGACTGGTGTGGTGAGATGCAGGGGTTCTCTGACACTTGCGGCCCGGTCCTAAATTTGTTCTGTTGGTTTGAGAAAAGGGATGGTTATCGTTGGCCATCAATCTGTGAAGAGTCTGTACAACTTGTGGTCCTTTCCACATTCCAGTGTCCGTAATGGTTTGTGACTTGGTGAAGAGATTGTAGATAAACAATAACCAGAGTTCGAATGGCTGTCACCCAGCTATTGAGGCTACATTAAACACACCCATTTTAACTCAATATGGGACTTGTTAATGGGCTGCGTAGTTGGATCAGGTGTGTTGGGAGAAGGAAAACACTAAAACATGCAGAACGGTGGGCGCCAGGACCAGGACTGAGAAACACTGGTATTAGGTATGGACTGTGGCAGTTTGCAATCATGCCAGTCGGACTTTTTACTTTGACAGACACATTTCTGAGTCGGTGAAGGGGTGAGTCCTTCTGGATGTTCCTAGAGAACACTTTGTTGGATACCTGGATGATCCGCTCTTGCATACACATTGGATTAAAACTGCTCTGTGCTGGCCAGCAGTCAGTAATTATATCGCATGGGCAACCATGAAGGCTTAGTATTTCTCACAGTGGGACTTCTTCCAGGAAAGAGATTGGGTATTGTACAATCTCTGGAAGGATCTCACTGCACAGAGTGGAGTGGCAGTTGCTGGTGCTGCAGGAGCTGTGTAGTGACATGCTCCGGCTAGTGCACCGTCCAGAGGGGGTCGGACTCTTTGGTGTCACACCTGTGGTGTTATTGGCTTGTCGGGCAGCCTTGCAGAAACCCATAGAATTAACGCCGACCCAGGTCATGTTTGGGTGCAAGCTCCAGTCACCAGTAGAGCTTGCATGTTGGACCTTACCTGGAGAAGTATGCATGAGCTCCATTACCGAGCACATGCGGGACTTCTGACCCCATATTGCTGCGGTGTATAGGCTGACCAGGGAACAGCAACAGGGGACGTGTCAGTGAGAGCCAAGAGCGAGGCGCTCTGCATTGGGATAAGAGTGAGGTTGTACAACCAACTTCACCAGAAAGAGCAGTGACCCAAGATTCAAAGTGACTGGGATGATACGTCATTCGTGGAAACAAAACGGTCTAAGGTCATCTACCGTGTCTGGACAAAGCAGAGGTTGATCGTGGTACACCGTGACCACCTTGCCTCATGCCAGGCCCATGAAGGCAACATTGATTGAAACCTTTATGAAGCTCAGATTTCAGGTCAGTGCCCATGGAGGAAACAGCACCTGCAATGCCACAAGGCTGGTTATGTGCTCACACATAAGCAATTTATCTTAGTTTATCCCTCACCTTGCCTATGTTAGCATAGGGTTCTAGCTCTATTCATGCTATTTCTGTGTAATTAAGAGTTTCACAAATGTGCAATTTTTCTGCCATGCTTCCTTCTTCAATGCTACAATATTGGAAAACATCTAGGGACAGGATGGATATTTGGCATAAAAGAGAAGCCACATAAGTAACAATTACTGGTACAATTACACATTAATTACATAAGGTAGACTCTTTTACCTCTTTTCAGTTAGAGTGTACAGATTATTTATAAAGAAGACCGGAACCGTTTTAGAAGAATGGGCAGTGGATATTGTTCATGGTATAACATTTATAGTAACACTAAATACAATACTACAAAGTACGCAAGAATTATCTTCAGTTATCAGAACTGAATAATTGAATTTAATATGTTTACTTTGTGGCCTTCATAAAAACAATCGCTCAAAGTTCATTATCTTCGCCGTAATTCAACAGCCATGCTCCAAACTCCAGCCCAGTTGGTGGCGGCAATGAACCTAATACCTAATACAACTAAAAATGTTAGAAGAGAGGAAATGGCTGCAGTGTTTACAAACGCAGATTCGAACGTAATTTAGCATTAAAGTTATTTCAGCATTCATCCTGCATATGTGAATTTGTTAATAAAGTTAAAGGTAAGACACAGCAATCATCTGACACTGAATGAAAAACCTTATGTTTACCTATTTTTGTGTCTTTAGAGAGCTGAGATCCGAGAATACTGTTCGTCACAGTTTAGTTAAAACTTTTGTTTTAAGTTGAAGCCAAAATACTATAAGTGAATGTGGTTGTTTTAAGCTAGCTACGTCTGAAAGTGGGCATTATCTAACTAAACATGCATTCTGAACTTGTTTTGTTGTGAAACCACTCTCCATGAAAGACGTTCACGGACCATTGTTGCAATTGCCAAGTTTTCTGATTAGTCATTGAACTGCATTTTAGTGTCTAAGATTTGTATTGTCATCGTGTGTGGGTGTGTTGTGTGTGTGTGTGTTGTGTGTGTGTGTGACCGCAAGTACAGTATATACGTGTATACATACTCAGCAATCACTTCATTAGGTACACCTCCATGTTTCTACATCCATTGTCCATTTCATGAGCTCCACTTACCATACTGATGCACTTCGTAGTTCTGCAATTACAGACTGTAGTTCACCTGTGTCTGTACGTACTTTGTTAGTCCCCTTCACTCTGTTCTGTAATTGTCAGGACCCCCACAGTACAGGTGCTATTTAGGTGGTGGATCATGCTCAGCGCAGCAGTGACACTGACGTGGTGGTGGTGTCTTAGTGCGTGTTTTGCTGGTATTAGTGGATCAGACCCAGTGGTGCTGCTGAAGTTTTTAAACACCGTGTTAACTCACTGTGCACTCTGTTCAACACATCTACCATATTGCCCCATCTTGCAGATGCAAAGTCAGAGACAGTCTCTCATCTGTTGTTACACAGTTTGTGCTACTTATCCTCCAGTCCTTCATCTGTGGCTGAACAGCAGTGATACTCAGGTGTTAAAACACCAGCAGCACTGCTGTGTCTGATCCACTCATATCTGCACAACACAAACTAACACACCACCACATCCTCAGTGTCACTGCAGTGCTGAGAATGGTGCACCATCCAAATGGTACTTGAGCTGTGAGCATCCTGACCATTGGAGATTATCGTAAAGGGGACTAACAATGTATGTAAAGAAGCAGGACTGCAGTCTGTAATTGTAGAACCTCAAAGTACATCTATATTGTAAGTGGAACGGATAAAAAGGACAAGTGTAGAAACAAGGAGGTGTACCTAATAAAGTGATTTGTCAGTGTATATACATAAGGGGCACAACTCGAAAAAGTAAAACATGTTACACAGCTCAGTAGTCCTTAAAAATCAACTGTGGTGCTGAAATTATTTAGTATTTAGTATTTATTATTTAGTAAGTATTTAGTATTAATTTATTTAGTGTTTACCTGTTCGACTTCTCATTAACTCAAATATCTAATCAAGCAAAAAGAGCAACTACAATGCATAAAGTCATTTTGACATGGTCTGGATGACCTGCTGAAGTTCAAACCGAGCATCAGAATGGGAAATAAAGTGATTAAAGTGACTTTGAACATGGCATGTCTGCTGGTGCTAGACAGGCAGGCTAGTATTTGTGTGTGTATACAGATCTGTATTTATAAACACCACATTAAATATATGTACTTATAAACTGCATATAGCAGATAAGAAATATATGGGATCTGTAGTGTAGTGTCGGCTACCAAAGGGCGTTGAAAGGACACCCAGAACAAAATTGTAGACCTGTGCAGGCTGGAAAGAGTGAATCTACAATAGGCAAGCAGGTACGTGTGAATAAAATCAACTGTGGGAGCAATGTAAGAAATGGAAAAACACCACAAGACCATTGATAATCTTCCTCAAATCTGGGTCTCCACGCAAGATCTCACCTGTGGGGTCAAAAATGATCATGAGAACGGTTGAGCAAAAATCCTAGATTACTAGGAGGGACAGTTGAAATGACCTGCAGAGAGCTGGGACCCCAAAGTAGTAAACAAAAGGGCTACATCAGTTAACACACTACACTGAGAGGGGACTCAGATCCTGGTGCTGGCCATGCCCCCCTGTTAAGCCAGTACATGTCAGGCCCGTCTTTGGAAGTTTGGCAGAGAGCCATGTGGATGATCCAGAAGAGGATTGGGAGAATATCATGTGGTCAGATGAAACCAAAATAGAATGTTTGGGTTTATAAAAAACTAATTGTCATGTTTGGAGAAAGAAAGAACACCATACCACTGTGAAGAATGGGGTGGGAACATCAGCTTGCGGCTGTTTTCTTGCAGAGGGGAACAGGACGACTGATCCGTTGTTAAGGGAAGAATGAACGGGGGGCCATGTATCATGAGATTTTAAGCCCACAACCTCCTCCATCAGTTGAGAGCATTGAAGATGGAAAGTGGGCTGGGTTTTTTTTCCCTTCCAGCATGACAGTGATCCCAAACAAACCGCCTCGGGAGGGAAACGAAGGAGAGGAGTGGCTCCGTAAAAAGCATTCAAGTACTGGAGTGGCTTAGCCAGTCTCCAGACTCAACCCCATAAGAAAATTTGGGGAGGAGGTTGAATGAAAGTCCGTGTTGGCCCCAAAACATCACTGCTTTAGAAGGAGATCTGCAGTGGAGGAGGAAATGGGGCAACACACCAGCTACAGTGTTGCCAACCTGGTGAAGGGACTTAGAGGACAAACGTTTTTGACTTCTGTCATTGCCAACAAAGGTATGTTACAAAGTATGAGTTTGTTGAAGTTCTGGTATTGACCCAAATATATTTTCCACCATGATTTACAATTTTAAATTCTTTAAAAATCCTTACAATGTGGTTTAATGGATTTTTTTTCCTCATTTTTCTCTGTCACTACTGAAGTGTACTGTGATATGAAAATTACAGACCTCTCTCATCTTATAGTAGGAGAACTGCACAATCGATTAGCTGATAAATACGTTTTTGCCCAACCCTCTATCTGCCTATAATCTATCTATCATCTCTACCCCTCTCACTTCTTCGTTCGTTTTAAAGACATGTTGGCAAAAGATAACATGAAATGACAAAAACTGTGTATGTAACGTTTATGTACATTTGTAAGTGTGATTGCATGTTCAGTAGGGCTGCCCAATGCTCAATAACACATTATGTCAGCATCAGGTATGAATATCACTGTCTAGTTTTTTGTAACCATGTTAAGTTACTAAACTCACCTCTTGACTAAAATAACCAGGAAACAGGTGAAAGGCGAGATAACAATATCACAATTAAAATATTTTATTTGGTTATTGCATTGCACCTTGTCTGACAGAAGTTTTGCAAGCTCTCAGGATGGTCAGATTGATACTCTTTTAATGCACTGTATTTATTTTGTGTGTTCTGGTCCATATAGTGCTTGATGTAGAATGTAGGGACCATTTAATTTACACCTGTTAATTAATGGTATTCACAGAGTGAAGCAGTAAAAATGCATTTAAAACATAACTGGTGTTAAAATATTGTATCATTGAGCTGTGTAAAGTGTCTGTTTGTGCGTCTGTGTGTTGCAGTTTGTGTGTGCTTGCGAGTTTATGTGCATGCATGTGCGTGGATGATTTTGGTGTTCTTAAATATATATTTTGTTCAACAAGGCTAAAAATGGAGTCTGAGGTGCTGATTGACTGGGATGCAGAGAGGACAGAATTGAGAGCAGAGGTTTCAAGGCTGGAAGTGGTGCTTGCTGAGAGTCGAGCAGAGACAGAAGAACTTCGATCCCGAACAAATGTTCTGACTGAACGGGTTTGGAGAGTCACATTTATTAATTTTTTGCCATTTGTTTACTTCTTCCATTCGTTTACTTTTTCACTCGTTCAGCCATTAAGTCAGATTTGCATTTATTGTAGTCGAAAGGCATTACCCAAAGTATCACTGAGTTCAGATCTCACTTGTTGATTTCATGCACTTTTGAACTGAAGAGGATGTAATTAGATTTAATCATTTAGTCATCTTTGCTAAATGACTAAATGTAATTACAGCATGCTCTTCAGTTCAGACGTGCATGGTGTAATTATATGGGCCAATAACACCCAATTTGCACAAAGGTAATTGAAACGCTATATTTTCAAAGTTTATAAGGGAAAGAGGACAAATACACTGCAACATAAATGTGTCTGTGTATTTTTGTGTTTAGTTGTCGAAGACTTTAGACAGATCTGTTTTTATTCATTGGGAGAGTGAGCAAAGAGAATGGAGAAAGAAGCTGACAGAAGGGCACGAGAGAGAAACAAGACAAGCCCTGCTCATCTCCAAACTGCAGCAAAAGGTCTGAATATGAAAACCTACATAACAGAAATCCGATTTTCCATAACACATAAGCAGTGGAGCAGGTTTCAGAGGGAGAAAAGGCATAATGTACAGCTTCTGTCCATTTAGCCATATAAACAAGTAATTGCAAGAAGAATGACAAAACAGGACCAAACGAAACATTGACAGGACCCTTGACCATAATGATAAATGGTTTTGTAGCAGAAGATATTAAATATATTTTAACTAAATATAAGTTGAACTGATAATTATTGACTAATAAACTGTTATATTTAAGTTGGGTATGTCACAAAGAGCAGTATGTCAATAAGGAGATGTTCAGAATGTTGTCCTTATTATGAGCTACCATCTTTGGTCTTACAATTTTTTTTTTTTTTTTCTTAATGGTATACAACATTAATTCAGTCTTGTAAAATATGGGAAACTGAAATGAAAACTCCCTCGCTAAGTTTTTTCCCTAAAGTTTAAAATCTTTAGTCAGGTTCTTTCCAGTCACTTTCTTTGCAAAAACAGTCAATAGCATTCCATAAGAGTTCACATATTCACTGTCATAGCCAGGTAGAAGTTCAAGTAACGTGCATATACCAAGCCAAGTTAAGAATGAGTGAACAAACTGGAAAAAACATACAGAAACCAACAGCCTCACAGTATACATTGGTAGATTTTATTGCTCACTTTATGGTCACTGAAATGGAGATGGTTTAGCTTTGAAAAAACAGATGTCTCTCAAAAGATGGCAGTCTCCAAACTGTTGGAAGTTGGTTGATGTGAAAGACAGCGCAGCGACTAACTTATTTCACCACCTGTGAACTAACCACCATACAAAATATGAAGATTTTGACAAACTTCATTGATGTCAGGTGAAGGACAGGTATGGCTCAGATGTTCTGCTTGACCATAAATCTGTTGTGTCAAAATGTGAAACCTTCTGCAGGTAATACTGTTACGGTACGCCATGTCAAAAACGATGACGAACCGTGTAAATAAAATATAATGGGTTGGGACCCAAGTGCAGTTAGCTCCAGATGAAAGTGGTGAACCAAAATATAATTAATCAACCCAAAAAAGGTTCACCGAAAAACTAATGAATGAATAAAATGTTAAAGAAAGAAAGGAACGCCGTAAGCGTAGAGCGCTCGTATTCACGACCACGCTTACAGCGAATCTCCGCTGCGCAGTGCGCGCAAACCTGAACGGCGCTCCCGTGAACACGTACCACGTATACTCCCGGCCAAAACGCTCACTGGAGTGTGGAACAGGTGCTGGGAGGCAAAGGAAAGGATTTAGAAAAACTGAAAGAATTAATATAACTAATAAAACGACTAAAGAAAAGAAGGGACATCTTACCGCATAAACTCCCGTCCAAACGCTTCACTGGAGTACTGAAGGGACTGAAGAGGACGAGGTTAACAACTGCGCCCTCTTCTAAGTGCGATCAGTGGATTAAAAAGGATATCTCCCCCGATCGCGGTTAGGGGGGGCGATGGCATGAGAGAGACAGAGAGAGAGAGACAGAGAGACAGCGGAGGCGGAGCAGCCCGGCAGAAAAATGAAAATAAAAGATTAAACAAAAGCTGACCTTACTCTATCTAGGGCCCTAGCTACCTAGGCTGCCTCCTAGCAACCTCCATCTGGCGATCTTAATGTCTCCAGACGTACCCACTGTCCCTAACAAAATAAAGCACAAAGAAAAGCAAGGACTGTCCAAAAAGCCGTCAGCGCCAGCAGCGTAACCGCATGTGTACGTCTTCCCAGGCATGAAGTTCAATGCAGAAACACTTTGCCAGCCACAAAGGTGTGCTTATATGGGCTGAACAGCAGGTGTCACCAATCAATCAATAATAAGCCCGCGAAGGACTGATGCACGCACAATCGCGCTGTTGCTGCTCAAGTCGCCAAACCGGGTTAACTACTGGCCACTAGTGGCCAGATAGCAACTACTAATAAATACGGGATCGTTTTTACTTGGGTGTTTCAGTTTTGAGTAACTAAATAAGACCCGTTTTCATTACATTTCCTATGGTATTATTTCCAATGATGTCTCTAGTAAGCCTATTAACAAGAGCAGCAAGCTAGGGCAATGTAAGACTTTTCCAAACATTTTTGAAAGTTGCAAAGTATCGTCTAATTATCATTGTTGACAGACTCCCAGAAAATATTGAGATTTTTTTTTTCTGTTTCGCATAACCCTACCCTAATCTGAATTGTCCTTCTGATTTTGTTGCTCTTGTGCAGTGCTTTTTAATCTCAACCCGTCAGAGTAATTTAATTTATTGGCACTACAGACAGTATAAACGTAGAGGGGTCACACATGGTTAAACAGAGAAAAATCAAGAAATATTGACTGTGTGTGTGTGTGTATGTGCGTGTACATGCGAGTTAGGTGAGGGAGTACAAGAGCCGCTTTGAGTGTCTGCAGCAACAGTTGTTGGTGGAAGACAGAGACTTGAGAGTCAAAGAGGTGAGTTGTCATTTATATACAAAACAAACACATTCTCTGTTTAGTTGGACTAAAGTATGGTTGTGACATTCGACCGGACATACACATACACAGTGGGGCAAAAAAGTATTTAGTCAGCCACTGATTGTGCAAGTTCTCCTACTTAGAAAGATGAGAGAGGTCTGTAATTTTCATCATAGCTACACTTCAACTGTGAGAGACAAAATGAGAAAAAAATCCAGGAAATCACATTTTAGGATTTTTAAAGAATTTAATTGTAAATCATGGTGGAAAATAAGTATTTGGTCACCCACAAACAAGCAAGATTTCTGGCTCTGACAGACCTGTAACTTCTTCTTTAGGAAGCTCTTCTGTCCTCCACTCATTATCTGTATTAATGGCACCTGTTTGACCTCATTATCCGTATAAAAGACACCTGTCCACAGCCTCAAACAGTCAGACTCCAAACTCAAGGCCAAAGAGCTGTTGAAGGACATCAGGATGAAATTAGATACCTGCACCAGGCTGGGAAGAGTGAATTTACAATAGGCAATAACTGTGGGAGCAACTGTAAGACATACAAGACCATTGATAATCTCCCTCGATCTGGGGCTCCACGCAAGATCTCATCCTGTGGGGTCAAAATGATCATGAGAACGGTGAGCAAAAATCCCAGACCTACATGGAAGGACCTGATGAATGACCTGCAGAGAGCTGGGACCAAAGTAACAAAGGCTACCATCAGTAACACACTACGCCGAGAGGGACTCAGATCCTGCAGTGCCAGGCGTGTCCCCCTGCTTAAGCCAGGACATGTCCAGGACCGTCTGAAGTTTGCCAGAGAGCATATGGATGATCCAGAAGAGGATTGGGAGAATATCATGTGGTCAGATGAAACCCAAAATAGAACTTTTGTAACAAATCAACTGGAGGAAGAAGAATGATGAGTGCATCCAAGAACACCATACCTATGTGAAGATGGGGTGGAAACATTGCTTTGGGGCTTGTTTTTTATGCAGAGGGGGGGACAGGAGGATGACTGATTTGTGTTAAGGGAAGTATGAATGGGGCCATGTATCATGAGATTTTAAAGCAAAACCTCATTCCATCACAGTGAGAGCATTGAAGATGGACGTGGCGGGGTTTCCAGAATGACAATGATCACAAAAACACCGCCTAGGCAACGTATTGAGTGAACCAAATTTATTGACTCTAAATACTTGATTTCCACCATAATTAAATTCAATTCTTTAAAAAATCCTACAATGTGATTTCCTGGATGTTTTTTTCTCATTGTCTCTCATAGTTGAAAGTTAGGTTAGCTATGATGAAAATTACAGACCTCTCTCATCTTCTAAGTAGGAGAACCTTGCAACAACAGTGGCTGACTAAATACTTGTACCTATAATATATATATAGAATAGATATATATAATATATATAATTAGATATATATATATATTATATATATACATACACACATTACATTGGGGCAAATTATGGAAAATTACAGATATATACTGGTCCTTCTCAAAACATTAGCATATTGTGATAAAGTTCTTCTTTTCGTAATGTAATGATATAAAAATTAAACTTTCATATATTTAGATTCATTGCCACACCAAACTGAATATTTCAAAGTCCTTTTATTGTTTTTAAGACTGATTTGATTTTTGCATACAGATCATGAAAACCACAAAATTCTCACCAAAATTAAGGCATATTCATCCGACCAATAAAGAAAAAGTTTTTAATACAAAAAAAGGCATCTTCAGATTATTATGTCCGTTATGCACTTCAATAACTGGTTCGGGAGGGAATCCTTGTGCAGAAATGCTCTGCTCAATGCGGCGTGGCATGGCATGGACCACAATCAGGCCTGTGGCATGTGAGGTGTTATGGAGGCCCAGAGGCTTCGATAGCGGCCTCTTAAGCTCCATCCAGAGTGTTGGTCTTGCGTTCTATCAACTTTCTCTCACAATATCCCACAGATTCCTATCGGGTCAGGCTCAGGAGAGTGGCAGGCCAATTGAGCACAGAATACCATGGTCAGTAAAACCAAGTTACCAGAGGGTTTTGGCACTGTGAGCAGGGGCCAGGTCGTGCTGAATGTGAAAAATCAAGCAAGTCAGATTTATTTATTATAGCGTTTTTACAAGGAGCATTGGCTCAAAGCAAATTTACAAGTTTAGATTATCTCTAATAACTACGTCCAATCCCAAAATGGAGCAAGACTAGGGCGACAGTGGCAAGGGAAAAACTCCCTAAGTTCTAGGAAGAAAACCTTGGGGAGGACCAAGGACTCAAAAAGGGACCCAACCTCCTTGGCGGCGTAGATGGATAAATCTAAGAGCGAACTAAAGTCATGGATTCAAAGTTCGAATAGAATGGAAGTATGCACATCGAATTAAGTGGCGGGGTATGATGATACATCTAAGAGCGAAAACTAAAGTCATGGGAGTCAGGTCGAATTAAAATGTGGCAAGTATTCAAAGTGGAGCTCCATAGATGTACATCCATGTGTGGGGCAGGAATGCCGGAACAATCCGGAGAGGAAAGAGAACAGGGAAAATGTAATTAGTTATTGATTAAGGGCACAGGGTCATAACAATCACTGATTGCCATGTTCAATCACACTGATGCCAAGGTAGCATGAGACCCCGGCAGCATTAGCTATAGCAGCATACTAGAAAGCTAAGAAGAAAGAGGAGAAATGTAGGAAACACGCCAATAGGGATCACATGGACATTGGCAACCCCACGAGCGGCAGGAAGAAGAAGGACAGCAACCCAACGTCTCGATCACATAAGACTCTTTGACTATTGAAACCCCAGCTCTGCCCTTATTCTAAATGAACTCTTCATCTCAAAAGCTCTCAGCAGATGGAAAGAAATGAAGTGCTAGGATGCATTGACCCTGGACATTGATAAAAACACAGTGGGACCAACACCAGCAGCTGACATGCAGCCCAGACCTCCACTGAGGCGGGGGTACTTGACACGGGACTTGGGCATTTCCTCTCCCCAGTCTTCCTCCAGACTCTGGCACCTTGATTTCTGAATGACATGACAAAATTTGCTTTCACCGAAAAAAAAAGTACTTTGGACCACTGAGCAACAGTCCAGTGCTGCTTTCTCTGTAGCCCAGGTCAGGGCTTCTGCGACGTTTTCTGGTTCAAAAGTGGCTTGACCTGGGGAATGCGGCACCTGGAGCCCATTTCATGCAACACACGGCACGGTGGCTCTGGGTGGAATCGGCATTCTCCAACAATCCTCCTCAGGGTTCCGGTCAACTATTCTCGTTTTGTGCAGCGTTTTCTACCACACTTTTTCCTTCCCACAGACTTCCCTGAGGTGGCCTTGATACAAGCACTTGGGAACAAGACTATTCGTTCAGAAATTTTTTTCTGGTCTTACCTTCTTGCTTGAGGGTGTCAATGATGGCCTTATGGACAGCAGTTCAGGTCGGCAGTCTTAACCATGATTGCGGTTTGAGTAATGAACCAGGCTGGGAGTTTTCAAAGCCTCAGGAATCTTTTGCAGGTGTTTAGGAGTTAATTCGTTGATCAGATGATTAGGTTATAGCTCGCTTAGAGAAACCTTTTCATGATATGCTAATTTTGATGAGATAGGAAGTTTGGGTTTTCATGAGTGTATGCCAAATCAATCAGTATTAAAACAATAAAAAAGGACTTGAAAATATTTTCAGGTTGGTGTGCAATGAATCTAAATATATTGAAAGTTTAATTTGATCATACATTTACAGAAAAGACTTCACTTTATGCACAATATGCTAATTTTTTGAGAAGGGACCAGTATATATGTGTGTATAAATATATATATAATATCTATATATATATTATTATAGATATTATATATATATATATATATATATAATGTACATATATTACATACACACACTACCTCATGACTAGTCTTGAGGTACCCTGTGTATAGATGCAACCTTGTGTGTCGCTGAAATGGACACTGCTGTTAGCAACGTTAAATAAAAATAAACAAACAGAGGTGAATAACACTGCTATTTTCTAGTGTGTATTACAGCTCTGTGTACATTGTTTACTTTACTACTACTGTAAAATGCTACAGTACTGAATGGTGTGCTTAATACTGAGCACCTACACGACCATGGTGGGGGAATAAAAACAAAAGTGCCCCCTCAAATGTTTTAGCGTTCCCTTGCAGGTTTAACCTTGGCCACTGTGCCAGTGAACTGAATACTACAGTGGGTTGTGTTCTCTTAGGATTCCAATAATATTCAGATAGTAATTATAAATTACACTAGAGTGTGTTCTGATCTGTTAAGGTACTGTTCTATTCCAATAATAATTTAAATTACACTACAGTGGACTGTGTTCTGTTGGGGGTACTGTCCTATTCTATAAATATAAATTACACTAATGGATAAATGGATTGTGTCCTTTTAGGGTTCTGTTCTTTGCCAATAATAGTAGAAATTCCTCTACAGTGAACAGTGTTTGTGTAATGCCTCGGTCTCTTTCACGCTGCATCCTGAACTCCATTTCCCACGATTCCCAACTCACTGGCCCTCATCCCAGATTGAAGTCCTTAAATACCAATGCTTTGTCCCTTATACATGCTTCTCAGCACAATGCTCCTGCAGAACCAGAACTTGTCCTGCTGTGTTCCTGCTTAGTTAATTCTGTCTGCTGTGAATTTGACCAGACTCCACCAGATGTGTGCCACATCTCATTGTCTCCTGGAAGTACTTTCCTTGTAACTGCACTACCATCTTTTCACCCGTGTGCACTCATCCCTCAGCTCAGGTCTTCCTGTGGAAACAAGTATCCTTCAGCTCCTAGCCTGTTGTTGCTGGTGGTGCCCAGAGTCACAGCCGACTCTACCTGCTGCATGCACCACATCACCCTGAATTTTTCTCCCAGAGCCATAAAGATGCAGTGCCATCCTCTCAGTGAATGACCAGTTTTGCCATGCCATCAGATTCATCCCCCTGGCTTAGATACCCTATGCTTTATCCATACTGCTGAATTCCAGCACATGTTCTGACTCTATGTATTTCTGGAGGGTGTTTTCACCCAATTGCCAATTTGGCCCTCTTCATTCGAACAGACAACATGAGCAATGCAACCAAAAACTCTGCAAGTTCTGCCGTATTCTTTGTCTAGAGAACCCCACTGATTTTACCCGTTTCCTTCCTTAAGATTGCTCAAATCTCACTTCGCCAATGGGTTTCTGACCTTCCAGTGTATGCTTGGCTACCAACCAGTGACCCCTATTCAACCTGTGCACCAACAGTGGATGACTGGAAGTGGTAGAGAGCATTGGTTTGGTATCAGGTGTGATGGCACATCAGCCAGGTGCTTAGCATCACAAATGTTAGGCAGATTGGGCAGCGTGGGACTATGGGTGTATTTGAACAGGAAGCAATTAAAAGCTGCTTGATGGGAGGAAGTTCAGAACCTGTGCACATCCCCGATCAGGATTCCCACAGGTTTTCTGAGTGAGATGATAAAGGACGGATGCCCGCCTTAGTAGACAGAAGAGATTAAGAATTTGAAATGGGAGAAGAACAGGAATCAATGGGAAAGTTGGGTGTTGAGGCATTTAGCATTTATAGGTTCACATGAACAATATATATTCATTTAAAAAACCCCAGACAGATTGTTGGATTACTGCAAAACTCGGCATGTCTTAGGCAGATATCTAAATGATTACAGGTGTGGTCTGATTAGACACTGGGTCTTGCCATGTGAGGACATGTAAGTGTTGATTATTCACTTTTGCTGTGGATTTCAATGTAGTGTTTTTGAGTATTCTTCAGGAATGTGTATGGTGACGGACTTTTGTGGCGTTTCCTCCCCCTTTCTATTCACTTCCATTTCTGCTCTGGTGTCCCAGGTCTTAGATGGGATGTCACAGAGCTCTTGACTCTACTTTGAATGAATTGGAAGGGTCAAGAAAGAGAGATTGTTTAGGTTGAAATTAACATTCAGCATTCACAAGCAGTTTATGGGCAGGAGGCGATGGAGGACCTGGCAGGACTGGGTGGGTAGATTAGGATCCCATCAATATAAGACAGAATGAACGAGAGATAATGGGATCAAAATGGCGTGCAGGGCTAATGGTGCTTCTCTGTCTGGCCTCCCTGATGAAGATAAGACTGGAGTGTGCCGAGGTCGCGTCATTCTAAAGCAAAATGGGACAGAGGCATTCGCTTTGATTACAGAAATGTTAGGGAAGAAATTCCCTGTACTGACAATTTCATATTGGTTCTTGGAATAGACAGTACCGTAACAGAACTCATAAACTTACGTTTTAGTATGCGGGCAACAGTATGCTTGCGGTGGAAATGCAATGTGGAATTAATTTTCTTTTTTAATTGTAAATTTTCCGCGGTGGAACACAGTAAGTGCTCCATTGTTTAAAGCCTTGACTTCATTTGTTTTTTTTTTTTTTGTTCTTTTTTTTTAAACAGAAATTTGGTTAGATGAGCGCAGTCAGTGGAAATCTGAGAGACAACCCTCAGTAGGCTGGAGGAAAGAACACAGAGGTTTGGTATCAAATCACTGATTAAATCCAACTTATTATTTAATTGGAATTAATAAACACTGGACAGCAACAGTTTTACTTCCTGAAAAAAAAAAAATATGATTTTTAGGTTTGCCTGCCATCAAATCGGACGAAACATGAAATAACATGTTGTAATGAATTTAATGAGTTAAATCAACATTGTTTAATTGCATATAATAATGCTGGACCACATTCGTTAATTCAATTCAATTGAACTTAAAAACGTTGTGTAGCTGCATTTTATTTGTAATCAGCATTTGTGTATCGTGTCAGTGAACAGCAATAGTTAGCCAGCCTTGAGGGATTCCAGGTGCTTATTTTCCATGTTCCTGGTGAACCACTTTTTTCAAAAATACATTTACATTCCTTAAACATTGTACGGGGACTGTGGTATATAAGCCTAGCGGTAAGGTACAGGACTCGGACCAGAAGGTTCAGGGTTCAAATCCCACCTCTGCCCAAGGCTGCCACTGTGGGTCCTTGAAGCAAGACCCTTAACCCACCCAATTGCTGGATTGTAAGGATGTACCAAAATTGTAGTCGCTCTGATAAGGGCGTCTCTAATGCTGTTAAATGTAAATGTAGTTGCAAAAAGGACCAATTCCGATGGCTTCCTTAATTCCTCTTTGCTGTTTTATCTGGCCCAATTACCAGGATCTTCAGATCCTGTTCAGTAGTAGCTTGGCTTTGTTGTTTTGTAGACAACAGAAGGTATTTTTCAATCAGCTCGCTTGTAGTTGGGGATGTTATCATCAGAAAATTCTCAAAAACATCCTTAAATGCAACATCCATGGTATTTTTCTGTCTACGTTTACCAGATCTTCAAAAACTGCGTCATGGGACCAGCGATTTTGGACCAACAAAAAATTATTCTTTCATTTTCGCATCTTTTATTGTTGTAAATGTATCAAATAAGGAACTCCATCACCTTTTTTGTTCATTGCTTTCGCAAATCTTTTTGTAGATCCAAGTTTTATGTGAAGAGGAGGCAGAAATACATTTGATGGGTTGACAATTGGCTTGCAAGTGGGATTCTTAACCATGGCTATTCCTTTCACAAAAGGAAATAACAGTACTTTGTGTATTCAAGCTGCATTCCAAGTAGCAGTGTCACTACATATAAATCACCACAGATGTTCCACTTGTAATTGTTACACACATTTTATTTCAACAGTGATTAAATTGTGTTGTAAGTTTCTCTCATATGTACTGAATAGTCACTAGATACTGATTGGTGAACATTGTCATTGTGTGACAGACCAGCTTTCAAGGCTTAATTATAAGTTTACAAGTCTATAAATATAAGTCTATATTTGACTCCATGACTGTAGTTTCACTCTTAGATTTATCATCATACCTGGGCCACTTAATGTCGATGTGCATACTTCACATTCTATTCGAACTTTGACTCCATGACTTTAGTTCGCTCTTAGATTTAACATCTACGCCGCCCAAGGATGTTGGGTCCCTTTTTGAGTCTTGGTCCTCCCAAGGTTTCTTCCTAGAACTAGGGAGTTTTTCCTTGCCACTGTCGCCCTAGTCTTGCTCAATTTGGGATTGGACGTAGTTATTAGGAGATAATCTAAACCTGTAAAGTTGCTTTGAGACAATGCTCCATTGTAAAAAGCGCTATATAAATAAATCTGACTTGACTTGACTTAAAAAGAAGCCACGAACAATCCATCAATGTCAGTGCAGAAAGAGGTTGTCAACTTTATCAAATGCCTTGATGCATGCTCAGTAACTTTTGGGGGTTTCGTTTCGTTTCATCACTTACAGTGTGGCAAAAAAGTATTTAGTCAGCCATTGATTGTGCAAGTTCTCCTACTTAGAAAGATGAGAGAGGTCTGTAATTTTCATCATAGCTACACTTCAACTATGAGAGACAAAATGAGAAATAAAATCCAGGAAATCGCATTGTAGGATTTTTATTTTTTTATTTTTTATAATTTTATTTTCTCTCATAGTTGCACTTGCACCACTGGTTTACACTTAGATTGCGATTGTTGTTCTCCTCTCTTCTATCTGCTGTTTAGGTGTCTTACTGGCTTTGACGAAGGCCCAGTTAGGATAACTACATTCACCCAGGGCCTGCTTAATGTTAGATTTTTCTCCATCCTTGGCCGCTGTGTCAGTGGGGACGCTGTCTGCTCGGTGGTACAGTGTCTTTATGACTCCTAATTTGTGGTCCAATGTATGATGAGAGTCAAACCTTGAGTACTGATCCGTATGTGTTGGCTTACGGTACACATCATCTCTCAATTGTTCCCTTTCTCCAATCACAACTTCACAATCTAAGAGGGCTAACCTGGAATCATCACATCCTCCCTGGTAAACGTGATGGTTTGTCCAATTTGAATGATGTGGTCATGAAATGTGGTCTTCCTGAGATTTCATTTTAACAGAGGTATCATTCAATTATCTAAATCAATGGCGGTGGTATCCTGACTAGGATATGAGGGCCTTCTTTTTCAACGTACTGCCACAACAGTATCATAGCGTATTGCAATATCATTGGGATGACATGGTTCTTCCAAGGACTTCTGAGGCAGCTCTCAGATAAAGACTGCACATATTTAAAAAAAAAATGTGAATGGTCTTAGAGGATTAGTTGGTCACTAATTGTAGAATTAGTTGCTTATTGGCTAATGACAGGGCTTGCAGTGGGAACGCTTCTTTATTCGACCACTTTGGACATTGCATTAGTCCCTTTTTTGCCCAATTTTCGCAGCACAAATTCAGACATTGGTAAAACCTGTACACCCTATTCCAACAGCCTCAGGGTCTGAAAATTGTCCACTGTTTACTTATCACTGATCACTAATAGATGGTCAGTGTTAGAACACTTTCATGACACCCCCATTCATGCGATTTCAGACCACACCCTCAGTCTCCCTAACCCAACAGACCCAATGATTTAAGACGTGTTTGAAAAACACATTTTTTTCAGAATTATACTTTGTCGTGAGGTTACGTTTGTTTGGCATACGTTGCCCTAAATTAATCATAGCCTTAAGAAAGATTTAGAGGGTCAGATCCCTCAGTCCTTTTGGAAAATGACTCCCTTAAGCATACTCTCTCCATCCCTCCTTCTCACTGCAGTTCCAGTATGCCATCAGCTCACCTTATGACTGTTAGGGTGCTGTTGATTTCTAATTTATAAATTTGTTTGGACAGTTATTTATTGTGAAACATGCTACTATGATATGTCTTGAAGAATGTGTGTCGCATCTGTCCAACAGAATCATAATTGTGCAGCTTTCATGCCTGTCTAAAAAATTAACCCAGTATAATCTTTGTGCCTTGGTCTACACAGTCTGCTTTTGCTACGACTAACTTGTAACATGACATCAATATAGGTGACTTCGAGTTCAAGTGGAGAAATGTCACAGAGATTGAAGTTTGCAGTATGTTTTTACTGGCAGTAATTGTGAATTATAAAATCAATTCAAGAATTGTAGGTGCCAGTATGGGTAAAAAAGGAGCATAATTTGTAGTTGAATACATGAGATTTTCTGGCATGCCTTCAATACACTATTTGTGCATTTGGACCTTCTCTCAAGCAATGGACACATTGTGGTGAAATGTAGTTTCTTAGCATTCTGATACTTGGCCCTGTAGAGTAAATAAACCTTTAAATAATCAGGCAGAAATATCAGGTGCAAAGCAATCCAAGTTGTATGTATGATGGGTTGTGTGGACTGATTAATCATGATTTCAATTGCATGCTGATTATCCCAAGAGGTGTCCTTGGAGATCTGGTGAGAAATGCAATGGTGAATGTATATTATGTATATTGTATTATGTATATTATATATATATTTTGTCCTCAATGTTTCTATGTAGGAGTATAACATTGGTGGAAGTGAATTCTTTGTTACGGAATCAACTAAGCCAGTCAGCAGAAGCAAACCAATTCCTGCAAGAAGACTTAAAAAAACTGACATCTGATTGGTCCAAAGCTGTGGAGGAGACAAGGCACAAAGAAATGGACTGGAACAAGGACAAAGAGGTTGGCAATAATGACATTATCTTATTATTTGACTGTCCAGCCAGAAGCAGAATGTGTGTTGTCCAGGTTTTAGAACAGTCATCTACATTCTTCTCCAACATTATTGGAACCTCTAGTGAAGACAAGTAAAAGGGGTTATAAGAGATTCACAATTTGGTGGATTAGCTAAGTCTCCTCATAATGAAATAGTTAATTTGACCAAAACCTTATGTTCTACAATTATTGGTACTCCTTCATAATATTTGTACAACCTCTCTTTGCAAAGAAAACAACACTTGGTCTTCACCTATAATATATTATAAGGTTTTAGAATATGGAGGAGGGAATTTGAAACCCCTTGCAGGATCTCAAATCATCCAGGGTCCTAGGTCCTTTCTTGTGCACTCTCCTCTTTAGCTCACTACACGGATTTTCTATGTGTAGATCCGGGGAACTGAGATGGCCATGGCAGAAGCTTGCTTTTGTGTTCAGTAAACCATTTTTCTGCTGATCTGGATGAATGTTTTCATTATGTCATGTACCCTAATGAAGTCCCAGACAGACCCTCCACCATGCTTAACAGTGGGCAGCAGGTTCTTTTGAGTGTAAAAAGCAACCTTGAGTGTTTCCTGCCAAAAAGCTCATTTTTGTTTCGTCTAACAGAAGAACACTCCAAGTACTTAGGTTTGTAGTTAGATGACAAGAGAGACTTCTTCTTGGTAAGCCTTTCATATAATCAGTTGGCATGGTAGCAACCCTAGGATGCTATTTTTTCTTGTACTCTCCATTAGTGATCATTTGGGATTTTATTGCCTTTGTTGCCTCCCTCCTCACTGCCTGTAGGGAAAAATAAACCAGGCACCCAGTAAATCCCAGGCACTGTTGTCACAGTTTCAATTGTTTGGAACTTTTTAATGCTTGCCTTAACTGCGTTTTATATATATATATATTGTCAGCAGCTATAACCATCATTTATAGTTTTTATATCCATTCCATTACATAAGAATGTCAACTCATTTTCCACTTATTTGGATTATGTGCTCTCTTGGCTTTCCCAAGATGAAGAATGTTCCTTGAAGAGAATGTAACTTCTCTGTCACCTCTTATATTTACCCCACTGAAACAGGAAGTAATCTATTATTGCATGTAATAAGTTCCTAGACACTGAACTACAGAATGAAACTAAATGCGAGTGTGATTGCCACTCTGCAATGGCCGACCCTTAGTGTACAAAGGGTGCCAAACCAGGGTGCCCCCGGGACCAAGCCTGCCGAATTTCGTGACCGTAGGTCAAAAAACTGACTGAGTTATGGTCATTGGCCCACCCAGGGGCCCCAGTGCCCAGCCGGGGCCCACAGGGGCCTCATGGGAATCATGTGTTTTCAGATTGTACCCTGGACCAAGCCTGCCGAATTTCGTGGCAATAGGTCAAAAAACTGACTGAGTTACGGTCATTGGCCCACCCAGGGGCCCCAGTGCCCAGCCGGGGTTCACAGGGGCCCCATGGGCATCACATGTCACCTCAGATTGCACCCGGGACCAAGCCTGCCAAATTTTGTGGCCGTAGGTTGAAAACTGACTGAGTTATGGTCATTAGCCCACCCAGGGGCCCTAGTGCCCAGCCGGGGTCCACAGGGACCTCATGGGAATCACATGCCACCTCAGATTGCACCCAGGACCAAGCCTGCAGAAATTTGTGGCAAAAGGTCGAAAACTGACTGAGTTATGGTCATTGGCCCACCCAGGGTCCCCAGTGCCCAGCCGGGGTTCACAGGGGCCCCATGGGCATCAAATGTCACCTCAGATTGCACCCGGGACCAAGCCTGCCAAATTTTGTTTCCGTTGGTTGAAAACTGACTGAGTTATGGTCATTGGCCCACCCAGGGGCCCTAATGCCCAGCCGGGGTCCACAGGGACCTCATGGGAATCACATATCACCTCAGATTGCACCCGGGACCAAGCCTGCCGAATTTCGTGGCAATAGGTCAAAAACTGACTGAGTTATGATTCGTTACCTTTTGACCCATTCATTCCCTATGGGAAAGGCAATCACACTAATAAAATGGAAGTGGAGAAAATGCTTCAGATACATTTTGTCTTGGAAATTTCTAGGGGTGCCGCTAATTGTGGCACTTGTGATTTTGTTAAAAATAATAATTTATTGATAAGGGACTAAGTGTACTTGAAATAATTTCAGTGTGACTTTTAGGGGTCATGCTGATCCTGGCTCGTGATTCATTTTTGCGGCATGAGCTCGCTCGGTGCAATCGTGCATGTGCCAGCCCTGATTTGGTGCCATGCGCGCAAGTGGCGACATCTGGTTTTGGGGCTATTTAAGCACACCTTTTAGCCCACACAGGTTGTCTTGTCATCACGGCCCTCACATGGCTGTCATTTTGGTCAGGGAAAGAGGTAAGCTATCGATTTATAGATCGTAGGCTGCTCGGTAACCATCAGGGCCTAGATTTAGTATAGGGCAGGCTTCTCTAGGTTGTTGTTCTTCCTCTACAGATGCGCAGACTCGTACGCCGTTGGCGTAGCGGGGCACGTTGTTAGCGTACCTCTACACAGGGACGCTGTACGCTTGCGGCGTGCGTTTTTGTTTGGTTAATTTCTTGTTTGTTTCTTCAGTGACCGAGTGACGCGTTGGGTTAAACCAACGACAGCCCACGCGTCCGCCCAGGGTTCTGTCTTCAGCCATTGAAGTCCTTCTCTTTATTGTTGAATTTATTTACTTTTTGGTGAACGATTGTTTCTCTTATTTATAATCTGGTTCGCCTCTTCCAACTGAAGCTAACAGCGATTGGGTCCTAAAACCTTTTATTTTCATGGTTTGCCTTCGTTTTAATATGGCGAACCGTAACAGTGACATTAAATTAATTCTACAAATGGTGAGTTATGTTCATGG
>JAJAGP010001278.1:25935-201788 GCA_025084515.1 Ancistrus triradiatus | reverse complement strand
GTTTGTGGAAGTGTATCATGGCACGAACTAAGGGGATTTCTGAGGAGCTCAGAAAAGTAGTTGCTGAAGCTTGTCAGGCTGAAAAAGGTTACAAAACCATCTCTAAAGAGTTTGGACTCCATCAATCCACAGTCAGACAGTGTTATGTTTGGAGAAAGGAAAACACTGCATTCCAGCATAAGAACCTTATCCTATCTGTGAAACATGGTGGTGGTTTGGGCCAGGACAGTTCCCATCATTGATGAAACAATGAATTCTGAATTAAATCAGAGAATTCTAGAGGTAAACATCAGGACATCTGTCCATGAACTGAATCTCAAGAGAAGGTGGGTCATGCAGCAAGACAACGACCCTAAGCACACAAACCGTTCTACCAAAGAATGGTTAATGGGGGGGGGTCACAGCAGATACCGAAAGCAAAGGGTCACACACTTTTGCCACTCACTAATATGTAATATTGGATCATTTTCCTCAATAAATAAATGACCAAGTATAATATATTTATCTCATTTCTTTAACTGGGTTCTCTTTATCTACTTTTAGGAATTCTGGAAAACCTAATGATGTTTTAGGTCATATTTGTGCAGAAATATATAAAATTCTAAAAGGTTCACAAACCTTTAAGCACCACTGTAGGTTAGTGCAACCACATTAGATAGATCAGTCCAGTGAAGGTTTGGGTATGCCCAGTATAGGTGATTTTGTTTTTGAGGTCATCATTCACAAGGAAATGTGCTTCATCACAGAACATCACCTAATAAGGTAAATGAGGGTTTATCTGAATTTGCTGTGTCACACATTCTTCAAATTCTACTCAGCGATCTGGGATGTGTTTGGGGACAGTGGTTCCTGTTGCTACATATGTAGCTGTTTTTGGAATTCCCCTCAGAGGTGCAGCTCAATCTGGCACTGAGGCTTATTGGTATGCACTGGCTTCTGACAGCCTTTAATAACAAACCTGCCTTGCAATGCTCTCCTCTGTTGAGTGGGAGATAAAGAAGACCAGGCAGTGCTGTTCCACCTCATTCAGATATTTACTGCCCTACTGATAAAAAAGGTTCTGGGGAAGTGGCGGAAAGTGAGTGCCCAACACCATAACTGGTCTGTTGGTGGTGCAAGATGGTTGGCCATTGGAGAGTAGCTGGCTCCTCACATTTCCAAACCTTCAAGTTGACTTCATGTTTGAGCAGATGCCCCAATACTGTGGATTGTAAAATGCCTGCTCTGTCATCAGCTCCCATTTCACAGTGCTAGTAAATGCTGGTTCAAATGTTTCCAACCTCAATTCTGAAATGCCACTATATACAGGTGCATTTTGATTTGTGAATTAGCTTTAAGACCTACAATAACCAACCTACAATATTGCAGCCTGCCTCTAATAGCACAACTTATACATTTGTTGTTTCATAGAAAACACTGTGAGTTGTAGACTCTGCAGTCAACAAACATGAGCGCTCATTGCTGTTGATGTTGTCAGAGCCAAGTAAATAAGTCCTGCCTACAAGGATTCCAACACAAACCACATGCTACCTCAATTAGTGTCAATGCTCTAATGACTCCACTGGTGATGTGCTAATATGACACAGTATTTAACACAACATGCAGCTTTCAAGGTAGCTTAATAGATCACTGCATCCCTCTAGTGGAGGAATAATTGCTATACACTTAATCTGACTGATCTTGCAACTTCCTCAACCACATCCAAGGGCATGTCTCAGAGTTTGAAAACTCCTGTTTTAGTTGAGCAGGAGCACAGTTAGAGGTTACAGCTCGTCCCTGCTGAGGTGAAATTAGAGGTTAATAAGATGTGATCGAAAGCTAATCTCTAGGGCTCCTGTGTCAGGTTAGCGGCATTGTAATTGGTACAGCACTGAGAGGATTCATTTACAGGTGCTGACCTGTTTAGCAGCTGACAGCAGTGGAGGGCCCAGTGGAGGATCAAAGTGTGTGCTGTCCTTACTGCTCATACTCATCCCATCTTTCAGTGTACAAGGCTGGCTACACAATGCATTACACACACTAACACACACACTTCACCCAGACAGTTCCCTCACCCAGATAGTTCACACATTAAAGAGCACTGTGTTGGCACAAACAATGCACGTGTTCTCAGGTATGCAGAAAAAATGTTTGGAGAGCTGGTTGAAAAGGCCAGAGAAGACTCACATGCATTTTTGACGATGGGATGATTTTCAGATTTCACTTGACCTCATGAAAAGCCAAGACTCATTGTGACTCATTGCGTAGGAGTGCCTTTAATGTTAGACACACTTCCCAGAGAAAATGAGGGACACAGTGCTGTGTTCTGTGCCTGTAGCCAGGTACCAGAGTTACTGCAGCTCTCTTTTCTACCTGTATCTTATCCTAGGTTTATACTCGATGAATTACAAATATTGCAAGGGTGCATGCACCAAAAATGCCGTAATCACAATGGGTCCATCTCTTTTTGTAGGCTCATGATTTTGAGGAAGCTCTTGCAGAGCAGGTTCGCCTTTACAGGCATTTATATGATACATCTATGAGAGATTATAGAGATGCTCAGATGATTTATTTGATACGGAAGTGTTAAGTATGCCCAAGCGTTCGCACAGGTTCACACATTCTGAGAATATAAAACTTATAAAGTCTTTCTAACACTCTCTAGTATTCACTTTATTAACACTGTTTTTAGTAGTCAGACACTAGAGGTTTATCCATGTCCCTGGGATGGTGAATTCTATTTGTGTGATGAATATGAGGTATAGTAAAAACTATATTATATTTCATTTATAATATAATATAATGTTTTGCGTAAATATTTATGTAATTAAGTAGGCCTAGTGTAGTATAATACAGTATCAGAGTTTCAAAGGTGCATTTGTGGAACCCTGTGATGTACTTGTGCGATGAAAACTCCTGCAGATGAGAAGTATTGAGAACACAAAAAAATCCCACAACAGATTACCACAATGTTTTCATATTAATACAGTATTACTCATTTATATCCAATTATATTGTATTACCTTTATATTTATATTACCATACATTAGGTACTTTTATTTAAAAATAATATTTGCAAGGTCTTATCACCGGACTGACATGATGCTCAGTATTACGTGATCAAATCTACTGTTGAACAGAACTGAACAAAGTGGTATAAGTTCCAGTCTGAAATCATGCACTACTCTCATGAATTCTGTCCACTATGTTAGTGCACTCTATAGTGTTCCAGATTGTTTCCAGCTTATTAACTAAAGGACATAGCATGAAAGAACTCTAACAGTAACCCACAATGATCATTTGTACAGAGCACAAACTAGCTGAGAATGAAATGGGTGCACAAATGAGGAGGTAAACATGAAACAGGTGTGAGGATCAACACAAGGGCAAATCAGGTTGTGGAAGCATACGCAGGGAGAGATGGAAATTGGGATTGGGGACAGTGGATGAGAGAGCGTGACACATTTTACTTTCTAAAGTATCAGTGTGCTTTTAAGTAACAGAAGAAAAAAATGTTTTATATCCCAGTCTTAAATAAATTACATGCTCATAAATCATACAGAAAGGTTAATGATAAAGGTTAACATATAATCGGGCCAAATCACACATGGCCTTAATCTAGGGACTAGGGAACTAGGGAGTTTTTCCTTGCCACTGTCGCCCTAGGCTTGCTCAATTTGGGATTGGACGTAGTTATTAGGAGATAATTTAAACTTGTAAAGTTGCTTTGAGACAATGCTCCATTGTAAAAAGCGCTATATAAATAAATCTGACTTGACTTGACTTGACTTAATCACGAATCTAACATGGATCTGTATTATAGCAAAATTAGCCACCAAGCTACCATGCAGACCAAAAGAGCATGACAGCGCGGTGGTAAAAAGATAGAAAACAAACATTCTCTCTCTCTCTCTCTCTCTCTCTCTCTCTCTCTCTCTCTCTCTCTCATTTACTGTCCCTACCTGACCACGAAGAATGTTGAGTGTAATGAAAATTAAATTTTATTATTTTTCCACTCTCATTCCCGGACAGTCTGATTATTTTGATCTCATTTACACTCAGCCCTTCCTTCATTCTGTCCTTCTCCCTCCAGTTATTTTTATCTGCATATTACACTGAGTATAAATTGGTAAAATATTAAGGACAATTTCCACTTTAGCCTGGACTCTTTTGATCTTTACTTGCTATTTTTCAGGTGTGGGTTGCTGTGTCATGCTTATGCTATTTTCAATTAGACAAGACTGATTTTTTTTTTTCTTAAATGCCCCTTGTAAGTAATTATTTTTTGCTCCCAACCCAGTTTTTTTATTGGCTTATTTCTATGCACTCTGTTCTGAGGTTGTATTATTTAAAGAAAAAAATAAGTTGAAATGGGTTATTGTTCATAATTAAAATGCTTGTACCTGCTTATCCTGGTGACTGAACTGACCCCTAAGATGTCTATGTTGAAGCTCCAGCATTGCTCCATGTTAATATACATGTTAATTTAGTGTTTTTGCCAGATACCTGTTTGCTGCCTCTCACAAAACATAATACTGTTATTGGTAGATGTTGGGTAGACTTTGTAATAGCTAGACACATGTTTCAGGGAAAGAATACACAATCTATACTTCCACTACTCATAGAAGCCTGTTTTTATTGTTGTCTGAATTGTCGACCTTTTTCGAAAACTGTTATTTTGTATTTTGAAGATCCTCTTCACACTGCTTTTGAATTGTCAAGGCAACACTTAAGGTTTGGTACAATAACAGCTGTTCAAACCAGCCACTCCTTAAGCAGCAAACTGCCTTAGAAAAAGTTGTTCTTGGTTGTCAGTAAAAGTCAATTACATAACAACTGAACTGTTTCTTCCTGCAGGCACTAGCAGGGGGTTGATGATAGTTGGTTGGACAGAGAGTTGGACCCCTGCATACAGTATTTACAAGGTGGTGTACAATCAGTCTATTAGAAACATTCAGCAATAAAACTAGTTTCAAAAGTTTGCTTTCTGTTTGCTTTCGAGTCTGCTTGCTAACATGGCATGTCTGTGTGCTGCTTTATCTTACTGACAATACATCTGACCAATTAAATGACTCAAAGGCCCTGAGAGTCTACGCATGCTCAGCTGTTTGAGGAAGGGATTGTGCAAACGCTATGTCAATGCAATGCAAATGTTGTAGTTAATTACATCTGAATAGTGACTGCAGTCATATATTGTAGCTTACATCAATAATCAACTATTGTTCAGGCTGATCGTCTAAATGATCGTCTAAACCTAAGCCAAAAGAGAAATGGTGTGGCTACATTTAGATACAGCCTAACAGTGTGTTAATAATCAGATTAATAGATCAATTGGAATACAAAGCATTCGTGTATAGAGTTCAGTTGGAATAGATCTGACAGAGCTCAATCTAAATTCAATTTCTATACCATTTAATATTGTGTGCAATCATTTAAATAATTTGTTAAACAAAAGAATAATGGACATGTAAATGTCAGTAGCTGATTACATGTCCAATTGGGATATGTGAGTACACACAGTTGTCAACCACCTTGGTTCCTGTCCTGCCTTAGATAAGGTGAGGTGCCAGCTGGATTTTGAAGTTTCAGTTCCAGGCAAAGTCCAGTTGGTTCCCTAGACCTCATTTTCAGTTGTGTGGATCTTTGACAAAAGAGCACAAGTGTTTTCATATAATCCACCTCACCAGAATCTCTGCATTCATCAGGGTTACACACACTTACACACATAAAACACATAAAACACTCATCAGGATGAAGCCAGAAAAATTACAATTAATTATCTGTTCAAACAAGTGTTTAAGCAACTGAATGACAGTGGATTTCTATGAAATTCTGTTAAGAGAATGTCTCAGGATGTGAATTCTAACTCCTGAATATGTACATTTGCATTACATTTTGCTGAACATGCCACAAGTCTGTATCTACTTAAAAACACAAGTGTGCTGGTATAAAACTCAGGTAACGTGCAGAAACATCACTGACATGGGACAGTGGTGTTTATATTAACTAAAGGATCAGATTACATTTAGTAGTTATGTACATTTTTTTCTCAGACTGTTGAGGTCTGTAATTTTTATCATAGCTACACTTCAACTATGAGAGACACAATGAGAAAAAAAATCCAGGAAATCACATTGTAGGATTTTTAAAGAATTTAATTGTAAATTATGGTGGAAAATAAGTATTTGGTCAGTAACAAAAGTTCAACTCAATACTTTGTAACATAACCTTTGTTGGCAATGACAGAGGTCAAACGTTTGCTGTTTGCACACCTGGTGTAGCTGGTATTTTGTCCCATTCCTCCATGCAGATCTCCTCTAGACCATTTAGACCGTTCTCACCTATTTGTTAGGAGGTATTGGAAGTAATCGTTCCATGAGGACCCACACACAGTGAATGGCCGGCTCTGGACGGCCCATACAAACCACCAGTAGAAAGGATTGTTTGATCCACTGACAAGCACAAGCTCCCACATTTTCATTGTCAACCATCCAGACACAGGTGGCACCTTCACACCCTTGTCTCTCCCCAAACGATTTCCAGGTGCTTAGCAGAAGGAAATCTGCTGTCATGGTGCCCATTATGTTTTCTGCCATTGACTGCTAGTCTCCGTTGCCTTCCTTTATAGTTGTGCCATGAAGCTGGACTGCTATGGACTGGGACTGTATTGTCTTTAGTGATGAATCCAGGTCCTGTTTAGGATCCAATGAAGGTTGTGTTTGAGTATGGAGGCCTTGTGGTGAGCACTTCAGTCCTGCCTATGTTGTGGCATGACACACTGCCCCAACTGCTGGCGTGATGATCTAGAGAGCCCTGGCATACCACAGTCAGTCATCCCTGGTAGTGACACTAAAAACTCAGCAATATGTGTGGGCACATGTGTTGCCTCTTATGGCAGGCCTTCAAACTGGCAATTTTCAGCAAGATAATGCTCACTCAAGCACAGCAAAGGTTTCCCAGAAATGTGTCTGCCAGATTGCAATACTTCCTTGGTCTTCCCAATCCCAGATTTGTCACCAATTGAGCATTTATAGGACCAGCTGGGATGTAAAACTATGAGTGTGGAGGATCTACAAGCCCAGCTGTGGGCAAATGTGTTATAGATGCATGTCTAACAGTCAATGATCTCTCACCATGAGGTACCCTACCCAAAAGTAGCCTCTGAGAGCCTATAGACAGTGGGGGAAGTAGTTTTACCCCTTGTTGTGGCAAAACCCTGTGTCAAATCAGACCACACCTGGTCTGGTACAGGTGTCACAGGAATCAAAACAAGTCACAGGAATCAAAACATGACTAACATCCATGGCGACCTACTGGAGAAACTATGCAATCTTGGTTTGCTGCAGGGGACCGAGTCTCCAACCCTCGGGGCACCGAAAGTGGTGTGTGAAATCCCGGAAGCGCGGCAAGCGGGCGGGCGTCTGTGCTAGGCTATAAACAAACTCTAGTCGGCCAGCTCTTCCGTCTATCCTGCTCTCCAATGTCTCCTCCCTGGAAAATAAACTGGACTACATCCAACTCCAGTGGACTACCTGGAAAGAATCGAGAGACTGTGTGTTCTTTGTTCTTTGTGTTCACAGAGACATGGCTAAGCAACAGAGTTCTGGACGCCGGAGATTTCAACCATGCAAATCTCAAAACAGTTTTCCCTAAATTCCACCAGCATGCGGACTTTGCAACGAGAGGGGCGAACACGCTAGGTCTTGTTTACACAAACATGCCCTGTGCGTACAGGGCAGAGCCCCGCCCCCACCTTGGATACTCAGACCACATCTCTGTTATGCTAATTCCTGCATACAGACCTCTCGTCAGACGCTCGAAACCGGTTCTGAAGCAGCTGAAAACCTGGCCAGCAGGAGCCATCTCGGCACTTCAGGACTGTTTTGAGCACACTGACTGGAACATGTTTAGGGAAGCTGCAACTGATGGCAACAACATCAATTCGGAGGAGTACACCTCATCAGTGACCAGCTACATCAGCAAGTGCACAGATGACGTCACCATCTCCAAGAAAATCACCACACGACCTAACCAGATGCCGTGGATGACTGCAGAGGTGCACACACTGCTGAGAGCCCGAGACTCTGCCTTCAAAGCTGGTGACAAGGCGGACCTGAGAACAGCAAGGGCCAAACTTTCCAGGGCGATCAGAGAGGCAAAGTGCGCACACGGCCAGAGCATCCACGACCACTTCAGAAACAGCAGTGACACACGACGCATGTAGCAGGGCATCCAGGCCATCACCAACTACAGAACTACACCAGCTGTCTGTGACAGTGATGCCTCCAGATGCGCTGAATGGCAGTGAGGAAGTCCACCCCTCCTCCCAGTGACCAGGTGATTTGTCTCACCACAGCAGAAGTGAGAAAAACTCTATGCAGAGTCAACCCGCAGAAAGCTGCAGGACCAGACAACATTCCTGGCAAGGTGCTCAGAGGATGTGCAGACATCTTCGACATCTCTTTGAGCAGTGCCGTCGTTCCAACATGCTTCAAGGCAACCACTATCATCCCGTGCCGAAAAGTCTCCAGTGTCCTGCCTTAACGACTATCGTCCCGTTGCACTCATGCCAATCGTCATGAATTGCTTTGAGAGGATTGTCTTCAGCCACATCAAAACCTTACTGCCACCCACAATGGACCCTCTGCAATTTGCGTATAGTCCCAACCGCTCCACGGACAACGCCATAGCCACCACTGTTCATCTGACTCTCATCCACATGGATAAAAAGGACTCCTATGTTCAAATGCTGTTCATAGACTTCAGTTCAGCATTCAACACCATCATTCCTCACCACCTGATTAGGAAGCTGAGCCTGCTGGGCCTGAACACCTCCTTCTGCACCTGGATGCTGGACTTCCTGACTGGGAGACCTCAGTCCGTCCCGATCGGCACCAGCACTACCACACTGAGCACTGGAGCCCCACAGGGCTGTGCTCAGCCCACTGTTGTTCACCTTGCTGACTCATGACTGTGCAGCAATGCACAGCTCGAACCACATCATCAAGTATGCTGATTATACGACCGTGGTGGGTCTCATCAGCAAGAACGACGAGTCAGCATACAGAGAGGAGGTACAGTAGCTATCGGACTGGTGTAAAGTCAACAATCTGTCTCTGAACGTTGACAAAACTAAAGGGATGGTTGTTGACTTCAGGAGAACCCAGGGTGACCACTCTCTGCTGAACATCGATGACTCTACCGTAGAGATCATAAAGAGCACCAAATTCCTTGGTGTTCACCTGGTGGAGGATCTCACCTGGTTCCCTCCCATCCTCACCACATTTTACAGAGGGACCACCGAGAGCATTCTGAGCAGCTGTATCACTGTCTGGTTTGGGAATTGCACTGTCTCGGACCGAAAGACCCTACAGAGGATAGTGAGGACAGCGGAGAAGGTAATCGGTGTCCCCCTCCCCTCTATCACAGATATTTTCAACCCCCGCCGCATCCTCAAAGCCACCAGCATTGTGGATGACGCCACACACGCCTCAAACTCTCTGTTTACACTCCTGCCGTCTGGAAAGAGGTTCCGAGGCATTCGGACTCTCACAACCAGACTGTCTAACAGTTTCTTTCCGCAAGCCATCAGACTCCTTAATAACCGAAGACTGGACAGAACACCACACATACACACCTGAATAGCACGAACTGGGCCTCGCAATCCATACACACTCTCACACACACACAAAGAAGTCTTTTCACAGTAGACTTTTCTGCTGCTAGTAACATAACTGCATGTGAAGTTTTGCAGCAATCCTACATTTCTATCTGGGTGCTTTATTTTTTTTTGGCCAATCAGTGTATATATAAAACAAAACCACTTGTGCCACATATTCCAGTTACTGGCACATATTCTTAGAAACAAAGTGTAAGAACAGAAGCATTCTTCTGTGCATGTCCTCCCTGTGCCCACTTAGGTTTAATCCTGGTTTCCATTGACGTTCCAAAGACGTGTGTTTTAGGTTAACTGGTGTTTCTAAAGTGCCCTTGCCCTTGCCCTAAAGTGAGTGTGAGCTGGGTTGTTCCTGCCTTGCACCCTGTATCGCCAGCTAGGCACCAGCTTTCCCGCAGGACTACGATTAAGCAGATAAAAAACTGAATGAATGAATGAATAAAAGTTGACCATGTCCACATACCACATACAGTGGGGTTCAAAAGTCTAAGACACCTAGTGAAAATGCTTCTATTTGAAAAATAGGTCAACAACAACAAATGAGTTGTTGCTAAGCAATAGTAACACATCCCTACCCTGCTCTAACAGTATGTTACAGTCATATGGTTTTTATTCACCACAAAGTAAAGATAGTTTGAAATACAAAGTGCAAATAAGTGAAGATGAAAGGAAAAAAAGTCAGTATCCTGTAAAATAATTAAGTGTATGATTTGCTATGAAACACTTTTCAGCAGTCCCACTTGTGTGAGTACATAGCTTTCTTTACAGAAAAGTTCTGTGACATTCTCTTGTCCCTGTCTCCATACAAATGTCCTTTGAGAGGGCGTTGTCTCTATTACTGTGCATCTGGGGAAGCAACTGCTGTTAGCATGTCAAACTCACAGTAGAGCTGGGCACTGATGCTGCCAGGCTAGGCAAAGTTTCTGTTTGGTGAGTCCCCTTGGCCATGAGTGGATTCCCAAAAGCACCTTCATGTTAAGAACATTTTAAACTAGCAAGATCATTAGTTAAATGACAAGAATTTTACCAAACCCCTTTGTAATTATAGTAGCATGTTGACTGCTTTGTTAATAATGTGACATCTGACCCACCCGTTAATGTGCCTCATTAGTTCTTCCTGCACTTCTCTTACAACTGGCAGTAACCAAAGGAACACATCAAAAAGCATGCACAATATGCATCGTTAAATAGATGACAAACTTAACTGAATAAGCATTTTTATTTGAAATATATCAAACACAGTTTGTCAACAAAATTGTGTTAAGGCTGGCATTGTGGTGCATTGGTTAGTACCTCACAGCTCCAGAGAACTAGATTCGAGACCTGGCTTATCAAGGGTTCAGCCAATAACCTATTAAAAAGCCATACTACAGTGACATTTTTATGCCCAATAAAGGTATAAAAAAACTATATGTAATCACTAAAACATTTGATCTGAGTCATAAACAGTGTCATATATACAGTACCACAGATGTATATTACAGCTTCTTCGTACGTATGTCACCTTGTCAGTAAACCTTATCCCCAAAAGGTTGTTCTGGCTATCCTAAGCCCATTTGTTTAATCACTGGGTCTCAGTCTTACAACAATTTCCAAGCTGTACAATTTGTGTTCCTTCTGGGTTGGAATATAAGCCTGCAGCTACATTAATCCTTTGTGATTAAGATTATTCAGTCCTCTGTTAAGATAAAAATGAAATGTCCTGTGCAGTGCTCATCACTGACTGGTTACATTGAATTTATTAATTCATAACAACCACAGTACCTGAAAACTAAAGAAGATGAAGGACTGCTTACTGTCATGGATGTTCCTCTACAGTCAAATGGCCTAAAGCCCAAAGCATTTATGGGGCACTTGAAGACAAAGAAAGCCAAGCATTTAATGACATCACAAGATGCTCATTGGAAAATTGTATAATCATGCTGGGATAACATGGATCACCAGATATTGCACAAAGTTGTGGAGTTTATTTATTGGGTTTATTTAACATCGCTATTAGCATCAATGGTCATTTCAGCGACAGACACACACACACACACACACACACACACACACACACACACACACACACACACAAGGTTACATCTATAAACAAAAGTTACATCAAGGACTAGTCATATATATATATATATAAACACACACACTCAAGTGTGAATTCCTGTCTTTAAATCTAAGGGGGAACATACACCAAATACTAATACAGTACATTTGAAATTATTCACATCACATTTTTTATATCATAACATTTATTTCAATCAACTTTTCAATCAAATTGTTATGCTGATAAAATGATTTGTAATGAAAAACATAGTATTCAATAGAATAATTTTTACTAGTGGTCTCAGACTTTTGACCCACCACTGTATAATACCTTTTAGAAGTGCTGAAGTAGAGATATTGCCCAAATAACTCAATGGTTTAGAACATATCCTTCAAAATGTATAAAGAACTCGTGCAGATTTATTAATCTAATCTCAGATTCAAAAACATTTTCACCAACCATCAACATGCACAAGTTTTACTTTCTTTCATAATAAAATGTTCCTGGAGTGACTCTGTGTATCAGTCTACTTAATGCCGATGTGCATATTTCACATTTTATTTGAATTATGACTCCATGACTTAGTTATTAGTTTCATTATTAGAGTTATCATCTACGCCGCCCAAGGAGGTTGGGTCGCTTTTTGAGTCTTTGTCCTCCCAAGGTTTCTTCTTCACAACACTTATGGAGTTTTTCCTTGCCACTGTCGCCATAGGCTTGCTCAAGTTTGGATTGGACGTAGATATTAGGAGAAAATCTAAAATTGTAAAGTTGCTTTGAGACAACGCCCCATTGTAAAAAGCGCTATATAAATACATTTGACTTGACTTGACTTTTTATGCTGCTCCAATACTCCAACACAGTACATACATAAAGGCCAACTAATGTTTGTCTTTTGCTGAGCAGTTACCAGTTTTGTACAGCGTATCAGCTTACAGCTTGTACATCATAGTGCAAGTGAAGGATAGAATGATTTTCAGGCACTTTTCTTTCTTAGCTTGGGGCCCACGTCTCCAAATTAAACGTGTCCAGATCTTTGTTTCCCACTTCACATCCTCTTTTTGGCAATCATTAGCTAACACATTTCCATGCAGAGCATCTAAAAGCTTATTTTTGCTCTGTCAGGGACTTGTCTGATTTGACTTCGCAAAGCTCAGCATCCTCTTCAGGGTATTTTAGTTTTATTTTACTCTTCTTCTGCTGAAGATGGCTATTGCTGAGCAGTTGCATTACCAAGGGCCAGAAATTTTGTAAGCTAATAATGCAATTAAAAAAAGCTAGAATAAACAGAAATAGTGTTTGTACTGCAATAATGTTGTACCTTTCAAACTGGTAATGGAGTGTAGTGACCACTTTGAAGCCAGGAATATTATAATGTAAAACTATTTATTATAATGTAGATATTACATAATGCCCATAGACTTTTCTACTTGTTATAACAGAGATTTATTTTCACGTTCCATGGCAAGAGATTGTAATAGCCATCAACTTGACAATACTGAAAAGTATAGGAGAATTGTATCATTCTTTTGTGTAGTTAGTTTTGGTGTTGTAGCAGTTACAAAGCTCGGCTCGGGTCACTGGGGCCGGAGTCTGGAGTCATGGTTGGATCCCTTTGGAGTCATGGTTGGAGGAGGTTGGGTCCCTTTTTGAGTCTTGGTCCTCCCAAGGTTTCTTCCTAGAACTAGGGAGTTTTTCCTTGCCACTGTCGCCCTAGGCTTGCTCAATTTGGGATTGGACGTAGTTATTAGGAGATAATCTAAACTTGTAAAGTTGCTTTGAGACAATGCTCCATTGTAAAAAGTGCTATATAAATAAATCTGACTTTACTTGACATGTCTGGCCTGCGAGTGGGCGGTCTGGCTGAACTGGGCTTCGGCCCTCTTGATCTTGACTCGTGCATCCTTGCCTTAGACTAAGGGCAGAGCTGGGGGTTCATAGTCAAAGAGTCTTATGGTGATCAGAGACGTTGGGTTGCTGTCTACTGTCTCCCGTGGGGTTGCCTATGTCTCATGTGATCCCCTTGGCTGTGTTACCTACCAGTTCTCCTCTTACTATCTATGCTGCTATAGCTAATGCTGCCGGGGTTTCATGCTAGTCAAGTCAAGTCAAGTCAGATTTATTTATATAGCGCTTTTTACAATGGAGCATTGTCTCAAAGCAACTTTACAAGTTTAGATTATCTCCTAATAACTACGTCCAAATTAAGCAAGCCTAGGGCGACAGTAGCAAGGAAAAACTCCCTGAGGAAGAAACCTTGGGAGGACCAAGACTCAAAAAGGGACCCAACCTCCTTGGGCGGTTTAGATGATAAATCTAAGAATGAGACTAAAATCATGGAGTCATAGTTCGAATAAAATGTGAAGTATGCACATCGGCACTAAGTGGCCTGGGTATGATGGGGCTGGAGCTGATGACGGAAGCAGCTTGAGTGAAGCTGCAGCGGATGAACATCATGTGTGGGGCAGGAACTGGTACCGGAACACAGCTCGGAGAGAAAACAGAAAATGTAATTAGTTATTGATTAAGAGCGCAGTGTCTATTAACAGTCACTGATGCCATGTCTAGGGAGTTTTTCCTTGCCACTGTCGCCCTAGGCTTGCTTAATTTGGGCTTAGACGTAGTTATTAGGAGATAATCTAAACTTGTAAAGTTGCTTTGAGACAATGCTCCATTGTAAAAAGAGCTATATAAATAGATCTGACTTGACTTGACTCCTCCCTGAAAAGAAGTCAACAGCATTCTCAGGGATGGTCTGTCCTCCTGGAGGTATTAATTCACCTGTGCCCCAAAAATTCAGCATGTTACTCTGTTGAAAGCTTTTTATGAAAACATTCAGCTTTGTATCTTATTCCGTTATTAAAACAAAAACAGTCAAGACAAACTAAAAATGTCTTTCTTCCAAGTGATTTTTATAATATATAATAGATTAAGATAACTAATTTATATTTATTATGTTTAATAATTGTGTCCCTGTAAATTGTACTGCACACTTGTGATGTACATTTCATCACGTATATGTTTATGACGGACAATAAACATATAAGATGTTTTAGATATAAATATTTATGGTTAACATTTTTGTTCATGCTGTCACGAACCGGATAAGCAGGGACAAGGGAAAACGGACGTAGGTGCAAGTGTACTGGGGTTTATTTACAGTGAACATCGTGAAACAAGCATACAAAACCACATAGAACTAAACTAAGACAGATAACTAGCACAACACACATATAAAGCATGAGACAAGCTAACTAGGCTAACGCAAATACAAAACAATGCAAAACATACAACAGCAATGCTAACACACAACAAGAAAGCTAAGCAACAGATACAAGTAAACCTAAGACAACTAAGCAATACAAAGAACACAGAGGAACAGAGACCAAGATACAGATAGACAAGACAAAGTAGAAAGGACAAACCAGAATGCAGGAGATCAGGACAGGAGCCAAGGACAACCACCATGTGAAGGAATAAAGCCAGACCAGGAAGTGCACAGGAAGGGTATATATAGGAGACAGACCAGCAAATGGCTACAGCCCCACCTGCTGGGTGGGAAGTAGAAAGCAGGGGGAGCTAAACCGAATGGATGCAAGCTGAAGGCTTGCATCATTGTTACATAACCCCCCTCTAAAGGCGCGTCTCCGAAGCGCAAAGGACAGGAAAAAAGAGAAAGCTAGGAAACAGGACAGACCCAGACTAACCCAAGGGAGCAGGGCAAAATACTGACGAGAACAAGGCAGAGGGCCAGAAAAGAGGAGGTACAGACACAAAATTCAACAAAACAGGAGACAACAAGGGGAACCAAGAAACAGGGCTCGCAGGCCACACAGGCACAGTTCTGGAACACGGGGTAATGTTCTCCAAGGGAGCCCTCAGGTACCCTGCCCGCACCCAATCAATGGGCCAATTAGTCCTGGGCAAAAAAGTCCTGGTAGCAGCCCGGAACTACCAGAGGTACCGGATACACCCTCGGGAAGAGAGGCGGCTTTGTCTGCCGCCAGGAGGGTGCGGTCCCTGGCTTGGAGTCAGTAGGAACCCCAGGAGCAGCGTAGACCTGGGCAGGAGTTACCAACTTGCAGCTGGCGTGCGGGGTCGCCGACGGGCAGCTGGCGAGCGGGGTCGCCGTCGGGCTGCTGATGACCACTTGAAGGGCCTCTCTGGAGCCGACGGCCTCTGGAAGGGCCTCTCTGGAGCCGACGGCCTCTGGAAGGGCCTCTCTGGAGCCGACGGCCTCTGGAAGGGCCTCTCTGGAGCTGAAGGTCTCTGGAAGGTCGGAGGGTGAGACGACCCAAGATTCGGTGATCTCAAGACTCTGGGTAACCGCAGAGTGAGCCATTCCCAGCACTCCCAGTACCCACAGGACAAGTTTCTCCACCTCTGGCCCCGCCAAAAACTGCTGGGCAAACACTACACTGCCCTTGGCAATTTCCAGGGCTCTTGAGACCCCTTGGAGGACCTGCTGGACCTCAGTCATGGCCCGAAGTGCTGGAGACAGCTGTGGTCCCGTAGAAGCAGGGATCTCAGGGGCACCATTGAGTGTGGAGTCAGGCCTGGCAATTGAGATACCCAGACTCCTCAAGCAGCTGGCAAGAGGAGGATCCAGCAGTTGACGGACCAGTCGTGGCACCAGCTGGTAATCAGCATATGGAGGCATGGGCGCAGTGCTAGAGAGCGCAGGGTCCGGTGTCGAGGTAGCGGGCGTGGACTCATGCGCTGAGCTAGCGAACGCTGACTTGGGCGTCATAGTGGCAGGTGGGGACTCAGGCACAGAGATAGCGGGCGTGGATCTCCGCTTCCGACGGCGCTTCCTGGTTTTTGGAAGAGGGCTGCTGGACAAGAAATCTCCATGTCCGACTCTAAGCTGAGCTGAGTTAATGGAGGCTGGTACTCCCATTTCAAGTAGTCCTCCGGATACTCATCATTGGAGGACTCTGACCAGGAATTACGAAGGACGGGTGACACTTGCTACGTCCTTTGTTTGGTCTGGTTTTCTGTCACGAACCGGATAAGCAGGGACAAGGGAAACGGACGTAGGTGCAAGTGTACTGGGTTTATTTACAGTGAACATCGTGAAACAAGCATACAAACCACATAGAACTAAACTAAGACAGATAACTAGCACAACACACATATAAAGCATGAGACAAGCTAACTAGGCTAACGCAAATACAAACAATGCAAACATACAACAGCAATGCTAACACACAACAAGAAAGCTAAGCAACAGATACAAGTAAACCTAAGACAACTAAGCAATACAAAGAACACAGAGGAACAGAGACCAAGATACAGATAGACAAGACAAAGTAGAAAGGACAAACCAGAATGCAGGAGATCAGGACAGGAGCCAAGGATAACCACCATGTGAAGGAATAAAGCCAGACCAGGAAGTGCACAGGAAGCGGGCCATATATAGGAGACAGACCAGCAAATGGCTACAGCCCCACCTGCTGGGTGGGAAGCAGAAAGCAGGGGGGGGAGCTAAACTAAACCGAATGGATACAAGCTGAAGGCACATGGATTTTATTTAGAAATGACCAAAACACACACACACACACACACACACACCACACACAACACACACACAACCACACACACACCACACACACCACACCACACACACACACCACACACACAACACAGACACACACAACACACACACACACACACAACACACACACACACACACACACCACACCTCAAAGGACTCAGCCTTCGTGGATACTGCTGTTGTACCAAATCATAATTATAGTCACCTGTTGACATCACCTGTTTGAAATCACATCATTAATTAGCTCTTTTTTTTTTTTTTTTTTTTTTACCTCACAACTAGCTTTTTTTGGAATGTGTTGCAGGCCTGAAATGCAGGAATGGATGTTTATTAACAAATGAAATGAAGTTGACCAAAAAAAACATGAAACGTCTTGGGTCCACATTGTCTGCAATGAAATAAATGTCAAAGGAAATTTAAGGAACACTTCATTTATATTTTACTTGCATTTTTCATACTGTCCCAGCTTTTTCTGATTTGGGTTGTATAAAGTTCTATGGGAATCTTACAACAGAAAGAAAATAAGTGAAATAAGTGAATAAGTGAAAAATATTGTTTGAATGTACACATATTATAAAAATAAATACCCATCATTAAATATATTAGCTTATGTGTGCTCATTTTTTTATGTGAATGACACTTTAAAATATAATGATTTGTTCAGGACAGTAGGTATTTGATTTGGGGAAGTGAACTTTCTGGTTCACTTTCTACTTAATGCTGAACCCAGTTCAATAAGAATGTGCAGTTTTGTACGAGTTACAGTGTTAATTCTAGTGGAGTTTGCAAGCAAAAGACATGTACATGTGTGTCAGAGTGGGGTGGGGGCTTGAAAATATTCTTATTAACCAAAGGGGGTGCAGGGCGGCACGGTGGCTCGGTGGGTAGCATCGCCGCCTCACAGCAAGAAGGTCCTGGGTTCAATCCCAGGGTGGAGCGGCCTGGGTCCTTTCTGTGTGGAGTCTGCATGTTCTCCCCGTGTCCGCGTGGGTTTACTCCGGGTACTCCGGTTTCCTCCAACAATCCAAAAACATCCATGTTAGGTTAATTGATTACACTACATTGGCCTGGTTTGAGTGTGGTCTCTGGTGACAGATGGAGCGACGCGTCGACTGGAGTATGCTTGGTCACATTGAGTGGCGTGGGTGGACCCCGCATCCGGCGGGACAAGCACCAGGAAAATGATGATCCCCAAAGGGGGGTGCAGCAGAAAAAGTTTAGGAACTATGCCTTATTCCATTAAAATGGAGAATCTCAGTAGATCGGAAGATCAGTATATACGTGCCAATATCTCACGTTAAAGCACGACCTCTATGCTATTATTGTGATTATACCACAGTTTTGTTATCGCCATTTACGATAGATTTTAAGATAAAGAGGACAGAAAAAACGATTAGTTTAAAATAGATCCATTCTATCAGGCACCCTAATCCTTTCATAACAGTCAAGGAACAGAATTTCCCAATAACTGTTTATTATACAGACAGTAAACGTAAATATATCGATTGGTAATTTTTTATTTATTAAAAAAAGTTTATTTTCATTCAGCAAATAAAATAGCAGTTGTATAAAGTAGGCTGTTATTAAGAGCTGGACTTACAGATAACAAACCTGTCATACGAATGAACCTCCGATCAGCTGTGGATGGTGTTTAATGAAAGATGCCGAGTTTAGCACCAGCAGAAGACATCTTTGTGAGTGATGAAGCTGATTCGGTTCATTTTTTGGATGATCTTCAGTGTCGTTGCTCTTCAGCCGAGCTGTGAATCCATTAAGGGCGCAGGACATTTGATTTAGAATAGTGACTTTGTTTTGCTTTTCGGGCGCTTCCAAATCCTTAAGATGACAAACCTTTGGCTCAGGTTGGTCATCAATAGCTTCATCTTTCAAATGTAAATCGTTTTCAAAACCAATAGATTTTATAAACTAATTATAGCTTTCATTTCAGTAGTGTTTTACTTGTGTAATTGAAACTGGACTGATTTTGAAGTGGGCATCATTGCTAGGTTACATGTGTATGCAGCGGAGTAACACCTATAGTTATCGGACAATCAGATTGCAGGGTCAGAACTAGCTGTGGTATGATATGTATTAATATGTTTGCATACATGAGTGTGGTATATGTGCTGAAATGCTTTATGTATTCTCTGAATTGCATGGCTGCTGCTCACTGGACCTCCAAACCTCTATGGAAAGCACAAGGGAAGAAACAAACATAAGTAAAGTGAAAAGCGCTGACAGGTGTCACACGTGGTGTACTGGTGTTTAAGCTGTGTAAGCCTCAGAGACAAATAGAGCTATTTTTGGGTAGCTGGCATTGCATTTGCTCTCCTGCCTCCCTTGTTTTGCTGAATCCCCTTTGATGAGTTCAGGGCAGACTGCAGGTTACGACCTCTGTGAACCATTAATGTAACTGCTCAAAAAACCCAGACCTGACATTAGATCAAGTTCTTACAACATGACTGCTTTAGTGAATTTGTGTTTGTTTGTGCAATTTATATGCCGCATATTTATCTGAGTAAATTGCCTTATTATCTGAATATTTCTTGAGACATCTACACCGCTTTGATGTGTGTGTCTGATTCTTCAGTGTTTTGTCATAATGGGGAAATCTCTGATCCTCATATGTGACAGCTCATTTCCACAATGTCTCTCCAAAGTAGACGTGATTACATAAACCATCGCAACGCCTCTGATCACTGATTCCTTATAATCAACATTTATATTGAGTCCTTTAGCACATGCTCTTATCCAGAGTGGCTAACTATAAGTGCAAACAGTTAAGGGCACTGACTCGAATAGTTATTATTATTATACAATTATGGACAATATTATTATAATAATAAATGTATAGTATATACACCCGAACAGGCATAACTTTATGACCACCTCCTTGTTTCTACACTCAAAATTGTCCCGTTTTATCAGTTTCAACTTACCATGGGGAAGCACTGTGTAGTTCTACAATTACAGACTGTAGTCCATCTGTTTCTCTACATGCTTTGTTAGTCCCCTTTACTCTGTTCTCTAATAGTCAGGACCCCACAGGACCAGCACAGATCAGGTACTATTTGGGTGGTGGATCATTCTCAACACTGCAGCGATACTGATGTGGTGGTGTGTTAGTGTGTGTTGTGCTAGTATGAGTGGATCAGACACAGCAGAGCTTCTGGAGTTTTTAAACACCTCAGTGTCACTGCTGGACTGAAAATAGTCCACCAGCCAAAAATGTACAGCCACCAGCATCCTGTGAGCACTGATGAAGGAATAGAGAATGACTAACACGAACTGTGCAACAACAGCTGTCTCAACACCTACTGTCTCTTTACAAGACTTTACGAGATGGAGCAATAAGGTGAATTGTCCATGAGATCTTTAGCAAACTGCAGACGATCAGCAATTTCTTTTTGGAGAGCAGATGCTTTCTTCTTGCAGCCCTGCCATGCATACCATTGTTGTTCAGTGTTCTTCTGATGGTGGCCTTCAGTTGCTAAGAAGTTACCCTGGGGTCCTTTGTGACCTCGCCAATGCTTACACGCCTTGTTCTTTGAGTGATCTTTGTTGGTCGGCCACTCCTGGGGAGGGTAACAATGGTCTTGAATTTCCTCCAATTGTACACAATCTGTCTGACTGTTTATTGGTGCAGTCCAAACTCTTTAGAGATGGTTTTGTAACCTTTTCCAGCCTGATGAGCATCAACAACTCTTTTTCTGAGGTCCTCAGAAATCTCCTTTTGTTCGTGCCATGATACACTTCCACAAATGTGTGTTGTAAAGAGCAGACTGATAGATCCCTGGTCTTTAAATAAAACAGGGTGCCCCCTCACACCTGATTGGCATCCCATTGATTGAAAACACCTGACTCTAATTTCACCTTCAAATTACCTGCTAATCCTAGAGGTTCACATACTTTTGCCACTCACTAATTTGTAATATTATTGTATACAATACAATACAATTGTATATAAAAGTATAATATTTTTGTCTCATTTATATAACAGGGTTCTCTTTATCTACTTTTAGGACTTGTGTGAATCTGATGATGTTTTAGGTCATATTTATGCAGAAACATAGAAAATTATAAAGGGTTCACAAACTTTCAAGCACCGCTGTCCTGTCTACTTTCTTCAACTCACTATCCTAATTCTTTTCACCAGCCTTTTTCTCCTTACTCTTCGCTGTACTACCACCACGAAGTTTCCTTGTTTTCCATCCTGTGTCTTCCAGATTTCACATCAAGTACTTAGCTGACTCCATCACCATTTCGGCTATAAATGCCATGTCATCCAACACCCCTTTACCACCATCCAGCACATGTCTCACCTCTTCCCTGAATTTCACACAACAACTTCCACCATCTGATCCTTGGTTTAGCCCTTACTCTTTCCTCTTCCTCACCTCCAAAGTCATCCCAATATTGTCTAGCAATATGCTCCCTTGCCACCACTCTACGATCTCTTTTAGGTTGCATCTCCTGAACAGGTCACAGTCCACCTGTATGCACTTTCCTCTGATCCTATAGATCAACCTGAGCTCCTGCTTAGTCTTAAAATGTGTGTTCATTACAGTCATTTCTATCTTATTAGCAAAATACACCACCCCCTGTCCTTCCATATTCCTCTCCATGGCACCTTACCTACCCATCACCTCTGTTTCCATTACCAACATGCCAACTGGAGTCTGCTTCAATCACATCGCTTTCTTCACATTTTAACTCGTTGCATGGGCTATAGAATATGTCCTCATAGAACACAAGACGCTGGCATAATGATGTCCTGGATAGGACGCCAGTCCATCACAGGGCTGGTTAGGGGCTGCTGTTGCAGCACTTTGTTGATGATCCCCCGACAAACTTCCCCTCCCATAGACATAGCCATTTGTGCCTGCATGTGTCCGGACTTGGTCAGAAGACACTGCCAGGATTGTGGTGGTAAGGAAGCATATATTAGACCACCTGGGAACCAACTGAGTTCCACCTGATACAACTTGGTTTGCCAACAAAAGGATAAATGCTCTTATACAGAACTAACTGAAATGCAAACAGTGCCTTAATTGTAAACTGTTGTTGAAACAATAGAATATCAACTGCATTTCTTAGTCATTTAAAAGGCAAACATTTTCATTGTCAACTATTTATTCAATGTTACTGTCTTTTTAATTAACATTTCCTGTTGTCAAAGCATTCAATCGGATTGCAGTGAGATTCCAACACAGCTTCTTCAGAAGCCATGTAGGCACTGCTTGTTACTTGCTCAGAGTGACATAACCTCTAGAGTCTCAGGTTTAGAGGGTGCTATTAGTGAGAGAGTGCTTTGTAAATTACTCTAGACCCATTGTTTTAGAGTTTCTTTTGAACAGCACATTTGGAGATTCTTTGACCGTGAGATGTTTGTAAACTGACGTGAAAGTAAAAGATATTTTCTTAATTGCTGTAGAAAATCTATATTTGTGTGTATGCAATACTTTGATCCCACACACATGCTTGTTTCTTGCTGGGTGTTTGGCACAATTCGAAGAGACTGAATCATTAAAATACATTTTCATTGTCAACAGTGGAAAATCAAAGGAAGCAGTCTCAGTTATCAGAGAAACGGAGAAATACAGAAAATACCTATAATAATCTACATCATGGGTGCTCAGTTACTGTCATGGAGAGAAACAATTCTCAAAGTGATTTTCCTGCTATAGTTACAGTGTGTGTATGAAATGCAGGTCAGCAATTAAAGTTTTTTGTATATAACACAAATTTACACAATGAACGAATACAGCAAATAGGCCAGAAATAAATTTTAATACCAAAGGAACATTACAATGTGTATTATACAGACATGCCATTGTTCAGAAGTCTGCACATCTTAGAATACAAAAAGCTTTAAGCTATGCACTAATATTGCATCAGCTGAAACATACATTCATTTAAAATAAATAAATCACTAAGACAGAAGCAATTAACATGGGGCTTTAGGGTGGGAGGTTTAACCAGAAGGCTAAATCATCAGTGAGTAATAATCTTGGGCTTCAACACAGATTTACACTTTAAGCAAATTCAGCAAACATACTTAAATCTAGATCACTTAAAGCACCTTCAAACGTGTATATCTGCTCCCATCAGAGATGCCAAATTCAAGTGGCACTATAAGCATAAAAATATCACATCTGCCACAAACCCACAAGGATTAACTGTTGGTGAAAACTCCCTTCTTGATGCAAATGACTACATGCATTCCACAGGTCCAGTTTGGCACAATATGGGCTGAACATCCTCGCAGTGATGCAGTTCAATCTGCGGTAGTCTGTGCATTGCATAGCATAGAATCACGCTGGGCCATAAAGATGCATCCAGCTGAGAATGGTGAAGTGGATGGCTGAAGCCCAGCTGAAGTGCCTCAGAGATGTATTCATGCATGCCCTGGTTGTCCACAGGGGAGAGCAGATCCACACATCAGTGAGAACCGTTTCATCCAAGAGCTGAGTAGCACAGTCATATAGATGATGTAGTGGAAGTTTGGTGGATTCTTTTCATTCCAACACAGTGGTGAAGTCTGCATAAAGCAAAGGAACATTTGGTGGGAAAGCCAGGCCTGTGGAGGAAGCGACTGGACCATGAGATAAGTGCACTACGGAGCTTTAACCATGGGATGCCAACTGGGTTATGATTCCCAGAAGCCACCTGCAGTGCAGAGTCCAATTCCACCAGCAGAACATTCCATTTGACTGCTAGCTCTGCATCAGTGAAATTGCACTCTGTGCTAGAATCATTCAGTGATGCAACAAAAAAGATGTGTGTGCACCATTCAAAATGACAGGAATGGAAAAAGACTTAAGAATCTGGATGCCAAGTTTCCTCCACACACTCGGTGGGTGGAGACACCAGTGAGAGCTTGTGTGAGTTGCAACCCAGAGGAACATATTGGTGTGGTGATTAGCAGGAGTAGAGGATAATAATTCATAATTCATTATTAATTCATAATTAATTTTCCAATAACGATTCTGGCCCAGTTGCAGCAGAACAGGCCCAAATTATGATATTACCACCACAACGTTTCACCGATGGGATATGGTTCTTTTGTTTGAATGCAATTTTTTTTCTCATTTCCAGACATAATGCTTTTCATTTAAACCAAAAATCTCTATTATTTCAGTCTCACCTGCCCACAAAATGTTTTCTCCAGTAGCCTTCTGGATTGTCCATGTCATGGGCATCTATATTCATTTTGGAGAGCAATGGCTTATTCCCTCCAACCCTGTATAAATGTAGTTATACAATTTACATTTATTAGAAACCTAACAAAACTTCTAGTTAAGTGATGTAGTACAGTACAGTCAGTATGCTGCAGAGTCAGTGTCTTTGGAATAGACTTCAATTCCACAACGACCCTCACCAAGACAAGGTCACTGATGATGTCTGAAGATTGCAAAACTGTTCAAATTTTTTTTGAAATTTTGTAGAACTACTAGAGATGTGATGTGATGATAGAATTTACAATCCTCTATCAAAGACAAGCTGATATACTTCTTTTTAACTACCCATTACAATTTCCAAATGTGCTGCTGCCTAACCGTTATTAAACATACATATTTTAATTACTGATTTCATTTCCTGAAGCAATAATACACAAAGTCTGCAACACTGCAAGAGGTTACACTGGTTTGACTCTGTGTTAAGATTTAGCATTTAAAAGTTCATTTCATAAAAGCACTTATGTTGACAAAATTGACCCTTAAGCAAGTAATTTAATAACGTAATTGAATGTTACTTTGTCTTTTTTGTCCCTGTTTTTCTTTGATATTTGCATGCGTGTTTCCTTTGCTCCTTCCTCTCACAATTACTATATTTCTGTTTCAGTTGGCTTTGTTTTTCTTTCAATCTCTTCAGCTCTACAAGTGTTGACCTAGAGCTGAATCAGAATAGGTGATGTCAGCAATCAGATTAAAAAACTTACCTACTTCTTGACCCTGAAGTTTTAATCTGTTTCACATTTAAAATAAAAACACAAACCTATGAAAAATAAAAATAACTGCTCAAATTGTAGCACAAGTGGAGAATTGGAGTTAGCATTGCTTCTCTTTTTACTTTTTTTCTCATTAGTTTCTCTCTTAATTTCTCATTCCATATGGTAGAATAACTACAGTATACGATGTAAAAAACATTTACAGCTGGCCATGCTGACAGACAGTGTAAGATTTGGCTCAATTAACCCATCACACTAATACTATTTACCTATTGATCAACTACACAGATAAGCCAAGCCATTAAAATCACACAGAGATCGACTAACAAATATAGTTGATCATTTCAACAGCACATATATTATATTTGGGATATATTAGTATTAGGGGTCACGCTTGGGCTGCTAGAGCCCCCCCCCCCAGTCATTGTTCAGGATCCTCACAAGGCAACGTAATCGTGTATTCACGGTTTAATTGCTGTGTGATTGTGTTATTAGTGGCTTCATCTGCTAATGTGCCACAGGTGCTATTTAACACCACGCTCTGGCACTGACAGGGGCCACACCCTAGCATTTTGCATGAGACCTCACCCATCTCACACGCTCGGTGAGCCCGCTACTTTTGGTCTTTATCTACTTCTCAACCCTTAAGGGAATACAGGTACGGCCCGTCTCGCATAGAAGGTGGGCCGAGTAGAGCTGCAAGGCTCGAGGTAAAATGGTTAGGGTGTAGCCGATAGGAACGGGAAAGCTTCTTTTCCGCCACTAACCTCTTCCTCACCCTCGCTCTCCGAATGCTGTCCTCATGCTGCACACATGCACACCCTCTGCTCACCTTGCCATTCCTCGGCGCAGCTGAGCTTTTGCAAGCAGAGCTCGGCTCTGTAGCGCCCGTGTCCAACCTGTGCATGCGCATGCGCTTTACTCTCTTAAATAAACTGCCTTTACTTTCGTTTCAGGATGCGCTGCTCGTTGGCGCGTATCCTTAGCGTCTCCCCGTCATTTTTATTGACATGCATGACCTAATTTTGAGTCCGCGTTAGTCGGCTTTTGCGTCTGCCATTCTTCCCCTTCTCTTTCCCCTGGGTCCTAGTGTCTGGCAGTGTGGCAAGCCGCCTGCAACACTAGCGTTAGTTCTATTCATCTTTTGGTTTCCATCTGGAGCTAACTGCACTTGGGTCCTAACAAAATAAACTTTATATCTTCATTTTTATGGTTCGTCAACTTGTTTAAATATGGCGAACCATAACAGCACCCTTGCGTTTACCCCAATTTTGTCGTTTGGCGTGTAATTGACGACACCTGTTGAGCCTATTTAAACACACCTTTGGGCTCACACAGTGTCGCACCATTGCGTAAGCAGCCTGATGCCACGTGATGCGCACGCGTAGGGCATAAGGTAGGGCCTTAGAAGCCAGTGTAGGACCAGTAGTATTTTAATTTTGTGTTGACTTTCACCGGGTTTTCTCCGGCTGTTTCTAGCCTCACTTGCCTCTGCGAGACTCACCCCCGCCTTCTCCCATTCAAGCCGTCAACCCCCCTCCTTTGCGTTTTGAAGAGGATGCTGAGCCTTTATAGTCTTGTCCTCTTAACTCCCTGCGTCCGTGTCACACTCCAGCAGGCGCTTATTTTGATTATTTGTGTGGCACACGCATGCGGAAGCTCCGCTCAGGATCCAGCGCTTTGCGCATGTGCAGACACGTACGCTGTTGGCGCAGCTGAACCACGGCGTGAGCGTACGCAAAGGGTTTTCTTTATTAGTTCATTTCTGCTTCTTTTGAGTTTATTCTTTCATTTCTTTTAGTTATTTATATTTTGGTTCATTAATTTCATCTGGAGTTAACTGCACTTGAGTCCTCTCCCAGTTTTAATATGGCAAACCGTAACAATTGGACATAGTTGATGTGCTGGATGTAGGAGAAATGTTCAGCAGTAAACCTGAGAGACTTTAACAAGGGACAAATTGTTACAGCCTACCGACAGTGGCCTGAGGAGGGACAAATCACGAACCGGCAGCAGGATGTTGGTGATTAAGTCTCACTGATGCATGAGAGCAATGAAATCTATCCCATTGGGTATGAATGAACAGAAGAACTACTGTGGTACAAGACACAGAAATGTTTAATTCTGATTACGGCAGAAATATTTCCTTGAGTGATGTTCATAAAATAATCACTATTCAAACTGACATGATATATCCTATATTAAGGATAATCATAACGACTTATGATTGAGAATTAATTCATTACCAGTTGATGATAGATATTTTTTACATAATACATGTAACTACCATTTGTTCCTGAAGACACAGTGTAAGATTTTTAAATGTGATTTAGAAAAGCCTATCTAAAGGTTTTTGACAACAAGATGAGATGAAGCGGGTGAATTGCTTGGGTTGTGGATTATCATTGTGAATATCAAAAGAGCTAAAGCTCTCTGTGGAGATGGAATGAGACAAATCCTTGTCAAAAATGCAAAGTGAGATTAGCAAGTGAGCGGCCACATGATTACGCCTCAGTGTTAGAGTTCTTAGGGAATAGCTGGTTTGTGTATGTGAGGGAAGAAGCTGCCAGGAGAGTCTGAGAGTTAAAATGAAAACTCAAAGGAGGAGAACATGACCAGAAAGGTACAAGATTTAAATTCCGTTCCTGACTCAGACACTTTTTTCCTGTGAGTTATGCAAATGTGCTCTCTGATCAAATGCAATTCAACCTTACAGGCTTCATATCAAACCCACAGGGAAAATTTCACAAACCCACTCTTCTTGTCTGTGTTTGACTCTATTTGTCATTGCCTTTAATCAGTATTTTCCAGTCGGCACACAGCGATGGACGCATAAAGCACTAATTTATGTATGGCATAAAATGACTCGTACCTGGTTATTAATTATATTTTAAAAAATCAAATTAAAGTTTTGACTGTTTTTAAAGTTTAATAAGCTGATTAACTTACTGAATGTCTCACACACCTGTTGCTTTTATGTTAACCAACACACCAAAACTCACTGGCAAAAAACAAAGCACCCACATAGAAATGTCAGACTGCTCCAAAACTTGGCATGCACTTATGTCTCAGGCAGATATTTAAATGATTACAGGTGTGATCTGATTAGTCTTGCCTCAAGAGGGCATAAAAGTGCTTCCCCTGCTGCCCTATAAAAAGGCTTTTAGAAGCTACTTTTGGAAGTGTACCTCTTGGTGAGAGATTGTTGACTGCTAGACATGCCTCTATGACAACCCTCGAAGACATTTTGCCCAGCTGACAGACTTTGAGAGGGGGTGCATTATTGGACTGAGAGAAGCAGGATGGGTGTTTTGACAAACTTCCTGCCATCTAGGCTGTTCTGACCTAGCTGCTAGGAGGTGTTGGGAGCACTGGTTTTGTGAGGGCACTCACACACACAGTGAACAGGCTCCGTACGGCCCAGACCGACCACCAGTAAGGAGAATTAGCTACTACAGTTTCATTGTCCACCATCCAGACACAGGTGGCACTTTCACTACACACTCCTGTCTCTGCTCACTCTGATCATTTCCAGATGATTAGCAGAAGGAAATTTGTTGTCACAGTGCCCATTATATATCCAGCCATTGACTGACAGCCACCGTCACCTTTGTTTGCAGTTGTGTCGTGAATGAGAAACCAGCTTTGGCAACCTATGAGTGTGCAGGATCTACAAGCTCAGCTGCAACATCTGTGGGCAAATGTGCCACAGGATACCATAAGGAACCCGCATGCCTCCATGCCCAGCTGTATCTCATCTTGCATCCAGGCTAGAGGTGGCCTAACAGGGTACTAGAGAATCCTTGCAACTGTACAGTTTTCCCCAATAAACTTATCATTACGCTCTAATATTGTAATCACTTACATATATCATCGTTACCTTCATACACAAAGTTTCATTCAATTCGATTTTTTTTCTCTATGAGTGCACATATGCAATATAACTTTTTAAAAATATATATTTCCAATATTTCTTCTATATTGATCTACTGAAAGTTGGTCCAAAATTTGGATTCATTGGTTTATATAACAGTGCATCAGGATCAGTGGTTACTGTATATTGGTACTAGTCAGACACACACTGGGCCAATTTAGAGTGACATGTTAACACATGTCATTGAAAGGTAGGATGAAAACCAGAGGAGTAACTGGAGCAAACCCACACAGACTCGGAGAGAAATGTAAACTCCACACAGGCAGAGTTAGAGGTCAAGATCAAACTGTGGATCTCTTGGCGATTGTTTGTGGGTCACAGACATACAACCAGATAATAAAAGGTTTCATGGTGTACCACAACTGTTCTCTGTCCTGCCCAGACCCAGTGTGGAGAACATGTTGGTTGAAAGTCTCCAACAACATGCTGCTATGCAGATGGAGGTAGGTCTTCCCGACGCCAAGCTTCACACACACTTCTGGCAAGACCTGGGCCTTGAAGTTATGGTTCTGATCACGAATCATATGTACCAAAGGAGGAGTGATAAGGATGTACCTTTCCAAATCAGTTTTTTTTATTGATCAAAATCATCCACATCCATCTGCTCCATGGAAGCACTGGACTGTGGCAGAGTGTGTAAGCGGTCCATAGCCTTTTACAGACAGTACTTGTGTTGCAGTAGTGAAAAACAGCTCCACGTTGCTCAGATAGTTGGGCCAGTGGACCCACCATCAGAGAAGGTGGAGTGTCTTCAAGACATCAAAGTGCTGCTGGACCATGCACCACCTGAAGCATGTCACCACACAGCCGCCACAGCACCAGCAACTGCCACACCATCTACTCTGTTGTGGGTTCCTCCAAGGCCCAATAGAGCAGCCCCTCTCTCAATAAACAACAATAAAAAAGCATGCCATCGTGTTCAATTTCTGCTTTCCCTACAAAGAAAGAAAATTAAACTAACATCACCTCACAAGACCTACTCTTGAGACCTTCAATGACTGGTATCCTTCTTAGGACCTGACAATACCCTATGGCAATCAGCAATGATATAAAGGCAATGTTCCACCAAGTGTGTCTACTCCATGAAGACAGAGACAGTGGTGCTTGAAAGTTTGTGAACCCTTTAGAATTTTCTATATTTCTGCATAAATATGACCTAAAACATCATCAGATTTTCACACAAGTCCTAAAAGTAGATAAAGAGGACCCAGTTAAACAAATGAGACAAAAATATTATACTTGGTCATTTATTTATTGAGGAAAATGATAAAATATTACATATCAGTGAGTAACAAAAGTATGTAAACCACTAGGATTAGCAGGTAATTTGAACGTGAAATTAGAGTCAGGTGTTTTCAATCAATGGGATGACAATCAGGTGTGAGGGGGCACCCTGTTTTATTTAAAGAACAGGGATCTATCAAAGTCTGCTCTTCACAACACGTTTGTGGAAGTGTATCATGGCACGAACAAAGGAGATTTCTGAGGAGCTCAGAAAAAGAGTTGTTGATGCTCATCAGGCAGGAAAAGGTTACAAAACCATCTGTAAAGAGTTTGGACTCCACCAATCCACAGTCAGACAGATTGAGTACAAATGGAGGAAATTCAAGACCATTGTTACCTCCCCAGGAGTGGTCGACCAACAAAGATCACTCCAAGAGCAAGGCGTGTAATAGCTGGCGAGGTCACAAAGGACCCCAGGGTAACTTCTAAGCAACTGAAGGCCTCTCTCACATTGGCTAATGTTAATGTTCATGAGTCCACCATCAGAAGAACACTGAACGACAATGGTGTGCATGGCAGGGTTACAAGGAGAAAGCCACTGCTCTCCAAAAAGAACATTGCTGCTTGTGGACAAGCCAGAAGGCTATTGGAACAATCTGTTGTGGATGGATGAGACCAAAATAGAACTTTTTGGTTTAAAAGAAAAGCGTTATGTTTGGAGAGAGAAAAACACTGCATTCCAGCATAACCTTTTTATCCCATCTGTGAAACATGGTGGTGGTAGTATGATGGTTGAGCCTGTTTTGCTGCATCTGGGCATTTGTTTAACTGAGTTCTCTTTATCTACTTTTACGGCTTGTGTTAAAATCTGATGATGTTTTAGGTCATATTTTATGCAGAAATATGGAACATTCTCAAGGTTTCACAAACTTTCAAGCATCACTGTCCCTTATATGCCCTTCCAAACAATGTACCAGTCATTTTATGTAGATAACTGTCTACAGTATTTGATCAGTTCATCCTAGCAAAGACAGCTGATCACAAAGATGAGACAGATTCTCTCTGCTGGTTTATTTCACATTATACTACGGGTAAGTAATGACCTTGCAGCACTGCAACATTTCTGACTGAAGCATTAGTTTATAGCTCTGTTCATATCTTCATATCTGCCCTCTCTTTTTGTTATTTCAATTCCCCAGATTGTATAATTCCTCATAAGAACAAGTCATAAGAAGTCATGTGCAGCATGTTTTCTGCTGTGCTTCCTAATGAGCTTGCAGGTCAGTATCTGACATGAGTACAGATAGCATACAAGGACACATTCATGTAACTTTTTGATGGCCATGACTAGAGTAGCTCCAAAAGAAAACCCTATCCACCCTTGAATTTGAATAGCATTTTGTGGTCTGACTCAATATTTCTATGACGTTTAGCCCCAGCTGACTTGCAATGTGTTCAATCCAAAAATATCCCAAAAATAGTAGCTTATAGCATGAAGCCTTACTGTCTCTGCTTTGTAATTTATTAGATGGAAACATAACCCTGTGTTTCTTCAGCAAAGGGATGAATGTAAGCCAAGAATGTCCCCATTTCTGAGACTAATAATAGAAGTACAATGGAACATTAAAAAATATATAAATTCTGGGCCATGTACAGTCTGACATGTCATCAGTTAAGTATTCAAGCTGGACTGAGTTTATAGAGGAAATTTACCAGTCATTGTCTCCTAGTACAACAACTCTAACAATACAGAAAGTAGAAACTATGCTACATTATTCCAAGAACTCCAAGAAGTCCTAGAAGAGCAATTCCCTGATGAAATGCACGTTCTAAGAACAAATCTCCCAGTGCATATACCAGTCAATTCTTATAATAATCTTACAATACATTGGAATAATAAGTGGAATATTATGACAATAATCCAGTCAGCACCTGAGTGCATTCATGCTATAGTTTGTGATCCTAATCATAAATGAACAAGACTCCTAATCATACAGTATGACACTCTATGCATCCAAGAAGGAGTATTTTGTGCAGTATACTATGCAGTATGCAAACTGTACTCAACATCAATGGTCTTGCATCTAGTGCAGACAATGGCAAGATAAACACATGGCCTTTCATACGGCCAATGTTTTTCCATCACGGCTTTAAATATTGATACCTCCCTTTTAGTCCGCAGGCATGGACTGTTTTGTGCCCTCTATCATTAGTCACAGACAGACGTCAAAGAAAAGATCCTCTTTAAATGATAAACAACATGATGCATTCATATTGAATTTCTTACTTGGCTAGATACAAACCGTTTTCTTATGGCTGTTTGCAAATTTCTAGCTCTCAAAGGAAATGTGTCCAAATGATATCTGATCCAGCTAAGAGACACACTTCCAAGGAAGTTAATAGTAGTTTTTGCAGTTCTCAGCCGTGAACCGAATTAACATTTGTCCAAACAACAAATTAATTTTTAATTCAACTGACCTTATGCTCCTCACTTTGGTGCCTGGCAAAGAGAAACACAGTCCATTAAAGCAACACTTTGGGTAAAACATGGTAATCAAATATTTAATAATGAAGTTTTAAGGACTGACTCATTAATATTGAGGGTATATTGATTTCAAAACCACAGGGATATGTATCATCAGACGTTGTAGATCTAGACATATTACCCCCAATATTCTTGTAATGGGACATCAGGATACATTTTTACTCCAAGGCATGTATGTAAACCATGTGTTACCGCAAAGATGATGTCAACATAACCAAATCCTTAGTCATCAATTCTGGATCTGATTCCTCAAAGAGTACCTGCCTAGATTACATTTTATGTTGACATCATTTAACAGACACTCTTATCTGACTTACAACTGATCAAAGCAAAAGTAGCAGCTAGGCAGAGGTAAGGTTTGAACTCTGGTCCATAGTTCAATATCAACCACTATGCTACCACAATCAACCTACGCCTATTTCTTTCATCCAGTGTGGTCTCTGTGTTAATTATCACATGCACCTTCCTTGAGCCAATAAAGAACTGTATTAACATCTACATCCTCTATGTTTTAATCAGACAAACCTCATTTCTAGAACCAGAGAGCACATTCCAAAACAACACCTTCTATTTGCTAACTGCCATGTAGAGCATGTTTGAAAATCCATTCCAAAACTTTTACCCTTTTACAAAGTTTGGTAGTAGAAAGACAAGGTCGTACACAGCTTATCGCTGTCACCGTCTCTTGTTGTCTCTTTTTCCTTAAGTACAAACTCAGCAGTATACCCGTGTGTCACACTCCGCTGTTTACCTGACAACAAAACCTCCATTTATTTATCAGACATAAAGAACAGCCAAGCAGGTGCTCAGTACATTCACACAAAAAAGAGAATAAAGAACACAGGTGGATGTGTCATCAAGTATTTATAAGATGCGGCATAATAAGCTCTGTTTGGGCAGCATCCGACTCGACAGTGAAACTAGACACAAACATACTCAGGCTATGGATCTAAACAAAACTGCATCACATCAGTGACATCACCATGCACATAATTCAGCATGGGAAGTAAGTGGCAGTGGAGGCATAGGTACAGTATGAGAGCATCACCAAGAGCGGCATTTGATCTCACTTGTATTTTACTTTGCTATAGAGCATCATGTTAAAAATCTAAAGTTTTCAAGCAGTCACTCTGCAATTGAAATAACATGTCCAAAGTAGCATTTTAAAGCATGGAAACTCATTGCTGTCTGCTCCGTAACTTGTAGCAAAAAAGCCTTCTAATAATGCTAAATAGATTCACCAGTCCATGAATGAATGTATTTTCAATTCATTTTCATTCAACATAACTTCAGTGGCTAAAAAATGGGGAAAGCATCAGTGCTAATACTATAGTTGTCTTTATGTAGGTCATTCTTTTGGCTGTTCTCAGCATGGGGCCAACCTGATCCTGCCCCCACAGACCATTAATGAAAGCATGCTGAGCATGTACATTGTATTTGCAGTGTTCAGGACTGGCTCTCATGATCAATGCTAGAAGAACTATTGGCCTCTTAACAACAGGTACACATTTAGAATGACTCGGGGCTACAGCTGCCTTATTAATTAATGCACAACAATATTAGTTATGAAGTAAAAAACATGAAATTATTGATCACATCATGGTGGGGCTTGGCCCTAATGTAGCAACACCTCTGTGCTGAGAAAATTCTCCATGATGTAATTTGTCCTATTCCCACAGCTAGCTAGTTTCCTTCCTTCCTTCCTTCCTTCCTTCCTAATACATGTTTAATCCAATTCATGACTGTAGGGAGCTGGGGCCTTACTCCCAGCACAGAGTACATGGAGGGAACCAACATTACACGGCACCATAGCAGGGCACACGTACACAAAGATACAAAAGATACACACTCACTAACACCTTAGAGACACCAGTTGACCTATGGCTTGTCTTTGGATTGTGGGAGAAAACTCACACAGTTGATTATATGTTATCCCCCTTATTGTGTGTACATATGCTACTATTTGTTATTTTCCTCTTTGTAATACAATGACCTAATATGACCTAAAATATCAGATTTTCAGAGTCCTTAAGTAGATAAAGATAACCTAATTAAACAAATATTAAATATTTGTGAGTGGCAAAAGTATGTGAAGGTTTGCTTTCAGCATCTGGTGTGACCCCCTTGTCCAGCAATAACTGCACATACACTGTTGACCAGTCCTGCACATTGACTGTTTTAGCCCAATAATCCATGCAGAACATCATCAGTTCTGGGAAACTGGTGGGTTTCATCCAACTGCTTCCATGACATTTCTGCTGGTTTAAGCTCTTGGGACACAAAACATAGACTTTAATCTACTTTAACCACTTTTTGTGTGCTATCTTGCTTTCTCTTGAAATTCAGTTCATGGACAGATATCCAGATATTTTCCTTTTGAATTTGCTGGTGTAATTCAGAATTCATGTCATCCAGCAATGACATCAACTTTAGTCCTGGCCTAGATGCAACAAAACAGGTCCAAACCATGATGATGTTTCTCTCTTTAGTCATTTTCTTTTAAAACAAAAAGTTATATTTGGTCTTGTCCATCCAAAAATGTTTCCAAAAGCATTCTGATTGGTCAAATATGGCACATGATAGCTTATCAATGCTCCTTTTGGACAGTAATGGTTTTCTTGTTGAAATTGTGCTATTCACACTATTGCTGTTCAGTATTCTCCTGATGGTGGACTCTTGAACATAAATACTCTTGAACTCAAAACAACTCAGAAAGCCTCTTTGTTTGTGCCATGATACACTTCCACAATCATGTGTTATCAATATCTGGGGCCGGATTCATAAAGATTCTAAGAACTCTCTTAGAGACCTCCTATCTAAGCCTAAAAACCTAGGAGTTCAAGCTTAAGAGTGAGAAGCGATCTAACCTTTATCTCAATGAGGAGGCGGGGTTGACAAGTGTGACACATTCTTTTGAAGATAGTGACTGGTTGTCACCCGCGTCACTCACTCGCTCTCATGCTCACAGAAATGCACACATACTTAGGGAAATACTCTTAGTTAGGGAAATACTGTACTGTATAGCTTATTAAAAGTCTTTGAAATAACAGGCAAAAGCTATTGTTGCGTATTTTACACTAATCACACGCGCCTTTATTTGCTGTATTTTATTGACAGTGTTTTCACCATGCTAGTAATTTTTGTAGCCTATTTAATCTATTGGATAGCCTATGAACTGGAGGAAGTGCGGCTCCGCTCTTCTCAAATGACTTTGATTGCTGCCATGTCTATTTAAGTGGTGGGCTTGGTTCGTATATTCATTTCGGCTGGTACGGCATTATTAGGCTGGATAGGAGATGTGAGTACATCCCTAATAAGGTCAATCACAAACATTATTCCTGCACGATCTAATCAGTAGTGTGTGATTAGCTCACGCTTATTCAGTGTTTGGAGGATATTTCTTCTGCCTGGTTGTCTTTCCTCAGTTTTCCCCTCTGCTTAAGAGAACTCCTAATGTTATAAATACATTTTATCTTTACTATGATCTATTGGTAACATTGAGATGGAAACACCCACAATTCTAAGATTTTTCTTAGAATTTCATCACTAGGAGCTACTCTTAGCATAAAGAATCTTTATGAATAAGGCCTCTGATTTTGACAGATCCCTGTTCAGTAAATACACTCTAATTTCCCCTCCAAATTAACTGCTAATCCTAGAGGTTCACATCCTTTTGCCACTCACAGATATGTGACAGTGGATAATTTTCCTCAACAAATAAAATAACCAAGTGTAATATTTTGTCTCATTTGTTTATTTGGGTTCTCTTTGCTTTTACTTTTGCTATTAGGACTTCTAAAAGGTAATAGGTAATATATACACAGAAATATAATAAACTCTAAAGCGTTCAAGCTGTATGATCTGACTAACATAAGGCATAATGATTATCCGTGCATCTAAACACATCAAATTAGAGATAAAGTCAAACTTGACAGTTTTGGCATGGTGCGTTCTGGTTTGTTTTAGTATTCCAACTACACCTTTCAGACAAAGCAAATGCTTTTGTGACTACCAGTTCAGTTTATTTAATTAGCACTGATAATAACAGAAATTGATGCAAACAGCAGCAGTAGTAAGGAGAACTCACATAGATTCACAGAGAAACATTAATAGGAATCAGACATCACCTGATAATCCATCTTTCTCTTGATAAGACAAGGTGACACTTAAGCCCTACAAAATTTTGTAACCAAATGCTGGCACTGCATGTGAAAAGTGAAATAAAGGAAAACTCAAAATAACCAAAGCTGAGGAATTAGCTTAGGGCTTCTAACCTCAAATTAAAATAACTTTTCTGTATTGAATTTACAACTTAAATATTCATCTCTTTGTTTGTTTTGGCTTTTAACTCAAAACTTTTTTACACTTCTCGCAACTACATTTAAACCTCTTTCTTAACTTGGCTTTAACTCTTTCCCAACTTGACCTTTAAATTAACTTTTTCATCTGTGCTGTAACTCCTTTCTCATTTGACTTATAATTCTCTCCCAACTCATCTTTTAAATCACTTCTAGGTGGTGCCAAAAAATTTGAGGGTGTGGGGATAATTTGAGTGAAACATATTATGCCAGCACCCAAAGACTAACTGCCCAATCTGATTAATGCTACAAGATGGCAAAATCTGTAATAACAAGAGATGGCGCATTATCAGATGACATACAATGTCAAGAGTGGATGCAAATTATATATATGTTTTACATTATATAATAATATTAGGGATTTTAGATATTTAGTTAAGTTTTAATGTTAATTAAATATATTATACACTGTATATATTATATTATTAAATAATATTACATATTTTTATATAAATATATGATTAAATATATCCTATATTAAAAGTGTTGGGGTTACAGTAATGTTTACTTTTTTTCTGTAACAAGGTAATGCAATCACATTACAGTTAGTAATATAATAAATGCAAGGTTAGTTACATTACTCACGTTTTCTATAATATAATATAATACCCAGAACATAAAACACTTCACTGCATAATTTATGTAGGAACTAAAGACTGCCAGAGCAAACTGCACTGCTTGACAGACTGGCGAGCAAATGTTTTACTGAGCCGACTCTTTTGGCTCACAACCGGCTCTTCATTTCATTTGGCCGGGTTTTTCTGACCTGTATGTGTGGACATATATCACTCAACTTATTCAGTGTAAGTATACTCAGCCTTATCATTTTAATAATTTGACATTATGTTTGGTAAGAAGGATTAAATGTTAAACGTCACAAAGTTACACGTATTAAGCGTTTTACTTTTCCTAACGTTGTAGAATTTTTGCTACAGATAATAAACAGACACAGTGTGTGGTATAAAAAGAATCCCAAACGGTAGCTATATAAAAAAAAAGATCAATATTGAGTATTAAGTCTTTCCTGGGCCCCTCTACAAGTGTCTGGGCTAAGCCCCCCATCTCCTCAGACCCCATCTCCCCTAGAAATTCCCTTGGTTTGTACTATCTGTGTGAGTTATACCACAGCGTTACACACCTCTACCCGAAAGAAATGCTACAACCTTATGGACGTTTTTGGTTAAATATTCACAGTTAATATACATGCAAAATGTGTGTGTGTGTGTGTTTGTTTGCATTAATTTCTAAGTCTGTTTATCAGTATGACAATGAAAGTGATAGTTTTATGATCAATATATCAATATTTTAATAAATTCAAAATAAATTATATATTTTTTAATAAATGAAACGAATACTACATACATACATGTATGTCTATACACTATTTATGTTTGTATTTATCCCTGTAGCATGAGTAAAGTGCTCCTTTCAGTCATATATTAATGTATCTCCTGCTGTCTTTCATAGAGAATTATGTTGGTAGGCAGACAGTGGTCCAGTAAATATTCAACAAGACATCAGGATATGTCTGAATTAAAAAAAACAACAAACCACAAAACATTTAGAATGCAAGCAGGCAGTAGTTTGACAGACAGTGGTGGGATGCTTGAGAGATCTAGAACCAATAAACCACAAGAATTCCCTTGTAAAATTAATATTTGATATTGATATACTCTAGGGGAATTGAATAATAGGCTGGTATGACATTAACATGTTTTTCATTTGCCAGTGTGTGGAATAAGCCCTATACATGGATCCTCCAGCAAGTATGTCACCTCACTACAACAGCCTTAATTCCTGTAAGATTCATGCTAATATTAAGTGTTGTTAGACTCTTTGCTCACCCGTTGCAGGTTTAATAGGCCGTCTGACACACTGTTACCAAAGGAGCATAGGTCCTGCATATCTTAACTTTTCTGTTATCTGGGAACACAATGTGATATAATAACAATGCTTCATCACAGTTGAACCTAATTTCCTGGACTCTCACTGTAATGTTTGGGGTATTTTATTTTCCCTAACCGACTATCCAAACTACAAACCCACTGCAACCAATGATGATCAGGAAAACAGCGGAAGGAGATGGCAATCTACAGTGTTGTGAAAAAGTGTTTGCCCCCTTCCTGATTTCCTATTTTTTTGCATGTTTGTCACACTTAAGTGTTTCGGAACATCAAACCAATTTAAATATTAGTCAAAGACAACACAAGTAAACACACAATGCAGTTTTTAAATGAAGGTGTGTATTATTAAGGGAGAAAAAAATCCAAACCTACATGGCCCTGTGTGAAAAAGTGATTGCCCCCTAAACCTAATAACTGGTTGGGCCGCCCTTAGCAGCAACAACTGCAACCAAGCGTTTGTGGTAACTTACAATGAGTCTTTTACAGCGTTGTGGAGGAATTTTGGCCACTCATCTTTGCAGAATTGTTGTAATTCAGCCACATTGGAGGGTTTTCCAGCATGAACGGCCTTTTTAAGGTCATGCCACAGCATCTCAATAGGATTCAATAGACTTTAACCACTCAAGTCTTCATCTTGTTTTTCCTCAGCCAGTCAGAGGTGGACTTGCTGGTGAATTTTGAATCATTGTCCTGCTGTAGAACCCAAGTTCATTTCAGCTTGAGGTCACGAACAGATGGCCGGACATTCTCCTTCAGGATTTTTTGGTAGACAGCAGAGTTCATAGTTCCATTTATCACAGCAAGTCTTTCAGGTCCTGAAGCAGCAAAACAGCCCCAGACCATCACACTACCATCACCATATTTTACTGTAGGTATAATGTTCTTTTTCTGAAATGCTGTGTTACTTTTACTCCAGATGTAATGGGACACACACCTTCCAAACCTTGTCTCGTCAGTCCACAGAATGTTTTCCCAAAAGTCTTGGGGATCATCAAGATGTGTTCTGGAAAAACTGAGATGAGCTTTAATGTTCTTTTTGCTCAGCAGTGGTGAATATGACCTAAAACATCATCAGATTTTCACAGAGGTCCCAAAAGTAGATAAAGAGAACCCAGTTTTAAACAAATGAGACAAAATATATTATACTTGGTCATTTGTTTATTGAGGAAAATGATCCAATATTACCATATCAGTGCGTGGCCAATGTATGTGAACCTCTAGGATTAGCAGTTAATTTGAAACTGAAATTAGAGTCAGGTGTTTTCAAGCAATGGAATGCCAATCAGGTGTGAGTGGGCACCCTGTTTTTACTTAAAAGAACAGGGATCTATCAAAGTCTGCTCTTCACAACACCTTTGCGGAAGTGTATCATGGCACAAACAAAGAAGATTTCTGAGGACCTCAGAAAAAGAGTTGCTGATGCTCATCAGGCTGGAAAAAGGTTACAAAACCCTCTCTAAAGAGTTTGGACTCCACCCAATCCCCAGTCAGACAGATTGTGTACAAATGGAGGAAATTCAAGACCATGTTTACCCTCCCCAGGAGTGGTCGACCAACAAAGATCACTTCAAGAGCAAGGCATGTAATAGTTGGCGAGGTCACAAAGGAGCCCAGGGTAACTTCTAAGCAACTGAAGGCCTCTCTCACATTGGCTAATGTTAATGTTCATGAGTCCACCATCAGAAGAACACTGAACAACAATGGTGTGCATGGCATTGCTGCAAGGAGAAAGCCACTGCTCTCCAAACAGAACATTGCTGCTCGTCTGCAGTTTGCTAAAGATCACGTGGACGAGCCAGAACGCTATTGGAAGAATGTTTTGTGGGATGGATGAGACCAAAATAGAACTTTTTGTTTAAAAGAAAAGCGTTATGTTTTGGAGAAAGGAAAACACTGCATTCCAGCATAAGAACCTTATCCCATCTGTGAAACATGGTGGTGGTAGGATCATGGTCTGGGCCTGTTTTGCTGCATCTGGGCCAGGACGGCTTGCCATCATTAATGGAAAAATGAATTCTGAATGATATCAGAGAATTCTAAAGGAAAATGTCAGGACATCTGTCCATGAACTGAATCTCAAGAGAAGGTGGGTCATGCAGCAAGACAAAGACCCTAAGCACACAAGCCGTTCTACCAAAGAATGGTTACAGAAGAATAAAGTTCATGTTTTGGAATGGCCAAGTCAAAAGTCCTGACCCCAGAGAAATCTCCAACAAACAATTTGAAGTCAAAATATTCTTGATTACACAATATTTTGAATGCATCTTCTCAGCCCTCTACAATGCAGTGATTATTACAGTAAATTCAGTTTTGAAAATGTCAAATGGTCTAATAATTATTTTAAATGATGACTTGGTATTCAGTGAAACAGATGGCATGCTACCATGATGGCTGACGTTTTTGTTGTTGTTGTTATTGCATTTTTTGTTGTTGTTATTCTGTTTTGTTTTGAGCCATCTCAGTACATTAATTTTTCAAAGAGAGCATAATATTGCTGTAGTTGTACAATATCCTTATTTATCTCACCCAGTTGGAAGCAGCTTTTCATGTGCTGTTAAGTCAGTAATGGGGAATGAAATGAGTCATGTGGGAATTACTAACCTTGGTTTTGTATTGCAGCATTGTAGCTCTGTTAAAACCTTCTGTTATCTCTTTGGGTTCCTCACTCATTATGTCTTGTTATGTTATTCCATTACAAGATAACTGAAAACTACAAACACACAAAGACATTTGGACTGCTCCTAAACACCTTGTTAACACCTGTGCTTGGATCAAAGTAAAATAAATAAATAATAATAACAATAATAATAATAGTAACAATAACAATAAACAAAATAATCCCATCTCATTCTGTACAGCGTTTTTCCTAAAACTAATTTTGTCCAAGTCTCCAAAAGAAGAAGTAAACATAAGCTAAAAATTATTTTTCTTTTTTATCAATCAAAGGAAGCAGAAACATTTCATACATTTAAGAACAACCTTAGATCAATGGTTCTAAACTGACCTTTATCCATCAACAGTAACCCACACACACACTTCTAATTCATTCAGTGAATTTAGAAAAAAGACACAAAGAAATCTGCATCATGCACTAAAGTTCATACAAACATGCAAGATCAAAACTTTACCCTCCATAACAAATACACTGCCTTCCTAAGCTTTACTACAGATCAGTAATTAGGACCCGTGCACCAGAGGTGCTATTGTTTCCGTAATAATGCTTCTTCTTCCTCATATTCATGTTCTTTATGTTACTTTTTACTGGCCAGTGAAGGACTTGTCTTGATTTTTGAGATATTCCTTCTAGAAAGCTCTTCTGATACATGTCAGATTTGTTATGCATGATGTGAAGGTATTACTTTTAAATAACTTTTGTAAATTGTGGAGGGATTTTGAATATCTTACAAAGAGTTGAAATGGCAAAACAAAATGTCTCACTACGCACTAACTGCACCACACATTGCTTGACACAGCTCAAATTTCACAGGTTACAGATGTATATGATGATGATGACATTCTGGTATAGTATGACCATCTAAACAAAAGAAAGAGTTGCTATTTAACTGATCTTGGCTAAGGTTGTTACATGATTGATCTTACTCCAAAACCTCTTTTCATTATGTTAAAAGTGACCCTAACCCCATTGGAACCCTAACACTCTTTATATGGTGATTAGGGCGAAAGGTGAAAATGTGCGAGGGCCCACCATCCCCATAATAATAATAATAATAAAATCATGTGTTTGTTATGTATTTGTATGTATGTATGCTGTACTTACCATAAGCAGGTGTGCTGTGTTTGAGTGTGGCTTGCGTGGGCAAGACTGTGACTCTTCAGCCTTCCCCTGACTGGTAAATAGTCCTTATTCGGACAGGTAGCTCTGTCTGTGACATTGGCTATTCAATAAAAATTGCACCATGAGCAAACTCCGTCTGTGCTGTGCTTCCTTTGTCCATCCCCGACGCTACAGTATGAAGGTTGTTGAAGATGCCATAATAGGGATATAGGGATTTTCCCATAAGAAATAATGGATATAGGATCCCATTATCCAAATATGGCATCAGAATCATTTCCAAGATTGAGGTACATTGATATAACAGAATATGGTTTCTTGTTAGACATTCAAACCCTATAACTTTAATGAAAATGCCATTTCGGACCAATTTATTGCATCACTTAGCATCTCTACAGTGACACCACTTATCCAGGAGAGCACTGCACAGACAGAACACTGGCCAAAATAGGCTGACAAAACATTTCCAGAAGCTTACTGCACACCATAAAATACAGGAGAATCCTTAGGAAGAAGACACCCTTAATCCCTAGTCATTCATCCATTGCATTACTCCAGTAATTGCTGTCTTGCCTTCTTGATGGCAAAATTGGCTTTTCTGTGCATAGGGATTTCCGGGCTGTCCTCTGAGAATTTATGGTCTATTATGAACTCAAACAATAAGGGGATCCACCCAGTGTCCTGTATAAACACTAAAATACATGCTTTCTAAAATCTGAGAGTCATTACTACATGTCTTGGACTGGATCTAGAGCAGATACAAATAAGTAACCAGCTCATCTTTACAAAGTATGCAATATGACCTCTGTGTCAAAGAACACAGCAACAAATACCTCTTTAATATATTTTGGCAGTGTGCCTTCCTTATGTACATTATTAATCCAGATTTAATATGGAGTTCACTGTCACTCTGCCCTTGAGGAGAAACCCATTCTGTCTCTAAAATATGAAAGCCTATCGGTGCCCATTCGTTTCAGCAATCTGCACATGAGAGATGTTAAAGCTATTAATTTTTAACTCATTGGATTATAAGATCTTTTACAGTTGTTCATGGAAACTGGAAATTGATCTGCTGATTTTCATGCTGTAGTAAGCTCTCCTGTTGTTCATATTGGTGTCATAAGATTCCAGGTTCATTGTTTCTAGAGAGTTGTCTGATATTTCTAAGCATAAAGTTTGTCTTTCCCTGGGGCTCTGTTACTTAATCTAACCACAGTGTGATTACATGTGACAGTAACTTTGTATAAAGTATACTATTGCAGCTTCTCGTTTTATCAACAAAATTATCACAGTAGCTGTGTCTGAAATGGTCCACTCGTTTACTCATTCCCTAATCACTATATAGTGTGTTCTGTGTAGTACACTATATAGCAGAGCAGTGAACGACACAAACGAGTGAATTCAGACAACACTTACTTATGCTGGAAGCAAATTATCTTGACCTTTCATCACATAAACCAACCGCAACATCAACAAGCCTACCGGTGCTGTTTAGTGATGTTTTAATTTAGCTCACAATGCTACTTGTCAAGCACAAAACTTCACTCGTTTGTCCGACGAAACAATTTATGGTGCATTATGGGTAACCAAAGTAGTGTACTATATAGGGAAATCGATTTGTCCACTGTGAATTCGGACAACCCTACAAAATGGCCGAGACACTAAATAGTACACGAAATAGTAAATAGGGTGCGATTTTAGACACAGCCAATATCTGTCCTCATTTCATTACTGATATTAGCAGAGCTATGCATTAACAAAGTCTCAGCATATATTTCCTTATCAGCAACACTCTCTGCATTCTTGCCCCCATTCGGCCGAGGTGGAATGGTACAGCCCTTCTTCATCATACCCCTAATATCATTTATTATTTTAATATTGTCACAGTATGTCTTCCAGTACATTATTTTTAAGGAAACTTCTCTGTTCTGTCACTAACACCTAAACTTTGTTGGTAAAAATCCATATCAATATTTTTTTCTGAGAAAGTGAACATAGATTTTTATGCAAACATTTTGGCACCTCAAAAACAACCTCTGCAGGGAACACACGATACTGCATTACAACTGAAATAAACCTAATCTCTAATCAATTGTGTTAACATTACCACTGATGTGAATAAAGTATATACCATATTTGACTTTCCCAAAGAAATGTATGATAACATACAATATGAAAAATGAAGTTTTAGCCCTGGTACATATAAACTGTAAAACCTCTTTTTTATTTGTTAGTCATTTTGCTGCATGTCCATCCACACTGCCTGGATAAAAACATTTGTACTTTCCCAGAAGGCAATCAATATAATTTGAGCCATTGTGCACTGGCTCCTGAAAAATGGATGACTTGTATCTGAGTAAAGGACATTCTATTCTCCAGGCTTAACATCCTAAATCCCTCAAATTGACCAGAAGTGCCACAATTGTTACATAAGACTGTATTACAGGAAAATAAGTACATCCTGGCAGTGTGCCTTATCCTTCTTATCATGGATGAGCAGTCGACAAATCTACAGCACCTGTAGAGTTGATGCAGTCATGTTAATATTTCTTTTAAAACGTTGAAATCTCTGAGGAATGTTCTCTGCACCTTGCTGAATCTATGCCACGAAAAATTAAGGCTGTTCTGAATGCAAAATCAGGTCCAACCCAGTACTAGCAATGTGTACCTATTAAAGTGACCAGTGAGTGTATCTTCTGGAATGGCAAAACGATGATATCATATGTCTGCCACTCACAGAGGAGGGTGTTGATAATTTCACACCACTTTGCATTGCTTGATAAGGCTCAAACTTCGTAGGTTTATAGGATATGATGGTTATGATGAAAATCCACATGCAGTGGACCCAGTTTTCAGAGTGACAATCTGGTATAGCATTTAAAAATCTTACAACAGAAAGAGGAGGCTTTTTCACCAATCTGACATATTAGATTTGCTACACAGTTCATCGGTTTTATATGCAAACTCTTTTTAATCATGGTGTTGTGTTATTTTGCTGATACCACCAGATGTGTGATGGGCCCACCATTGCCTCTAGTAGCTATATTTCATATTGAAATTGATTTTGGATAATGAATTCTCACTCCCATCTCTGGTCTGACTTTCTTTCCAGTATGTAGTTACACTTCTTACCCCCTTCAGAGTTACTGCCTGCTTTTGATACTTTAATATTTTGAACAGCCACAGCTCAATTTTTTTTTTCATCTCCTCCACATGGTGTACTATGTTCACATTATTTGCAAACACTCCTCCAAAGTTTTCCATAGCCATACTCTCTTCTCCACATACCACCACATCTTTTTCTTGCTAAACAGTAAACTGTGTTCATTCTCCAATTGATCTGTCTCAAATGCCCTGCGGTGGTGGTTTGATGGGAGCACAGATTTACACATGTAATGCCTTCATGATTTTACTGCTGCTTGCGCACATCTCTGGCATTTATAGCATATTTGGGTGGTGCGTCATAAGCTCTAGCTTAAGCTCAGGTTAACTCGTATAACCTACTGCACTTTAATCCAAATGAATCATAGCAGACAAAACTGTCTTCTCTCACTTCATTGATATATCCTTCTAATCAACTTCTTCTACGACTTTACTGCCCACCAGGTTTTGTTTAATCTGTTCTACAAATTCTTCTAAAACCACACTAGTTATCACCCCCACATCAACTTTCTTTTTATACGTGTCATGGGTATTAAAGTTTAAATTGTTAGGTTTCAATGCTTTTCCATTGTGTCATTTATCTTCAGAAAACAACAAAAGCACCTGTCCACCTGTCATAATTTTTGTGCCTGTGAACCCGCTTCACACAGTTTTATGACTATCACTATCAATAGAACACCCATCTTCAGACAAACTCTAAACAGTTTCACTTTTTCCTCCAGACATCCCACTCTACCATGGTCATAAATCGTTTTGGCTCCTAAACTGTCATTTCCAATCCATTCACAGTCCAGTGTCGCCTCCTTGTTTCTACATTCATTGTCCATTTTATCATTTCCACCTACCATATAAATGCACTTTGTAGTTCTACAATTACAGACTGTAGTCCATCTGTTTCTCTACGCATGTTGGTTGTCCCCTTTACTCTGCTCTCTAATGGTCAGGACCCCCACAGACCACGTATTATTTAGATGTGCAGTGCTGCTGGAGTTTTTAAACACCTCAGTGTCACTGCTGGACCAAAAATAGTTCAGAAACCAAAATGTCCAACCACTAGCATCCAATAGGCAGCATCCTGGGAGCACTTCTGTTCTGGTCCTGTGGGGGTCCGGACCATTAGAGAACGGAGTAAAGGAGACTAGAAAGTATGTAGACAAACAGATGGACTACAGTCTGTAATTGTAGAACTACAAAGTGCTTCTGCCTGTGTCTAAATTATCATCGCTGATGCTGATGCAAGGCAATGAATTAACTTTATCTTCAAAGAATTCAACAGGTGTATTTGATTTACCAGTTTGGGCTCATTGCTCCTAGCATCTGCTACCTTCAACCATGATATAATAGATGATTTATTCATTTTTAAATATTGTTTCAGATAAACATCAAATACTTACTGATAATGTCTTGTAAAATTTGAAATCTGAGAAGCAGTTGCAAACGTAATGAACTACAGGTGTCTGCGTAGCCCACATTTTAAAAATATTTTTAAAAAGCAGTTTTAAAAGTATTTTTTAAATACAAAACACAAATCAATTTTATTAAAACAAAATTATGAATAGTCTGAAACATATGTAGTCCACACATGATTTATTCAATAATTACTAAGTATATTTTCCTAGTTCATTTGGCATACCACTTCGTGCTCCTTCACGTACCACAGTTTGAGAAACAGTGCTTTAGATAATTTCTTCTGCCCTGTGAAGCAGTGCAAATATAACTGAATGCACATTTGACATCTTCTGGTAAGCCAGGAGAAAGGAAGTATACATTGTCTGCAAAGTTGAGTAAGTACCCTGATTTGCTTGGTTGGCCATCATTTTAATGATCTACATGCCACTTATTGTTTTGGATGTATTCCTTCATTTCTCATTTTAATTGGTATGAGGACAGACACATACATTTAAACCCATGAGCACTATTGTGTCCCGCACATGCCACAGAGCATGACTTTATAAATTGATATTGATTCAGGAATTTTTTTTGTTAAACAAATCTGCCACATTTCATGTTATATATAATTATCTGTGTCAGTCAAAAACATTACAAATAGAAATTCAAGAATATGTTGCATATTTGTATATATGTTTTGCATTTGGCACACTATATATGATGTGACTACAACACAGGACCTTAAAACATCATTCTTTCTGGATAAAGGAAGGCAACACATATCTAGTGCTTTGATGTTGGTACAAATGCTAACATTCTGGCTCTCACAGACCTGTAACTTCTTCTTTAAGAAGCTCTTCTGTCCTCCACTCATTACCTGTATTAATGGCACCTGTTTGACCTCGTTATCTCTATAAAAGACACCTGTCCACAGCCTCAAACTGTCAGACTCCAAACTCAACCATGGCCAAGACCAAAGAGCTGTCGAAGGACACCAGGAAGAAAATTGCAGACCTGCAGCAGGCTGGGAAGAGTGAATCTACAATAGGCAAGCAGGTTGGTGTGAATAAATCAACTGCAATTGCAATTGATTATAAATAATTGTAATAAAATGGAAGACATACAAGACCATTGATAATCTCGACCTCGATCTGGGGCTCCACGCAAGATCTCATTCCGTGGGGTCAAAATAATCATGAGAATGGTGAGCAAAAATCCCAGAACTACACGGAGGGACCTGATGAATGACCTGCAGAGAGCTGGGACCAAAGTAACAAAGGCTACCATCAGTACCACACTACGCCGAGAGGGACTCAGATCCTGCAGTGCCAGGCGTGCCCCCCTGCTTAAGCCAGTACATGTCCAGGCCCATCTGAAGTTTGTCAGAGAGAATATGGATGATCCAGAAGAGGATTGGGAGAATATCATGTGGTCAGATGAAACCAAAATAGAACTTTTTGATAAAAGCTCAACTGGAGGAAGAAGAATGCTAAGTTGCATCCCAAGAACACTATACCTACTGTGAAGCATGGGGGTGGAAGCATCATGCTTTGGGGCTGTTTTTCTGCAGAGGGGACAGGACGACTGATCCGTGTTAAGGGAAGAATGAACGGGGCCATGTATCGTGAGATTTTAAGCCAAAACCTCCTTCCATCAGTGAGAGCATTGAAGATGGAACATGGCTGGGGCTTCCAGCATGACAATGATCCCAAACACACCGCTCCGGCAGCGAAGGAGTGGCTCCATAAAAAGCATTTCAAGGTCCTGGAGTGGCCTAGCCAGTCTCCAGACCTCAGCCCCATAGAAAATTTGTGGAGGGAGTTTGACAGTTGTGTTGCCCCAAAAATCACTGCCTCTAGAGGAGTCTGCATGGAGGAATGGGCCAAAATACAAGCTACAGTGTGTGCCACCTGGTGAAGACTTACAGGAAACGTTTGACCTCTGTCATGCCAACAAAGGTTTATGTTACAAGTATGAGTTGGAAATTTGTTATTGATCAAATACTGAGTTTCCACCATAATTTACAAGTTGAAGTGTAGCTATGATGAAAATTACAGACCTCTCTCATCTTTCAAAGTAGGAGGAACTTGCACATTCCGTGGCCTCTGACTAACTACTTTTTTGCCCCACTGTATCTAGTGGTTTGATGTTGGTACAAATGCTAACATTTAGGGACCCGTCGGGGCCTTAAGTGTATCCACTAAGTAACACATTATTATTATTGTCTGTAGTTATGTTTTCTTTACAGTTACAGAAAAACAATGTGTACAGGGGTTCTATCAAGGGAATCAGATAGCGGTGATGGAATTCAGCATTTAGATTTGGGGTTTGCATATCCATTTCTGGATTTAACAATGAAAAGATTGAATATCTCACAGTAATATTCTCTTCTGCCAAAAAAACATTAAAAGGCTATTTTAGGTCACATGTCAATTTCAGGCACATAACTTTTCTGTTAGAACTAATGACAGCTTGCTATCTTACACCACGTCCCAGAGTGTGTAAAATTACATAGTCTCCCAAATATGCTTTCCTTCAAAACTGTTTTCTTTATATTTAGGGATTAGGTAGAATCAACATATACTCTTCATACAGATAGCTACAGTTGTTTGCTGGCGCTACAGTTCAATGGCAGGCTACACCTTTTCTGGTGTGAGATAAGAAACAAAAGGAATTGGTGGCCTTGGCGTGACTGTCGGATGTCAGTACTTGTAGATTAGGTAAGTTAATTAGCTCTCAAAAAGTGTGTGAAAGCATGGCTAAATGAATTCAATATTCCATATAAAAAACTGTTCTATCTCAGACTATCATCCCATGAAGCTTGAGATGGAACCTGGGGGACAAATTAAACAATGACATGGTTTTTAATGCCATCAAGTGAGGACACAGAGCCATGTGATGAGACATTTTACTGTGTGTCGCTAAGACACGTGTGGTAGCTTTGGCTGTGGCTAATCCCTGTTGGTCAGAGACTAGAGCAGTAAAAAAAATAGTTCTTTATCTATTTTGTTGACAGAGGGCAGAGAAGATGAACATCATTTGCACTTATGGACATCATTTCATTAATGCTCATGTGTGCTTATGAATGTTCCTTTTCTTATTATATTTAGGCCTTTAGCTAAACGTAACACACTTATCCAGGGCACGTTTTTTCAGCTGTACCATTTTACATACTTATTGCTGATTGTTTATCTTTAGATGTCCATGGAACCTGAACACACACACATACACCCCTTTGCTAAACAGTTAATGACCTCTTGTAGCTTAGCACTAGGCACAGACACCATTTAACAAGCTTTCAGGACTGCAAATGCTGCAACATTGTGTGTGGTGCATTGGTAAATCATTGACATTAGTGGAATTTCACTTTTTAAACTGAAGACAAGTGAAGAAGTGTGGAATCTTAATTCATTCATGCAGAGGTCTAGCTCACTAAACAAGTCTTACTGTTATTACAAACCCATTGAATTTAAAACCATTGGGGGGTGAGGTCACTAGTGTAGTTTGTTTTTTTCCCCCCAAATATAATACAGTGTTTTCCATTGTAAATCATATAATCAGGATAACAATTTAAGGTAAAGGTTGAATCTCAGAATTAATTAGTATGTCTTCCTGCCCCATTAAGCATTTATGGGGGCACTTGAAGACAGAGAAACACAAGCATTCAGTAACATCACAAGATGTTTGAAATCATTCTAGGACAACATTGATCATCAGATTGCACAAACTTGTAGATGTTACATAGGCTAGAGGCGAAGCCTCCGGGTTTTGAACCAATGTACAGCGTCGGCCTGAAAAAGAAAAGAGAAGAAGGTATGCGCATTAATACCAATAAAGAGATTGCTGGAAACTCTTAAGGCTGTGATAAACCATTGGACAAACCGGAGAACCTGAGAAACCAGCAACCAGCCACGCTCTACGCTGCCCCTAAATTAGAGCGTGCCGATTGCTTCCGACGATACCGCAGTTGAGCAGGTAACGAGCCGCAGTGATCTATGGGCTCTTGAGGAAGTCGGCATGCCTCTGGAAAATCCCGCTAGATGCCACCAGAGCTGCCAAAACGAACTAAAAACATCAGTGCACCACAAAACCCCAAGCAAACAGGGTGAGAGCAGCCCTTCACAGGGCTCACCCCGTAACAGTGGAGTCTGTGGCAGCTTGAGTGGACACTGTCATCAACAAAGCAATAGCATACCAAATACTGATCAATTCTGAATGTATGTATTTTTTTAAAGGTTAATTTTTCATTCAAGCTAAGTTGATTATAGGATGTAATGAAGAAACATCTGTAATGAGAAAAAAAATTCCCTAGTCATCTCACACTTTTGAACTTCACTGTAAGTACAACAAGCACCGAAACTGTCATTTAGGTAGAAAAGCAGGGAAACTGAGAATACTGACTGTGGGACCAGGTTTACACATGTAAATGCAAACTTGATAACACAAGCAGGCTGGATTTGTGACCAAGAAGGACTGAATCACTCCATTGACTGAATTTACCAGTCCTGTACATTTTGTGTGTTTGCCTTAAATAATTCAATAATAATAATAAACAATTATTGTATTTCATTATGAACAAATAATAATTATAAACATTTTTCTATAAGGGCATAAAGTACATGGCACTGCACCGTTGGGTTTTGATTTCAACTCATGGTGGCTCTATGGAAAGTTGCCATATTACTGTCCAAGAGTTTTTCATGGCAGCACACGGAAGTAGATTGCAAGGCCTTTCATCTGCACATTTAGTTTTTTTGCCATTGTCACCGAAGATGTGATCCAGCGCCAACAACCCAAGCACAAAATGCTGCTCCCAATACAATGTTACACCACACAGAGTTTAAACTCAGGTATTCAAACCCAGGTCTTGGACAACCTGCTGTTTCCAGCAGAATAGCTTTTATCACCAAGCCACAGGAGTTCCCACAAACTATAATGAGGGATCAACGTAAATAGATTAATTAATCACATGCAGAATGTATTATTTAGCCGTATCCATGAAAGGCTGAGCCTTTGAGGGGTAAAGATGAACAGATGATCTCCAGTTTATCAACAAATGTGTAAGTAAATTGTTTAAAACAATGTTTTTCAAAGAAAGACTAAAAGGGATTTACATATTTCTCCCTCCACAGTACATAATGTCATAAAACAATTCATGGAATTTGGAGGAATTTCAGTGCGCAAAGGGCAAGGGCACAAGCCTAAACTGTAGAGGCATGATCTCTGATGCCTCAGACGGCACTACATCAAGAACCATCATTCATCAATAGCTGATAGAACCACATGGGCAAGGGATTACGTTACCAAACCTTTATCAAGCATTACAATTGAGAGTTACATACACAAATGCAACTAAAAATGTTACTGCGCAAAAAAGACGCCTCATTTTAACCATTTCCAGAATCTCCAGAGGCATCTAGATGTACCACCACACAGTGAAAACATGTTTTGTGGTCAGAACAATCAGTATTCCAGATCTTTTTTGGAAAAAAGGACGCCCTGTGCTCTGGACCAAAGACAAAAAAAGGACAATCCAGAGTGTTATCAGCAACAAGTCCAAAAGCCAGGCCCGGTCATGGTATGGGGTTGGGTCAGTGCCCTTGGCAAAGGTCATTGTCAGTTCTGTGATGGCAGCATTAATGCAGGAAAGTACACTGAGATTTTAGAGCAACATAAAGTGCCTTAAAAATGACATCTTTTCTAGGGACGTCCATGCATTTTTTCCACAAGACAATGCCAAACAAGCCAAATCTAAAGAAGTTAGGACTTAAATATATAAATCCCTTCCAGAATTTCTTTGAGGAACACTGCTATTAAGCATCCCAATGATTTTCTTACACAATTGTTGATTTTACCTCATTATTAATCCTAAACGTTCGGTCCCAATGGTTTTTTAATGTGTTGCAGGCCTGAAATGCAGGAATGGATGTTTATTAACAAGTGAAATGAAGTTGACCATAAAAAATATCTTGGGTTCATACTGTCTGCACTGAAATTAAAATCAAAGAAAATGCAAGGACCACTGCATATTTTTTTTTATTTGCATTTTCCATACTATCCCAACTTTTCTGATTTGAGGTTGTACAACATCACCAATGTTGAGAAAGAGGGATGACTTTTTTAAATTGTATGTGTTTATTATTGTGAGGGGATTTGTAGATTACTGGATTGTTGTGGTTTAATACTGTGTTCTGCAGACTTTAGTCTTAATTATTATTATTTAAACATATAAGGATTGTGATGTTAGTGATGTAATGCACGTTGTATACCTTTATATTTCCTCCTCTCAGAAATTTGTGATTCACTGCTTCAACATTTACAAAAAAACAAAAGAAATCATTTGGAGAGACGCCTACTTTTCACCTAGTTTACATGTAATTCTTAAGAGCTTGTCCTGTTTCTGCACTACACACTCAACACATTCTCATGGCTGCACTTGTGTTTGTGAGGCTAACGAACCGGAGAGCCAGAAAATCGTTACAGCAAAAGGTTTTCGTCACAGCCACCCACACGCAAGACCTCGCCAAAATGCACATGCCCGCATGCATGCACACGCATTCACACACATACAAAAACACACGACACTGATTTGATGCTTTATTATCCATTTTATACTTGCCGTTGCAGGTTGTTTACCCATAGGGAGTTTCATTTAGAAGCACACAGTCATTATCTTCTCTTTATACCATTGTGTACTTTCAGTTCAACAATGCTTAATTTACATTTATTCCTAAGCTATTGCCAGATTTACATATTTGCCTTAAACTAAGGGTAGAGCTGAGGGTTTGTAGTCAAAGAGATTTATGGTAATCTGGGATTTTGGGTTGCTGTCTGCTTGCCTCTGAGGTGCGATTACTCAGGTTTGTTGATTGCTAAGGAGGTGGGTTGCTGATGTCTCATGTGATCCCTTTTGGTTGTGTTACCTTCTGGTTCTCCTCTTTCTAGCTATGCTGCTATAGCTAATGCTGCTGGAGTCTCATACTACACATGGCATCAGTAGTTGTTGATAGACTCTGTGCACTTATCAGTAACTAATTGCATTTTGTGTTCCCGGTACCAGTTCTAGCCCCGCACACTAAGGTGTTCATCCACTTCAGCTACACACAAGTTGTTTCTGGCATCAGCTCCAGCCCCACCATGCCTGGGCCACAGCAGAAGACAGTAACTCTCTGCCTCCTCCAGTTGGCTGGGGATGATGTGCCATCAAGGACTTTCCCACCGAACACTCAAGTTCGGACTACATAATGCCAATATGCATATTATTTACATAAGTTTATTCAATATTTTATTTATCCATTAATATTTACTTATTTCTGTATTTGATCCATTACTACAGACTTGTTCAACTAGATACATTTGTTTCATTCTTACATTTATCATCTAAACCACCCAAGAAGGACTGTAAAGCTGCTTTGAGCCAATGCCCTATTGTAAAAAGTGCTATATAAACAAATCTGACTTGACATATGCAAGAATAAAATAGAACATTACAAAATCTTTAATGCTGCATTGTTGCATGTGTATTATACATTTACTCTCCATTAAATATCAGTGGCAGTTGTGTTGGTAATTTATTGTGGTGCTATTAATGTCATAGCATCAAGGCTCATATCGTAGGGGCAGCAGCCTAGAGGCCATACACTTAGGGTGACCAGACGTCCGGTTTTTCACATAGTTCACATAGTTTTGCCACTCACTAATATGTGATATTGGATCATTTTCCTCAATAAATAAATGACCAAGTATAATATTTTTGTCTCATTTGTTTAACTGGGTTCTTTTTATCTACTTTTAGGACTTGTGTGAAAACTCTGATGATGTTTTAGGTCATATTTATGCAGAAATATAGAAAATTCTCAAGAGTTCACAATCTTTCAAGCACCGCTGTATATCAGAAGACTTCTTATCATATGGCAACTGATAAGCATTTAATAACAAACCTGAATTTATGTGGTAGTGCCCAACCTTTGGGCAGTGTGTGTGTGTGTGTGTGTGCATGATTATTTCGTGCTTCCATGCATGCATGAGGTTTTCACAGAGGGACAGTTCTCATCAGTATCTATCTCTTCTGACCTGAGGTTTGCTAATCTGAAGGGACTGTAGACAACAAGCAGTCTTTATCTTGACGGTTTTGGTTTGATAGCTCATTTTTCACAAATAGTGTTTTAGACAAATAGTGGCATTAAAACAAACAATTCAGATCCCCTGAGTGGCTCTCAATAGGACACACTCCTAGGTTTTCACTTCACCAACACATCAGTTCCTCAGCTTTCTGTTCTGCACTCCTAAACAAAATCAATCAAGAAATGCTTTGCCAACATTGATTGGGAACTTGGCTGGCTTGCACAGAGCCCTGACCCTAACTCCGTCAGAGAAATCTGGAAAGAAGATATTGCTTGCATTAACGTTTAATGATTTAATTACAAATTTGAAAATCAAAACTAAATCCAAGGGTTTCACAAACTAAATCAAAACAATATCAACAGTATATGTTCCTGTAGAACTAAATCAAAGCTGCTTTCATACCTACTTTGTGAGTTTTTGTGACCGTTTTTGGTTCATTCAGTTGGTTTCTCATTCCACTGCTTTTAAAGCACACCAAATGCCTTTACATTTTTCTTGTTTAGTCAGGAATAGCTTGTTAATAGCTCATTAACTTCATAGAAAGTTACCCTTTCTGTTACTAATGTGCTGTAATATAAGCATAGGTCATAATCCTCCTTTAGTCATTTTCCAAATGAGCATTTTTGTATTTTTGTCACAGACTATATGTGTGTTAATAAGATCTAAAATTATGCATCTAGCCCAGTATTCATATTTATGAATGCAGTCATTATAGACAAATTATAAAATATAAATTATATAAGCAGTTGCTATTGCACAGAATGGGGGAAAGCATTTGGATCTTGTGATTTTTACCTTGATTGGCATGACCATTGGTTTGAGTTTGCTTTAACTGCCTGATGTCCTGTGATTTTTCCTAAACAACATCCCTAGAGTTTACTCAGAATGTGCAATAAAGAAAAAGCATCCAGTGAGTAGCAGTTTTGCGGATGGAACACCTTCTTGATAAGAGGCGTCACCATAAAATTAGCAGACTGGTTTGACTGTCAGAAAAGTTTGTTTGGTAATCAAATAACCATTTAACGTAGCTGCAGTTCTTTCTGTTTCTCTTCGAGGAACTTCTTCTTTAATGACAATTAAGTTTTTCCTTTCTCGACAACACTACAACGTCACAATGGGAGAAAAAAACACATTCAAATTTGGTGCATCATTATTCCTTGTCCTTGGTCCTTGTCAAAGTCACATTCATACACATGCCCATTTTTCCAACACAACTTCCAACACACCACCTTACAGGACATTTTCACTTGCTTCCTAATTTATCCCACTCATGACCAGTCTCAGATTCCACTGTGTACAATTCAGAGAACTGGTGACAGGTTCTACAGCACGGAAAGCAGGTTCTGGAAAACGACAAGTGGCAACAAGTCAAGGTGACAGAAGACTAAAAACAGCTGTCTCGAAGAGTGGTAAAAAAGACTCTCACAAAAGTAGCTCAAGAGTTCAGGAATTCAGAACATCAAGTTGTTTCAAGTTGCTGCATATCAAGACCAAACTGGCTGACAGAAAATTTGAGGGCACTGAGCAGTTAAAGATAAATGGAACAGCACTGTTTCAGCATACTGTTCAAATGACTGGGAAAAGCTATCCTATATTAAACTGTATACTAAGTATGGATAATATACAATGCTGTGTGCACTGTAAAAACTGATTCTGACTCTGATTCTGAGTAAATTGTACTTGTACAACAAATGGGAAAGTGAGATGCAAACAGCAACACGTGCGCTCGAGTGCTGCAGCAGTGATGTGGTAGAAGTAAGTAAATACTTAAAATCTCATGTTATAACATCACAAAATCTTAAAATGTGGCTTGTTTTGCAAGTTTGCTATCTAAAGTCGTGTTTTAATGGAACACGATTTTTAACTAGAAGGTAAATTACAATTCTTTTAATATGATTTTGCTTTCTGCAGTAGAATAGGAAATGTATTGATTATTATAGTTCACACTGAGAACTATATGTTCTTGTTATAAATATAAACTCTGTTTCTAACATTTGCAGGGAGAATTGTCATTTGAAAATTAGCAGTAGCCTACACTTGGTAAGGTAAGAGCGTCGCAGTTTTCTGTTACCGATCCATTTCATCCAGTTTTACCACTGCAACTGATTTGTCCATCTGTAATCTGGATATAAATACACAAATGAAGGGCAGCACTGAAAGATTTTTGAGATGATGCATTTCTGTAAATGATTTATTCAATTATTTTAATAATCTATACAAATTACAGTAAAAAATGGAATGTCAATTTTGTGTAAGGTGTTTTTGTGGTTATGTCATATACTTTGAACACATTTTCTTTATAACCTAAGTTCTGCAAAGAGAAGTTTAGTGAAATACACTTTATATTTGTCTTGAATGTCAGGTAACAGCAGTTATTCACATTTATGCAGACAGAAATGACAAATAAAGCACTTGATTTTCCTCTTTCGATTTTAGGTCATTATGAGATGGCAGTGTAAGGTATGCAGCAGCATTCCACAGATTAAGCACGTTCTTTTAAGGCATTATTGATTACTGCATGACACTATTCAGCAAAGCCATTCAGTACCTTGTGGCATTCAGACTGCCCTGTTCTTTTAAAACTTGGAGTGCATCGCCTACACATCTATCTAGACACCACACAATACAAGACTCTCTTAAGCCAGGAGAAATATTATTTTTCACTTGTGAAGTATGTGGCTCTCACTCCCATTCAGCAGAGAAGGAATACTTTGCACATACAGTGGGGCAAAAAGTATTTAGTCAGCCACTGATTGTGTAATTTCTCCGACTTGAGATGAAAGAGGTCTGTAATTTTCATCATAGCTACACTTCAACTATGAGAGACAAAATGAGAAGAAAAAAAATCCAGGAAATCAAGTTGTAGGGTTTCTAAAGAATTTACTTGTAAATTATGGTGGAAAATAAGTATTTGGTCAATGTAACGCCACAAGGAGTGAGGAGGCAAACGCAGGCCGAGTAAAGGTAAGGCAGGTTTATTAATGAATAAGCAGACAACGAACGTACTGTAAGATGTAGCATGGGAACCTCGTCGAGAAGTGAGTGACTGAGGATGTGCGGTGGTATATGTGGGGAGAAAGGCAGTCCGGAATGAGAGGCAGGTGCGGGTGATCAGTATGTGGGCGAGGCCGAGCGAGGCAAGGTGCGTGCGGGTGGATCGGTGCTGGAGGTGGGCGTGACAAGAATGATCTGAGAGGTCTGTAATTTTCATCATAGGTACACTTCCATTATGAGAGACAAAATGAAAAAAAATCAAGGAAATCACATTGTAGGATTTTTAAAAAATGTAATTGTAAATTATGGTGGAAAATAAGTATTTGGTCAATAACAAAAGTTCAACTCAATTCTTTGTAACATAACCTTTGTTGGCAATGACAAAGGTCAAACGTTTCCTGTAAGTTTTCACCAGGTTTGCACACACTGTAGCTGGTATTTTGGCCCATTCCTCCATGCAGATCTCCTCTAGAGCAGTGATGTTTTGGGGCAACACAGACTTTCAACTCCCTCCACAAATTTTCTATGGGATTGAGGTCTGGAGACTGGCTAGGCCACTCCAGGACCTTGAAATGCTTTTTACGGAGCAACTCCTTTGTTGCCCAAGCGGTGTGTTTGGGATCATTGTCATGCTGAAAGACCCAGCCACGTTCCATCTTCAATGCTCTCACTGATGGAAGGAGGTTTTGGCTTAAAATCTCATGATACATGGCACCGTTCATTCTTCCCTTAACACGGCTCAGTCGACCTGTCCCCTTTGCACTGGAGTAGTACCACTGCCTGAAATGCATATTATTACTGGATACAGTAGTAAAGTACAATAAGAATTTCATTCACTATACTGTGATGTTTGTTATTATTATTACTATGGTAGTTGTTGGAACACTATTGCCCTATTGAAACTGTACTGTAACATATTATTACTGGAACACAATAGTAAATGGAATATAAATCTGTGGGACTGTGGTAGCCTAGCGGTTAAGGTACTGGAAACTGGACCAGAAGATCAAGGGTTCAAATCCCACCTCTGCCAAGTTGTGACTGTTGGGTCCTTGAGCAAGACCCTTAATCTACAATTGCTTGGATTGTAAGATTATATCAATTGTAAGTCGCTCTGGATAAGGGCGTCTGCTAAATGCTGTAAATGTAAATCTGCTGTTCTATTTATTGTGGTTGCACAGTAGATGCCTCCTGTTTTACGTCATTGGCTACTACTGCTTTAATTAAGCTTGATCAATTATATGTTATTGCTTGAAGTGTTGTGCAAGGGAGAAGGAAGCGTGTGCTGTTAAATGCTTTCAGATTGTTTGTGTGCTCACAAATGCCATTTTGTGAGCGACTTTGGGCTGTACTTGCACTTGTGCATTAAGATTTTACTATCTTTAGACACTATAAAGGATATAACCTATAACTCATGTACTGTGCATTGCCTGCTGTAGGTACAAGGTATTGGTGTCCCTCGGCTCTAACTTGGCAATGATATTCTGTGTACCTACCCTTCTTACTCTTTCAGGCAGCGTCGGTGATGCCATCTCAGCTCTGACCCCAGATGTGTATGTGTCTGACGATGGTGGATACACATGGATGCGTGCTCTGGAGGGCCCCCACCACTATGCCATACTGGACTCAGGAGGTCTGCTCGTAGCTGTCGAGCACAACCCCACCGTGCCCATATCTCAGATCAAGTGAGTGCTGCTGCTCAAGGCCTAAAACTTACTTTCTATAACACACTGGCTTTCTACTTTGAATATGTACTGGTTCTGTGCACAGGCTGTCAGTGTTTTTTTGGTTGAAAATGATTGTTCTAATCATATTATGGAAAATTGTTAATAACAACTGTGGTTTCTGGTTTTAATCTGACGTGAACCTGGGGAACATTTGTGATTGGTCTTGTAGGACCCAAATGATGAAATGTGCTTTATTTATCAGGTTTTCCACAGATGAGGGCCAGTGCTGGCATGTGTATAACTTCACAGACGACCCAGTCTACTTTACTGGACTTGCCTGGGAGCCAGGGGCACGCTCTATGAATGTTAGCATTTGGGGCTACAGAGATCAATTTTTAAGCCAGTTCTGGGTCTCCATCACCATTGACTTCAAAGAGCTTCTCACTCGAGATTGTAAGCGATGTATTTTTTACTTTTGTATTTTGTAAAGTCATGTTGCCCAAACATATTTAGTGGTACATCTTATAGAGTTTGTTGGACTTTATTAGAAACTGACCAATCAAATATTAAGTGTTGGACTAGGGCTGCAGCTATCGATTATTTTAGTGATCAAGTATTCTACCAATTATTTCTAGTAATATAATAAGAGCGATAGTAAGTATAAGATAAAAAAAAGACGTCTCTTAAAACAAAAAGCTTTCCTTCTTTATAATACATAAACAATATCTTTGAATTGTGCAGCTGTGTGATGCTGTGCTTTACTGTAAAGAGGTGAAATAATAATTATTGGTATTTATTACTAGGTTCAAATATCATACTACAAGTTCATAAGACTGGCTACTGTACATTTTATTACTGTTGAAGTGTTGTTCTGCACTTGCTGCAATCAAACTAAAATGAATACTTGCTGTACTGAATTACATGTACATTTACAGCATTTAGCAGACGCCCTTATCCAGAGTGACTTACAATTGATACAATTTTACAATGTGGGTTAAGGGTCTTGCTCAAGTACCCAACAGTGGCAGCTTGGCAGAGGTGGGATTTGAATCCTGGATCTTCTGGTCCAGAGTCCAGTCCCTTAACTGCTTGGCCACCACAGAATTGGTGCATTTAGAGTTCAACTGCTACTTTTACCTGATGTTTTGCTTTCTGGTGCCTCAGTGTGAGGGAAGTAGGTGTGGATGTGTCTGTATATGTGTGCCTATGATCATCATTCATTCATTTTCTTATCCGTTTGATTGTAGTCAGGGTTGTGGGAATGCCGGTGCCTAGCCGGCAGCATAGGGCGCAAGGCAGAATCGACCCCAGTCAGGGTGCCAATCCATTTATGATCATAAAGATAATGCAAATTCAGGTTCAAATCCCACCTCTGCCAAGCTGCCACTGTTGGGTTCTTGAGCAATGCCTTTAACCCCCAATTGCTTGGATTGTAAGACTGTATCAGTTGTAAGTTGCTCTGGATAAGGGTGTAAATGTACAATTGTAAATGTGTGAATTACATGACACATTGACACATGACACCATATTGGGTGCTAGGAGAGATAGCATTCTAGTGTAAAAGCTTGTTTGGGGCTAACCTGAAGTACTGCAGCTGTGGGAGGCCACGGCTGCTATTAAATACAGGTATACATAGTTTATCTACCACATTAAGTTTTGTGAAACAGGTCTTTGAATGAAATGGATGTTGAGTAGCCATAGTCTTTTTGTGCAACATCCAAGAGTATTTTCACACGAAAACTCAGTGCAAACGATACATAAATGCGTCTCTACCTCTTCTGAAACCTAAACTGTTGTACATGTCACTCCCTCCAGGAGAAACACAGCACCATAGTTCTTCAGTTACTGATGGATATATTCTTCTTTTGCACTTACTGCACTTCAGTCATCAAATCCACTCAAAGTGAAACCAGTCAAACTGTTCAAATACATGACCATGTGTAGAAATTAAATAATAACACCCACAATGGATTGAATTCATGAAAATAAATTCAATAGAAAATGTGTAAACAAAACATCAAGGTATGACATCAATAATATTTATGTCAGTTAAAATGCACATGCTAAACCTATTTTAATTGAGCAGCTATTTTAGGCCCAACGTTCAGAGTTAGTAGAGATTTTTATTTCTTATTATAGCTTGTTATAATTGTTAAGACCTTAGTCTTGAAGCCGACAGACGCTGATCGGATGGCTGTTAAACTGCACTTACCTGTATGTACTATGTTTAAATCTATTGTATCCTTTCATTTGTCCTGCAAGGTGGAGACAATGACTATGTGGAGTGGCTGGCACATTCAGATGATGTCAGCGATCCGAATGATGGCTGCATGCTAGGATACAAGGAGCGTTTTCTGCGACTCAAAAAGGACTCGGTGTGCTGGAATGGACGTGATTATGTTGTCAACAAGCAGCCTACACCATGTTCCTGCACACTAGATGACTACCTGTGGTTAGTATAAAAGACTTGGATTTAAATCTATGGGTGGCTTCATTTGCCAAGATGTATTGCTTTTGGCCTTCAGTATGTGCACTCAGTGCCTATTTATAGGCCTGGGTCAGTATGTTTCAAACCTCTTTATAGTTGCGTGTAGTAAAAGCAAGGTTCTATAGCTCTATTACAAATTTAGGTGAGGTCAACATGTCCCAGAGCAGTCATGGGTCAGACACATTTGAAAGACCGCTTGTCTTTCACGAATGAAGTTGTTCACCTGTTCACACAAAAGATTTATCTAATTCCAGTCCACACTTTAGTTCATGCAGACTACTGGCTTTCCAGGATTCCTCATACAAGTACAACTACCACAAGTAAAAAGAAACACAAAAACTATTAAAACATATTACATTACTATTACAACATGGTCCACAAGCATGTAGAAATGTAGTGGGAGCAGTGGTGATATAGTGCAAAAGGTTCTAGATAATGATCCAGAAGGTCCAGAAGTCCCAGCACTCCCAAGCTGCCATTGTTGAGCCCTTGAGCGAGGACCTTAACCTGTATTGCTTAGATTATACCTTGTAAGTGGTTGTGAATCCAAAAGGTGAATTTCTTATTACCCCTTTTCTCACCTTTACCAGGGATGCCAGTAATTGTAGGGGACTATGTTCAGTTTACACCTGTAACAAAGCTGTAATTTAACTGCTCAGTTGTGGCTCTTGCATTTGAGAACTGGAGTGCAATTAAATGAAATATGCATTCATACATAAAAGCCTACATTCCCAGTTGGACCATTCATTCTTGGCCACACCATAAAAACCCGACCCATTGTAACAACCTGTGTTTGAACTGCTTCCCTGCTTTGAGGGCGGTGCTGCTGCAAACTCAAGTCCTCAACTCAAAAGCCATTACTGTGAATGGAATTTGTAACGCGTTCATAACAGCATTGTCCATCACCACTGATATAGACTTCTACACAATGACTCTTGGAGTAAAATGCAGTGAAATCTAGACCTGTATTTTCTGAAGGATATACTAGGGTGCTCACTGGTCCATGGCTTGTTATCAGATTTTAAATGTACTGGACTCAAAATGCAGGTCACACCATGATTATGTACGCAACAGTCTTTGAACGATGTCTGTTTAGCAGTTGTGCTGTAGTAATCACACAAAAGTAACAAAAGTAAGAGAGAGAACATTACAGGGCTTTGCAACTCATGCTGTCCAGTTTCATAGACCTTTTACTAAAATGTTTAAATGTAACACCACCTTTTCTACTGATGGTTGAAGCTCCAGCAGGCTGGTGGCGAGTCCTGTCCATACACAGGCAGTACATGCCTGGGCTATACCTTATACACTGCAGCCCTTAACAGGAGAAGAACTGAACTGAACTGAATGTACTAATGTCAGCTGGTTGGTGGCTGCTTGTCACAGATTAGTATCTGTGACAAGCAGCCACCAACCAGCTGACTTATTAAGAACTACAGGTAGCATTTCATGTTTGTTTGTTTTTCAAAATGTTTTTCAAAAAAGTCGAGTTAAATGCTTAGCTTTAAGAAAAGTTTAGACCTGTTCAGTTTCCAGTAGACTGGTTAGACTGGTTTGGTTTCAGTTTTGTGATATTCATATGCAGGATATGTTTTGCACCCTCATGTTAGATACTGCCTCGCCCAGGTTCTTTCCAAGAGTAGTTCTGGGATGCTCAATAAATAGAGGCTCTGATCTGAATCTGTTAAGCCAGTTTTTATATATTGTGTGATATTGTGTGTGGACTGCATCATTATTCCTATTTAGTGTCGATTTAAGAAATGAGTTGAAGTCTTTCTCTTTCCTCAGTGACTTTGGGTACTACCGGAAGGAAAACAGCTCGGAGTGTTTGGAGCAGGCTGAGCTTAAAGGCCATGATCTGGAGATTTGCATTCATGGCAAGAGAGAACACCTACAGACTAATGGGTATAATCTGCTCTCTTACTGTTTGTCTTTGCTATACATTGGGAAGAAATGTTTTAAATAGAGTAGCAGCATTTTGCAGTGATGTAGCCATGTGGTGATAGATGTAGAGAGTAGAGAGGGTGGAGGGATAGCATTGCAGAATTGTTTTGCATGAATATTGTAATAAAATGCTACTCTTTCGTGTAATTTAAAAATGGGCCCACATGATTAATTTTCACTTAGAATTAGAATTTAAGTCCCTGCTCAGGATTAAATGTATGTAGATATTAAAGAAGAATAATTAATAAAAAAAATAAAAGAGACCATTAACAATTAAATATGTAAGTATCTAATTAATTTAACAAAAGCTTTAGGAGTAGCAAATACTGTAAGTTACAGCTTTGGGTGATATATATATATATATATATATATATATATATATATATATATATATATATATATAATTTTTTTTTATTTTTTTATTTTATTTTATTTTATTTTATTTTATTTTTTTTGTGGTGACTTGAACCTCTTACAGTTGTGTACCAGAACTATGGTGTCAATACGACTGACCAGATAATAAAAACACATTAAAAGTATTCTGGGTCATATGTTCAGAAATGTGGTTTCATATGATTACCCAGAAAAAATCGTTTTTAAAATTTTTTTTTTTTTACTTTTTTGCTTTTTTATTCAGACTGTTAAGCATAATGCTCAACACTGTCTGTCAGGACTGCTGAACATTATACAAAAGATGAAGCACTCAAATCACAAGTTTTGCTGATTTTCTTAAAAGAAGTTACCAGAACCTTCACAGGGAACTACCTGCGACTGGACCCTAAAATTTAAAGCTTGGATTCGTCACTCCATAATACTCTTTTCCACTGATCTTCATTCCAGTCTTTGTGAGCTTTACCTTATCTAAGCCTTTTTACCCTGTGCCCATTCTGAAAAATGGTTTGTTGGCTGCTACCCTTCCAAAAAGGCCATTCCTGATCAAACGTCTTCAGACTGTTGAGGGGTCAACTTGGCATCCTGGTGAAGGAGGTCACACTAAATACTTTCCACTGTAGCCTATAGAAGCTGTTCTTCATTATTTTTCAGCTTTTTAATACTGCATACAAAGTTCTTGGTTGTATTCTAATAAAGAGACTGAAAAATAATTATATAAGGTCATTATACCATTGCTAAAGCAATGGATTAGCTAAACTGATGATCATCTAACACTTTTGCATAGTACTGTATACTTATGCATGTTAAGATTGTTCTCTGCAAAGTTTGTATTTTATTTTGATTATATCTAATCAAGTTCTTTCTACTTTTTGTTTCTGGACACGTGAAACATCATGCCAGTTTTCATCATTTGGAGCAATATGTTTTGTGACCACAACAACGCAGAAAAAACAGCATGAAAGCTGAAATCTAACTTTTATGTAATCATAACTTGATTTCCTACATTCAGGTATCGGAAAATTCCAGGAGATAAATGTGAAGGAGGCAAACAGCCTGACAGAAAAGTGATTGATCTCAGCAAAAAGTGTGTCAGCAATCTACTGGACCCCCAACTGCAGGTAAGCAAAGAAATGCAGTAGTGTTATGGAGTATAATCTTTGTGTTCAAGTCATAAGTGAAAGCACATAAACGTTTCTCATATGAAATATGGATGTATATGTTGTAAATACATTTGTGCTTTATTCTGTCAGACACAGAAGGACGAGAATCCTTCCCACTCTGCTTTAATTGTTGTGGTGGTCATAATCGTAATGCTGATCAGCTGTGTAGCAGGAGTGCTGTTTGTGAAGAAGTACATTTGTGGTGGAAGGTCTGTTGGCTCTTTTATTGCTGATGAATAGTTAAGCTAAGAGAAGGAGTACTTACATTTCTGTGGTGATTGTCAGGTTCCTGGTGCACAGGTACTCGGTTCTGGTGCACAATGCAGAGGCTAATGGCATAGAAGGTGTGGATGAAGCTTTAGATACCAATGTGGTTGGCCAACCAAAGAGCTTCCATGACGACTCCGATGAGGTAAAGTAAAGCGCGTAAAGAGTTTTATTTAAAATTCTCAAAAATGGTCATTAACTCGATAAATCAGTGAGTTGCACAGTGCAAGTGTTGCAGGGAAGTGCCTGTTACCAGATTAGGAAAAAAGCTGCGCCAACTGTCCGTTGTTAGAGAGAGGTAGGAGTTTTAAGAGTGATTCAGAAGCGATCTCAGAGCAACTCTGAGCAAAGAGAATGCAAGAACTGGGGTTGACCCAGTAGCTAGCTATGATGCATCCTTTTGAAGATTGTGATTGGTTGTCACCCCCGTCACTCATTCTCACTCTGTCACACACACACACACACACACACACACACACACACACACACACACTTAATTAGGGAAATACTATATAGCCTATTATAAGCCTTTGAAATAACAGGCATTGGGTAGTTCTGTGTTAATTTATTGGATAGCCTATGAACTTGAGAAAATGTGTCTCCACTCTTTTTATTTACTTGCTGCCATGTCTATAAGTGGTGGGGTTGGTTTGTATGTAGTGTTCATTTCGGGCATTATTGTGCTGGATAGGACATGTGAGTACATCCCTAATAAGTTCAAACACAAACACTATTCTAATCGGTAGTGTTTGGTTAACTCACTGCTATTCAGTGTTTGGATTTCTTCTGCCACGTCATCTTTCTGGATTTTTCTCCTCTGATGAAGAGAGCTTCTAAATATAGAGCTCCAAAATATACTTTTGGTTTAAATGAGAAGTGCTATGACTGGATAAAGGAAGGCAATGCATTCCAGCATGCAACAAGCTCACAACTAAATGAGTGATTTAAATAAGAAAGCTTTTATCAATTATTTGATGTAAAAAAAATATAGCAGTCACATAAAACAGGTTTTTGTACCCTGACTCCATTTGGTATTGACAGGACTGAAAGGGTTAAAGAAGTCAAAGTCCTGACCTTAATCCAAAAGAAATGTGGTCTTCATGTGAGGAACATAAAATCATGAAACATAACTTTCTCACTTAATTGAGTAAGGAGTGCTATCTGAACATTCATTACTTGGTTAGAGCCATTTCCTAGAACGAGGTATGTTCGGATAATGAGACATTCTTAAACACTTATAAACAGTGCCTGATTCAAGAGTTGACAATCTATATAATATGTCATTTTGATCCATGACTTTCATTTTAGCCCATAGTCTGTGTTGCTTTATTATTGTTGCTGTTGCTGTTCCTGGATCTGTATACTACCAATATTGATCTTTATGAAATGTCTTATTATTTGTTATCCCAGCTCTAAATATCTTCATACCAACTAACTATAAACCCAGTTGGACTTGAAAAAATGCAAAGCAATATTTGTGGAATCTAGGTGTCATTGACTGTGTGCAACTCTTAGAGGATGTGTGTTTTGTAAAAAATAAATAACATGAAGTTCTCTTTTTCCTGTAGGACCTCCTGGAATAACAGTGGCTTTTCGGCACCAGCAGGGACTGGGAGCTCTTGGTCTCCTTTATTGCCTCAGGCACCTTTGCTGCTGTTTCTATTCCTGCTCTTAAGCACAACCCAGTCTCCAGGCTCTTAAGGTCTCCCCTATCTCAAATCCAGTTCCTATTGATCTAGGAGGGGTGAATCGAAGTTTGCTGTTCTCTTTAAAATGGAATTTCTTGAATGTAGCTGTTATAGAGAGGGGCAGAACCAGACTAATGAAGGATGGCAGTGAATGTTTCAATTAGTTGAGCTTAGATAATGTCTTTCCTGGGTAGAAGGGCAGGTATCTTGGTGACTCAGCAAGAGGGTTAAAATGACCACTGGGGTACCCCTCAAGGTAGATAGTTATTCCTTCTATTTTAAATTGTATGTAGGTCAGAATCAGTGTGGTTGAGGTTAGCACAGTGATCACAGTAACCATATCACATCTATATTTTTCAATATACAGAGTCTGTTCTTCTTTAGTTGTAGTATAATGTGGTCTGAGATATCACATAATTTGCATATTTTATGACGCGAGATTCCTACAGAAGCAATACGATACACGCATACATATACAGTGTCCACATGGGCCATATTTTGTCACTTTCACAAAAAAATGTAAACATATTGTTACAAAGCCAATGGGTAAACATTTATAATACCCTTAGTGGATGTACAGATTATACTCTGTCATGTTCAAGGTAAGTTATTTTACACAGTAAAAAACGAAGTGGAAATGAAGAAGCAGTGCAAAGCTGTGGCTGCATTTGATGTATATGTGCACAGATTTTACTCAGTTATTTTTATAGCAAGCACAGTGGTTTTCTTATGAGATGATATGTGAGCTGCAGGTTTTGCACTGTGAGGCCGCCTTTGGAGAAGTTCGGTTCAGAAATACTGCAGCTATGAGAGGATAGTTAAGAGCAAAAGCACAACCTTCCTAAGCTGTAATTTTAAGTGGGACATTCTTTATTAGTCATATAGATAAGGATAAACATGATGGTAACACAATATTTCAGCGATTTCTTTTAGGCCGTGGAAGGCAGCACAAATATGTCCGGGTTCTGCATTTTGAGTTTGTTTGCTCAGGTTCACCAACTAGAAAGTGTTGTTTGAGATGTGAGGTCAATATTTGTAGATCTGCCCAGTTGCAGTTTGAGAACGAGGAAGGAATGTGTTGTAAAACCCAGGCAGGTGACTCCAGCTTTTCTGATTCCCCACACATTTGACTCCTCAGATGCAAACAAACATCTGTGATACATCTGAAGGATTTTAATTGTTTAATTGTTTATCTTCTTATCAGATCTACCCTTTTTTGTAACCCTAAGATGACTGTATGATGGCTTTCAAATTACCACAGTGCTTCAATATGTAGTTTGATCTATTTTTCTTCTATGTCATACATACCTAAGCATTTTAATAGTCTTTTAGTAACAGAAGTGATAAGCAAATCAGCAGTAATATGTTCACTCCTTGAAGGTATGTACATATTCAGAACAAAGCATACTTTCATCTAGTTAAACACAACAAAGAAGGCAGATTGGTGTATCTCATTTCTTAAATATTTACTTGCTACAGGTTACATGAATACTGAAGGACATTCACACAAGTATGAGCTGGCTTACTACAAAGACTTGGGCTTGAACAGAGTTAGAGGTTCATTTTTTTAAGCAATACTTGTAAAACTTGTAAATCTTTTCACTCTGCTCTACTTCAGTGCATGCTACCTTGGCAAACAGGTCACTTCTCACTTGGGTTGCACTCACTTACGTAAAGCTTGAGATGATTGCAGCAGCACAACGATTACATGGGTTTTCTACATAAAGTGTGCTTTAAGAGTTGTTAACATTTTCCTTGTCTTTGATAAACAATGTACATATTAAGCAGGCTCTGTAAATATAATTCCATATTACATGTGTATGCCATTGTTGCTATGTATATTTGGAAAAAGAAATCTGACAAATAAATTGACTTGTCCCCCTGTCATTTGGTTCTGTTTCTTCACCGGTGTTATGTCCCGAAACCTCTTACAGTTAAACCCTGTTATCTGAACGTTCCTTATTCTGGGAAGTACACTCACTGACCAAAAAAATAATGTTTCCTAGAAGGAGTTGTTGGGACAAAATGAAACTTTATATGTATGAATGTAATGATGATATATGTGAGTGATTACAATATTAGAGCGAAATCATTATTTAGCTCTAGAAATTTTATTGGGGAAAACTGTAAATGGAAAGGAGGCCCTAGTTACCCTGTTGGGCTACCTCTAGCCTGGATACAAGATAAGATAAAGTTGGGCATTGGAGGCAAACGGGTTCTGCATGGTATCCTGTGAAACATTTGCCCACAGATGTTACAGCTGGGCCTGTAGATCCTGAACACTCTTATCACTACTAGGGGTGACCAACTGTCGGTTGGATCCCCAGATCATCACACCAGCAGTTGGGGCAGTGTGTCACTCTACAGCAGGCAAGATTGAAGCTCCATACTTGAACTCAACCGTCACTGGATCCCACACAGAACCTGGATTCATTGCTTAAAACCAATATGGTTCCAGTGCATAGCAGTAACAGGAAAAAGTGTTCTGGAATCGAGATGCTCACAGGTCATTTTTTGCACATCCAAGTCAAGTCTTTGAGCTTGAGTTCAAGTCAAGTCTCAAGTCTTTGAGGGCATGTCTTAAGTTAAGACTAAAGTAACACTTTGAGCGGCTTAAGTGTGACTCGAGTCCAAGTCTCAGTTTCGAGTCCCCATCTATGCCCTGGACACCAGTCCATTACAGGTTCTTGTGAATACACCACCCGACTTTCACACTGTAAGCCCAGCTTGGGGTTTGAACCCAGGCCCATAGTAGCCGCTGTTTCCAGCAGCAGGTGCTTACCTATAGGAGTTGCTCTTACAGTTAGTGATGATAATTAATTCTTTCTAAACATTTTGAGTAAAAATACAATTGACACAAGGAATACAGAACAGTAGGGTGTGTTGTTAGGGGAAAATAAATATTTAAGTGGCGTGAAGCTCTACAGACAGAGCACAGAGGAGACTGTTAAATAGCTAGATGATTTTTACGATAAAAAGTATTAAAAAGAGAAAAAGACTACTAATATAACTTACCGTTCACACCATAGCCATGCTGTTATAGCAGTGTTGTACAACAGCTTTGGTGTTGGGTGTATACATTCATGTACTGATATCTTGATGTGAATGACCTGATGCTCTACACCCAGGTTGTCCATTAAATCAAATAAAAATATTTCAAGTTATAAGACGGGTTGTGTCCCGTGCTCACATGGATTGTGAGTGTCGTTTTATGCCTTCTGATCTGATACCAATACAGAGACTTAGGCCAATGTCAATCCTCATACCATTAATTTGGAAATAAGTTGGTACAATTTGGTACATCCCTAGGAAAGGAATAATTTGCTTGTGTTATTTTATAAAATACACCAAATTTACATAACATTACCCATGATAAATATTTATTTCATATCAATGAAATTAACACTTTCCAAAGACCCTGTTCACAGTAGGTCGTTTCATACATGGAGTATCAGGATTGTATCTAGAGAGGGTTAGGCAACTACAAATGTGTGTATAAATGTATCCCAAGATGGTCTGAGACACCAAGACGCATCTGAATGCCAAAACCCACCCATTACTTTACATCATAGCACACATCATTTACGTCAGGGCGGCACAGTGGTGCAGTGGTTAGCCGGTTCGAACCCAACCTCGGACTCCCCTGTGTGGAATTTGCATGTCCTCTGTGTGTCTGTGTGGGTTTACTCTGGGTACTCTGGGTTTTTCCTCCCACATGCCAAAGACGTGTGTTAGGTTAATTGCTGTTTCCAAAGCACCCTTAGTGTGAGTGCGTGTATGAGTGTGTGATTGCATGTGCCCTACGATGGATTGGCACACAGTGTAGGGTGCTTCCACCTAGGCACCAGTTTCCCACTACCCTGACTAGGATTAAGCAGATAAGACACAGCCTCACAGTATTTTCTCTTCGGAAATACCTGCTCGAGTCATAAATACAACAAGAAATAGTTGCACTGTCACATAAAAGACAGTTTCTCATTCCATAAATGTGTTCATGAGAGAGAGCTGGGTAAGGAAGGGATGAGCGAATCAATGCACTGCGTGCAGCTCTACAGTGAAATAAGGTTGTTTTTTTAACCAATTTTAAAAAGTAAAAAAAAAAAGAGACAAAGAAAAGAAAATCAACATGTGGTGTTCTATGTTGCTATTACATGAATCACTGTATGGGAAACACTGCAGTATCGTCCCTGTTTATTCAAGACCGGAACACTACAGTATCTCACATAGCATTGCTAAGTACAGTACGTAATATGGTGTTCGGGGCGACGTCCAGATAGCATAACATCAGTTTTCATTGAATGCACTGTGGACGTTAAGCAATGCATACCTATTACAAAAACTATCATTGATCCAAATACTAGTTTTTGAAGAAGTGACTCAGATTCTGTACAGAAAGTTGCCTTCACTGTCATAAAAGTTCCTTCCTTTCTGTGCCACTGGACTGGGCTTTTCATGAAGTGTGCTGATCATTTCCTCAAGTTCTTCCTCTGCTAGAACCACTCCATCCCACTCTTCTTCCTCCTCCATCTCTAAACCAACCATGAGCTCGTGGTTCTCATCAGACTGCATTGGTAATGTGCTCTGAGCTACAGGTGACACTTGAGCTGTCCTTCGTGATACTGCTGTAACACTATCACCTAAGGAAACCAGCCCTGTGTCACGCTCAACAGGGACCAGGGCTCCACCGGTCAGGGTCGTGATTGTACTCATGTTCCCAGAGGAAAGCATGGCTTTTTCAGTGCCGACGGGCATAGGGAGTCTTGGCTGGCCCTTTTGTGATGGGGCCATTTCACCCTCGCCAAGGGAAACCTGTTTGACTGTGGCTAACACTCTTGAATCTTGTTTAAGTTGTCTCTCTTGAGGTGGGAGGAACTTGCTGCGGAGAACTCTGGCGATGACATCAGTGCTAACGGAGAAACCCTCGGCTAATCTCTCCAAAGTCCATTCTTTAGGTGACTCCTGCTTGAGGAATCTGAAAGAAATGAACTCAAGGTCGGTCACAGTTTTCACAGACTCCATTCAAACATGAGGGAGGCATCAGTTAATTCTAGGTTGTAGTTTTGTGCATTTTTATGTGCCTGAATGAATGAATAACACACAGAGACCGGGACCGGTAGAGATTTGGCTATACTGTTTACACCGCAGCATCTGATATCATTCACACTTTGCTGTAAATGGACCTAAAACTGTCCTGCTTACCTCAAGTTTGTTTGTTTGGTTTGATTTAACGTCACTATCAGCATCAGTGGCCACTTCAGCGACACGCACAAGCCTACATCAAGACAAGTTATCTATACACACTCAAGTCTATGTCAATTTAGCGTAATCAATTAACCTAACATGCATGTCTTTGGACTGTGGGAGGAAACCGGAGTACCCAGAGTAAACCCACGCAGACACGGGGAGGACATGCAGACTCCACACAGAAAGAACCCAGGATGCTCCAGACTGGGATTGAACCCAGGACCTTCTTGCTGTGAGCCGGCGCTACCCACCAATCCACCGTGCCGCCCGCTTACCTCAAGTAGACTAGACGGGTCTTCTACATATAGAAGCCGTGAGGAAGGAAGATGGAGGAGAGTGACAGTTCAGAGGTAAAGGACTCCTCACAAACAAGTAAAGACGAGGAATTTGAGGTTCGAATGGATGAGACTTCTGTTGTGTGGACAGTGTTTGGATAGAAAATGTTCTGACACTGAAATAATGAATCATGCTTAGCAAAGGCAAAAGATATGTCGCATCGAGTGATGAAAAAGTGTCGGAAATTGAATTGGGCCTAAAGTGTGTCAAGAAAATATTCCACACGCCATTACGCCACCGATACAAGGCAGGATGGATCCATGCTTTCACGTTCTTCTTCTTCTTCTTCTTCTTTTGACTTTATCAGGGGTCACCACAGCGAGTTAACGTTTCCACCTCACCCTGTTCCTCCACTGTCCTCTACTCTACTCTCACCCCAACTCCCTGCATATCTTCATTTACCACAACCAAATAACTCCTCTTTGGTCTTCCTCTCCGTCTCTTGCCTGGCAGCTCCATCGCCAACATCCTCCTACCAATATATCCACTATCCCTCCTCTGCACATGTCCAAACCATCTCAGTCTTCCCTCTCGAATTTTGTCTCCCAATTTTCCAACCTGTGCTGTCCTGTTTATGCCAAATTCTGACCCTACCATCCGAATGTCGCCGCAGAAATCGGGACTAATCAGACCAGCCAACGTTTATCCAGTGTTTTATTGGCCAATTTTGGTGAGCCTGTGTGAATTGTTGTCTCAGTTGCCTGTTCTTAGTTGACATGAGTGGCAGCCAGTATGGACTTCTGCTGTTGTAGTCCTTCAATTCTCAATGTGTTGTGCATTCAGAGATGCTCCTGTTTCTGCCATGTGATTGGCTGGTTAGATATTTGCGTGAACGAGCAGTTCCACAGGTGTGCCTAGTGAGTGTAAGCACTCGGGTTAAAGAGAAGCTGAACAAATCAACAAGCTGGATATAGCTTTAAACGGAAAAAAGATTTGACCCATCTTAAATAGTTAAGAAAAAAGAAGAAAAGAAAATCAATATGTGGTTCTCAGTGTTGATAATATGTGAAACACTGCAATATCTATGTAGGCAGTACCAGTACTCTACAGCAGCTCACAGAGAAGTGGTTTTCAAAGTCTAAGACTGTGCGCCCCCCAGAGAGCATAAAAGCTACTGCATGCCGACAACCACACCCACACGATTTTACTTATTTTTTATTATGTATGCACCTTTTATTGTGAGAGTATAAAACAACAAACAGCTTGATTGGAAGATTACGAACATGTTCATCTGCTCTCAACGTCTTATATTTTTAACATATTTTAGATATTTTCAACATGTTGACATATTAAATGAGACTCGTTATTTTTAAGTTCTTATTTAACGTTTTAAAAAGAGCTTCATTTTTGTCTCATTTTAAAAAAATATATAAATATATTGCCTTTAATCATGGTCAATGCGGAAAATCCGTACTCGCATACAGTGGGGAAAATAAGTATTTGATACACTGCTGATTTTGCAGGTTTTCCCACCTACAAAGAACGTAGAGATGAGTAATTTTTAGGAACACTTCAACTGTGAGAGACAGAATCTAAAAACTACAGGACGATAGGCAAGCAGCTTGGTAAGAAGGCAACAACTGTTGGCGCAATTATTAGAAAATGGAAGAAGCACAAGATGACTGTCAATCTTCCTCGGTCTGGGGCTCCATGCAAGATCTCACCTCATGGGGTAAGGATGATTCTGAGAAAGGTCAGGAATCAGCCCAGAACTACACGGGAGGACCTGATCAGTGACCTGAAGAGAGCTGGGACCACAGTCTCAAAATTACCAATAGTAACACACTACGCCGTCATGGATTAAAATCCTGCAGGGCACGCAAGGTCCCCCTGCTCACGCCAGCACATGTCCAGGCCCGTTTGAAGTTCGACAGTGACCATCTGGATGATCCAGAGGAGGTATGGGAGAAGGTCATGTGGTCAGATGAGACCAAAATAGAGCTTTTTGGTATCATCTCCACTCATCGTGTTTGGAGGAAGAAGAAAGATGAGTACAACCCCAAGAACACCGTCCCAACAGTGAAGCATGGGGGTGAAAACATCATACTTTGGGGGTTTCCTCAGTGAGAGCATTGAAGATGGAACGTGGCTGGTTCTTCCAGCATGACAATGACCCGAAACACACAGCCAGGGCAACTAAGGAGTGGCTCCATAAGAAGCATATCAAGGTGCTGGAGTGGCCTAGTCAGTCTCCAGACCTGAACTCAATAGAAAATCTTTGGAGGGAGTTGAAATTCCAAGTTGCCCAGCAACAGCCCCAAAACTTGAAAGATCTGGAGGAGATCTGTATGAAGGAGTGGGCCAAAATCCTGGTGAAGAACTACAGGAAACGTCTGACCTCTGTATTTGCAAACAAATGTTTCTGTACCAAATATTAAGTTCTGTTTTTCTGTTGTATCAAATACTTATTTCATGCAATAAAATGCAAAGTGATTATTTAAAAATCTAATGTGATTTTCTGGGTTTTTTTTTTTTAGATTCTGTCTCTCACAGTTGAAGTGTACCTACAATAAAAATTACAGACCTCTCCATTCTTTATAGGTGGGAAAACTTGCAAAATCGGCAGTGTATCAAATACTTATTTTCCCCACTGTAGATAGGTGGAGGTGAAGGGGATGATTAGTGATGCACTATATAAGTACACTACATACCGGTAATATGGTGTTCGGATAACATACAGACTGCATAAGGTACATTTTCCCAGAATGAATCATGGATTTTAAGCAACGCATATCTGTATTTATATAGTTCCAAATAAATAATGAAAATGAAATGTCTTCTCACTTGTAAGTCACTCTGGACACAAACATCTGCTAAATGAATGGAAAGGTCAAATGACATGTGAAAGAAAGCTGTTTTCTGTTTATTTAATCACTCGATCAGTTCAAACTGTGAAAAACAACCCTGATTTAAATGTTACTCAGTGTAATTGTGGTCATCACTTTAGACACCGATGTGCATTTGATCTCTGTCACCTTATTGGTCACATTTTGCAAAGGCATCTAACTTATTCTGTACCAATATTGATGCAGTACCTGATCTGCTGAATAGCATCCCAGGTTAATCTCCGCTCTGGGGATCCACGGTTGCTCATCTGCCGTCTGATCTTGTGAAATTTAACAGCTTTCTCCTTTTTCTTTGCCTGTCTGCAGACACGGCATACACCAAGCCAGTGAGAGTAAGAAGCAGAGGAATTGTTTTGTAAACTTATTTGGGGCTGCAGAGCTTACTTTACAAGCGTGTCTAGATGTGATTCCACTTCATCCATGTCAAGGTCCTCCTCGGATATGTCGTTCTGCTCTGTCCTGCTTTCCCGATGAGAATGGCTCCCTGTGGTAGAGCCCGTCCATGTCCTGACATCACGCCTGGAATGGCAACAAGCTGGAACTGGAAGAGAAGCCAGCTTTACCGCCAGCAAGCGAGCCACCCTCACTGGAGTGAACATGGTGCTCAACAGCAGAGATGTTGATTGAAGCAGAAAACAAAGCTGTAAGACAGCATGTACTTATGTATGAGAGAGAGAGAGAGAGAGAGAGAGAGAGAGAGAGAGAGACAGAGAGAGACAGAGAGAGACAGAGAGAATATAAATTAAGCTGCAAACAATCTAAAGAGCCACTACGGAGCCGAAAGAGCCGGCTCTTTTTAGTAAGCCGAGTCAAAAGAGCCGGCTCCCTGAAAAGAGCCGGAATTCCCATCACTAATTATAATCACCAAACCAGCATAAAGAAACATAATAGGTGCTTTATTTTAACAGGGTTGTTGTTAAGAAGCTGTTCTATGATATACATATGCATGTACACCTTACATAATGTTAAATGATTTATATTTTATATAGTGCATAAAGAGCTAGCAAGTTTGAGTCTTGTGTTTCTTACTATGAGATTACCAAAACAGCTACAATATAGTGTTATGGTGTGTCTTAGCAGCATTTATGGAAACTGGAAACGATCGCACAAACACCTCAATTACCATAAACAAGCTCTTAATAAATCTAGCCTTCTAACCACATTTTTATTACAAATTTAAAAACAAGTCTCATAAACTGTCTGCATGCATGAAGCGTTACCTGATAATGGTGACCTACTTCTTCTTCTACAACATTGTTATAGCGGTGGGGCTACGTTAGTTAGCGCATTGCCGCCCCCAACTGGACTGACTTTTCTGTCCGTCAAAAAGTGCAGAGCTGTGACATATGAAGTGTCTTGATGCATGCTCAATAATCCACGTGAGAAAATCCCAGAAGTTGAATCTGTTCATCAGGAAATAATGTTCTGTCGGAGAAACGTTTCGTCACTCATCTAAGTGACTTCTTCAGTCTCAGCTAGTTGGAAAACTTCCCCAATCTTATATACAGTACATTTGCATAACGACAGGTACCAGCACCATTACATAACAATGGGACCGGTGATCAGTTTAATATGCAGGTTATCATACCATTAATGACAATGACCCCGTGTGCCATTCACACAAGATTGGGGAAGTTTTCCAACTTGCTGAGACTGAAGAAGTCACTTAGATGAGTGACGAAACGTTTCTCCGACAGAACCTTATGTCCAGATGAACACATTCTGGGATGTGACATATGAAGGATAGTTATTAATGTAGCCCAGTGAACATCTGGTTGGATGCTTATCAGTTCTAAATGACTTGGTTATATATTGTTATTCATGTGGTTTTCATTCATTTCGCTTAAACTTTGTTCAAAGGTCTTGTTTGTGCGTGATCCACGTGCTCCCTCCTGTTGTCCCCTGTATTTCACTGAGACTCTTAATTCAGTATTAGTTATTTTGAAGTCTTGAATTATCATCCCAGTCCCAGTCAATGACGAAAAATGTATAAAGTGTACATTCATAAAGCAGGCTGCAATCATTCCTAAATGGCAGCAGTGGTTCACTTTTCTGCAACTGTTGCAGTTTCCTTCCACATTCCTAAGATATGCTATGGTAAAATGGTGTCTCTAAAGAGCCACTGTGCGTATGAAGGCATAATGTAATATCATGTCAGTGGAAAGTCATCACAATGTACATAATTACTAATTTTCTGTTGTAACTGATGTATCCATATCCATTTTCTTATCCATAACATTGTGGAATGTGAAACAACCTTTTTTTTTTTAGATATTAACTTGTCGGGCACTTTATTAACTATACCTCTTTGTTTACACACTCACTCTCCATTTCATCTGTGCAATTTACCATACAGTGGTGCTTGACAGTTTGTAAACCTTTTAGAATTTTCTATGTTTCTGCATAAATATGCACAAATATGCATTTCTCTTGCACACCGGCTTGGAGGAATTTTAACCCATGCTCGCTTCAGGTCCTTCCACAACATTCCGATTGGATTAAGGTCAGGACTTTGACTTGGCCATTCCAAAACATGAACTTTATTCTTCTTTAACCATTCTTTGGTAGAACGACTTGGGTACTTAGGGTCGTGGTCTTGCTGCATGACCCACCTTCTCTTGAGATTCAGTTCATGGACAGATGTCCTGACATTTTCCTTTAGAATTCTCTGATATAATTCAGAATTCATTGTTCCATTAATGATCGCAACCTGTCATGGCCCAGATGCATCAAAACAGGCCCAAACCATGATACTACCACCACCATGTTTCACAGATGGGATAAGGTTCTTATGCTGGAATGCAGGGTTTTCCTTTCTCCAAACATAACGCTTTTCTTCTAAACCAAAGTATTCTTCCAACAGCCTTCTGGCTTGTCCATGTGATCTTTAGCAAACTGCAACAATGTTCTTTTTGGAGAGCAGTGGCTTTCTCCTTCAACCCTGCCATGCACACCATTGTTGTTCAGTGTTCTTCTGATGTTGGACTCATGAGCATTAACATTAGCCAATGTGAGAGAGGCCTTCAGTTGCATAGAATTTACCCTGGGGTACTTTTGTGACCTCGCCAACTATTACACACCTTGCTCTTGGAGTGATATTTGTTGGTCGACCACTTCTGGGGAGGGCAACAATGGTCTTGAATTTCTAAACTCTTTAAAGGTGGTTTTGTAACCTTTTCCAACCTGAGGAGCATCAGCAACTCTTTTTCTGAGGTCCTCAGAAATCTCCATTGTTCGTGCCATGATACAAACATGTGTTGTGAAGAGCAGACTTTGATACCTGTAGATCTCTGTTCTTTAAATAAAACAGGGTGCCCACTCACACCTGATTGTCATCCCATTGATTTAAAACACCTGACTTTAATTTCATCTTCAAATTAACTGCTAATCCTAGAGGTTCACATACTTTTGCCACTCACTAATATGTAATATTGGATCATTTTCTTCAATAAATAATATTTTTGTTTCATTTGTTTAACTGGGTTCTCTTTATCTACTTTTAGGACTTGTGAAAATCTGATGACTTTTTAGGTCATGTTTATGCAGAAATACAGAAAATTATAAAGGCTTCACAAACTTTCAAGCACCACTGTATGTACTTTGTAGTGCTCTAGGATGGCACAGTGGCTCGATGGGTACCACTGTTGCCTCACAGCAAGAAGGTCCTGGCTTTGATTCCCAAGTGGAGCAGCCTGGGTCCTTTCTGTGTGGAGTAGCAGGGACTGTGGTAGCCTAGCGGTTAAAGTACTGGACTATGAACTATGGACCAGAAGATCCAGGGTTCAAATCCCACCTCTGCCAAGCTGCTACTGTTGGGTCCTTGAGCAAGGCCCTTAACCCACAATTGGTTGGATTGTAAGACTGTACTGAATTGTGTGTCGCTCTGAATAAGAGCGTCTGCTAAATGCTGTAAATGTAAATGTAAATACACCCATGTGGGTTTACTCCAAGTACTCTGGTTTCCTCCCACAGTCCAGATACATGCATTAGGTCAACTGACTACGCTAATTTGGCCTCATCTGACTATATATACGACTAGCTTTGAAGTAACCTTATGTATTAATATAACCTTGTGTCTCTTGTTAAAATGGCCATTGATCCTGATAGCGATGTTAGATTAAAAACCAAATTTAAAAAATTGTACTTCTATAAGATGCTGCCATTAAATGAATGTATCTTAATGTCAGAGTTTGTTATACAGTACTACAAACTACATAACAGCAAATTAACCAGGATACGTTAGGTTGACTGCAGTTGATTGCATAGTCCAACCGAATTGCTCAAGCTAGGCCAAGCTTCACCACTAACCTGGCATGGAGCAGGTTTGGGGCTAACTGATTGGGGCTTAAATAAACTTTAATAAAATTAGCTTGGCTTATTTCAATAAACCTGGCTTTTTGAATCAGCTCACTTCATGGAATAGCCCTGAGGCCTGTATTACATCTAAGCAGAGCTACAACTGTTTTAATAGATTTGTCTCTGTCCTTGTTTGTATTGTTGAGGATCTGTTCTACATGTGCCTTTGTGGCTGCGGGGGCTACACATTTTTGCACCCATATAATTATTTACATCTTATATATTTGCATTTCTAATTGTGTTGATGTCACTCGTTCAGAATAAGTCTCTTTAAGACATGATTTTGCAGGTGTGTCTCAGCCCAACTGAGAAAGTACAAAATGTTCTTTTGCCTTGAAAGTGTTCACCAGTTTTGCGAAGTGTGGGTATGTGTGTGCGTAACATTTTGAGACTTGCTCTAAACTCCAGTAATTTGGTTTATTTCACATGTTCATGTGTATAATTACTCAATCATTTGTAATTTAATTAATAAGCAAATTTATTCCATGTGATCCTTTTATTCTGTAAGTGCATACGATGAATAACTATATTTTTGACGTTAAAGTGTTAGTTTAAAGCTTTTAGATGGTCACAGAGATTAATCATGATCTGGATTTAATATAATTATGTAAGAATTGAATACAATTTATATGTAGCAGTTAGAGGCTTGACGCTGAAACAAAAATTTGAGATAAAGCTTGTCTTCACACATGCCAGGTCAGGATGACCTGAGGGAAGATAAGGGTGGGGCGCCTGGGCAGCAGGTGTTCTAAAAGTTGGCAAAATGATGACATAATATTTGACCTTGACTGAGTTGTATATAAGGGCCAGAGATTTGTGGCTCTTCAGCTTCTTCGCACTGCTGCTGCGGTGTGAGGATGTCCTTTATGGCTTGCAATAAAATTGTCTGCTTCTCCACTGAAACTTTAATTCGGCTTGAGTGTGATTTTTGATGAAGTGATCAGCATGCATTGTGTCAAAAAACCACGACAGTATCAAGTGTTCAGGCTGGTTGGAATGAAAATCTATGGACACTCTGGCTCATTGTGGCTGAAATTCTTCAACCTTTCTATAAAGTCTGTATTATTCACAGAGTGTATATACACAGTCTATAGTCAAAATACATTAGGGCGTAACGTGATACCCGAAGACATTTCTAGGGCGCATGCGCTATTCCGACACATGTGTACTTCCCTTTTCCCTCTCCCCCCATTTATGCCAAACTCTGGTTTCAGTGCTATGATTGGCTATTGGAATCACGCCTGCTGTGCTGGGATTGGGGAATGTAGGTATGAAAACAGACAAACAACCAATGATAGAGCAGAAGGCGGGACTAGTTGGAATGCGGGTGGGAAAGAGCAATGTTTCTTCTCCGCGTTGTTCATTTGCGCCATTTTGTGAGCAGACAGTGTTGATTGGATTTCTGCGCCCTGTACTGGAGCCAATCAGAAGAGCACCGGACACTGAGACACGGTAAAGAGTGCGCGGTTCATGGCGAACGCTGGCTCACGGCACCGATTGGTTTCTCATTGACCAACCAAATGACTAATTCAGCAAAATACAGAAATCAAATCGGTACCGTGTGAACATCTAGTGAGCCGTGCGTCAAACACACGCTGATAAAATGGTGGAGGCCGCACCATATAGCTGTGTGATCCCAACAAAGGAATCCATGTAGCTAGTTGCAAGTCCATACAGTAGTTTATGTTTAAAGACTTGTTCGATTACTGCGAAAACCGTTATGTGTGCTTTTGCATGCCATCGAATAATCTGTTGATCAGAAAGTATGGTATTCGAGAGTAATCGGATTAGTGTTTAAGTGCAAAGCTGTTAACCTTTCCAGAAGTGCATTTCAAGACGGTTTCATTAGTCTGATAACAGTTGTTTTCGGTTAGACAATTAAGCTTACTTTTAATACGTTTTATAGTAATTTCTTGTAATTTTACACACTGCCATTTAAGTCTCCTTTGAACCTCCTTTAAAAATCAGCTTCCTGATACGTCTACATGCACACTACTGTGAATTCATTAATGTTTAGATTCAGCTTCCTACTTCCCATCATTCATGCATCTTGGTGTTCTTTGGTAGGACAGTTGTTGAGATAGTAGTGCTTCATTTCTTTTAAAATTTAAGGTAATGCATAGTTCTCAGTAGCTGGATGGTTTGGAATCAGTTGCTGTGTACATTACAATAGTTAATGTTTTGTGGGTTCTAATTGCATGTAATCCTGTCCACTCAGTCTCTGTTTTGATCCAAAGGCAACCTAGGTTTTATGTTTTTGTCTTTTCCTCTGAATGTTCAGAGATGTATACAAACGATATTCATTATCAGTAACCAAATTATTGGCCCAAAATATGTTAGACCACTTTCTTAGTACACCTGTTCAGCTGCTTGTTAATGCAAACACCTAATCAGCCAATCACCTGGCAGCAATGCATTTAGGTGTGTACACATGGTCGAGATGACCTGCTGAAGTTCAAACCGAGCATTGTAATGGGGGATGAAAGGTTATTTAAGTGACTTTGAACGTAGCATGTTGCCAGATGTGTATTTTAGAAACTGCTGTACAGGGATTTTCACTCACAGCCAAGTCTAGGGTTTATAGAGAGTGGTCCAAACAGAGAGAAAATATCCAGTGAGTGGAAATGCCTCGTTGATGTCAGAGAAGAATGTCAAATAACCACTTGTTACAACTGAGGTATGCAGATGGGCTACTGCAGCAGAAGACCAGACCAGGTGCCACTCCTGTCAGCCAAAACAGGGAACTGAAGCTACAATTTGCACAGGCTCACGAGAATTCTGCAGATGAACTGTGAAATGTTACATGATCTGATGAGTTATTCTGCTGGATTTTTGGATGGTAGAGTCAGAATTTTTCATAATATCCATAGGAAGGGGGCCAATCCATCGTAGGGCTCACACACACACTCGTGCAGTAAGGGCACTTTGGAAACACCAATTAGCCTAATATGCATGTCTTTGGAACGTCGGAGGAAACCTTCAGTACTTGGAGAAAACCAACATGAATATGGGGAGGACATGCAAACTCCACAGAGGCAGACTCTGGGGTCAGGACCGAACCAGAGATGATCTCAAACTGGTTTCTTGAACCTGACAGTGAGTTCACTAAGTGGAATGGGAGTTTTGCATCCAGATGTGCAGCAGACAAACCTGCAGCAACTGCATAATGCTGTCATGTCAATGAAGGCAAAAGGGGGTCCAACCCAGTACTAGCAAAGTGTAATTACTGAAGTGTGTGTGTGTGTGTGTGTGTGTGTGTGTGTACCTTGCTATACTTGTGAGTGTGAAGTTTTCTATATTTACAGTTAGCAGACAGACAACGTACAACTGATACAGACTTGCAGTGTATAATCCAAGCAACTGTGGGTTAAGAGCCTTACTCCTAGGCCTGACAGTGGCAACTTGAACCCACAATCTTTTGCTGTACCCTGCCAGTCTGTATCTGGAAGTGTGTGTAAGCAGAACTGGACAGAGTAATAAACCTATTTCAGATTTTGAAAAATAGAGACAGCAGCACACAGAGGAAACAGGATTACGAAGAGTTCAAACTCAGTACAAACTCAAAAATAAAGTTTGCCTGTATAATGCAGCTGGGCATCTCGTATCATATCATGCTTCCAAACAATTTACAAATAACGTAATGGATTTAAAATACCTAAGCATCTAAGGTTATTGCACATTGTAGTGTTTATTATTGTGAATGTGTTTGTTTCATTACCTGAAGCAATCACACTGGCTTGTGTTCACCATATCTGTTTCCTTTACTTAAGTTTTCATATGAGAGTTTTCATATAACTGCTAAGTTTTTGCAGATGTTGGGCTCTTCTGTGTTTTTATTGGATTTTTGTCATGCCTTAAACTTGATATCATTGTTTGCTGTTTACATTAACAGTTAATAGTTTTGTTGGATCATTGATGTGGAATTAGATATGTATGTGTATATCTGTTCTTTTTCATGCACAATTGATCTGCATGCTGTTTAATTGCTTTCTTATTCTGAAACCAAAAAAGTATCCAATTACTGAATGTCCACGTGCACTGATTGTGCTTTTACTTTAGGCTGGTGACACAAAGAACATGGAGCAGTTTACCTCCACAAATGGTGGGGAGCAGATAGTCGTACAGGCAGCTAACGGGCAGATCCAGCAGCAGGTAAGCTATCTGGGGGAAATGATAAGGCAGTGGGCAATATTGTAGTGTTATTGCTATATATTACCACCATGCTGCATATCTGAGAATGGAAAACCCCTCCTTTTTGTCATACTTTGAAAACGTTGAGTTAAAAAATTCTGACACTTGTATTGTGATTTTTTAAATTTGTTTTTCCATAATGTCTGTACTCATGTATGTAAATGGATACAAGTAGTGGCTGCACCTCGTCATAATGTAACTAAAAGAAAGTAAAAAAATTTGGTTGAGCAAATACAAACACATCCTGATTGTGACTCCATTATATGGAAGTGTGTTTGTGCAGAATTGTTTTGTATGATTTTGCATGGAAGGCTAGGACTGGTGGATTCTATCAGTGTCATAATTTATAATGGAATTTTATCATTAAATCCATTATTACTTACTGTAAATAATTATCTGATGTTTGTATCCAGTGGTTTGATGGTTTTTACATTTGTAGTTCCCAGTAAAATACAAAAAAAATATATAATGCAGACTGCATGCAGCATTATATTGCCCACCTCTGTTAAGGCTGTTATCCAACGTTTTGTCCATGGTTCGATAATATTATCCATTTTATTTTATTAACCTACTTGTCCAACATTATCTTGCCAGATACACTAGCTGATGTGTAATGACACACATAACAGTGCAGCCTCTGGTGCAGAAAGTTTTAGTACATTTACAGCATTTAGCAGACGTCCTTATCCAGAGCGCCCTTATCCAGCAATTGTGGGTTAAGGGCCTTGCTGAAGGACCCCACAGTGGCAGCTTGGCAGAGGTGGGATTTGAACCCTGGATCTGGTGCATAGTCCAGAACCTTAACCGCTAGGCTACCACAGTCCCTAGTAAACACACATGGGGTCAGAATGAGCAGACTGGTGTTGTGCCTTATAAGCGCAGAGATGATGAGCTGCAGGTGGCACGTCTCTTCTGAATTACATGCACTGGATCTGCACCTTGGTGTGAGAGAACAGTGCATGGATTGCAGGACAGATGAGGACGTCCCAGTGGAGCGCAGCTGAGGATGGGAAGACGTGACAGCAGTACTGTTTGTGTAGAGTACAGTGTTTCTCACAGAATTAGTTTCTGTGTTTACATGTGTAAAAAACAGACTCGGTGTGAAAAGGCCTTAAGTCTGAAGGAATCGCTGCGTTGCACGCAGCTCTACGGTGAAATCTTATAACCGGCATATAGCATTGATAAGTAAAGTACAGTGGTACCTCGGTTCTCTTTGTTAATTCGTTCCAGAAGGGTTGTCAAGAACTGAAAATGACAAGTACCGAGCAAATGTCTCCCATAAGGAATAATGTAAATTGAATTAATCTTTTTCAGACCCCCAGGAGATCCACACTGTATAAGACATTGTATGCATTAATGGAGCTGTATTGTGCAGGTGCTCACTGATTTATGAAGGGGATATGTTAGGACAGGATATGTTTGAATGTAGAGTGTTCTATACTGTATAATAGTGGAGATATGGAAAGGATACGATTATCAGTACTGATAAGTAAGTTAATGTGTAAAACACTTAGATGAACCTACAGGTGGCCAAAATAGTTAACGCAGAGCTTTATAATAGTGTTGAAAAATCTCATGGAAAGTGAAAAGTAAAAACAAAACACTTGGTCTATTCATTAAAGCTAATGGTAACTGCAGCCTGTGGTCTGGAGCATTCAGTTCCTGTTTTGCTTTTGGTTTTCTCTTATAAACTAACCTTTTTAGGACCCATGGAGACTTATTTGCACTAAGAATATAATCCTGTAGATGAAAAAATAAAGAAAAACAACGATTAAAGATAGTAGAGATTTTCTGTAAATTGCTATTGAACCTGAATAATGACTCGTGAATCGAGTTTCGGCTGAAACGAGTCACGTAGCTCGATTCACACAAGTTTAAGCAAGTCCACAGAGTACCGAGCAAACAATGAGAACCGAGACATTTTTCTAGTCAAAATGGGTCAAGAACCGAATTTGAGAAGTTCCGAGCTACCACTGTGTGTGTGTGTATATATAATGGTGTTAGAACAAAGCCTGGACTGCAAAACATGCAGTTTCAAAGAACGTATCGTGGACATTAAGCGACGCATAATTGTATATGGAGTTACAGAATCAGATATGATAGTTATATGGGCTTATTCACAGGCACAGGGCACTGTTACAGCTGTACAGCTGCAGACTGAGGCGCCTGTTGTTACAGCAGCGGGCCAGCAAGTGCAGACACTCCAGGTAGTTGTGCGAAATCTGAGTCTTACCCTGTCGCATGCAGCTTTTGTCTGTGACATTGTGACCAGCATGCCTCGCCTCTATTCATAACAGACCAGTGTAGAGTTTCCATAACTTGTGCTTCCAAGACTGAATGGTGTATTCAGATAGTCTTGGTCGGAGAACTTTTGAAGTATTGTCGTTTGTCTAATACATCTCAGTATTTCTATGACAAAAACTCATATAAGAGCCAGCCTTGAAGAACTTTGTCTTGTCCTTGTCCAACATGTTTGCAGTGTATTGCATGCTGCTTTAAAAAGTGCTATTAAAGAAATGGTTGGAACAGTGGAACTATTGTATACCATAGAGCATGGTTTCACTGTGTGGTCCTTTAATGCATTGTGCATACTTTATAGCATGTTCTTTTAACCTTGGCCATGTTTGTTTCAAACATGTGAACTTGGTAGCTGTGTATTGGTGTATCGGCACAAATGCACAGCGTAACTGTCGTTGAAGCTTTTGGCTGCATGCAAAGAGCTCCTGTTATTACGAACAATGCTATTCTCAGTGAAGAACCAGGTTAACAATGTGCTTTTGTGTTTGTGTAAGGTTCAAGGCCAACCCCTGATGGTACAGGTGAGTGGCGGTCAGCTTATCACCTCCTCTGGGCAGCCCATCATGGTGCAGGCCATGTCTGGAGGCCAGGGTCAGACCATCATGCAGGTGCCTGTCTCAGGAGCTCAGGGCTTACAACAGGTGAGAACATCTATCTGTCATATAATGGAGCTTTTTTTCGGAGGTAAATAAAGCATACATCATCGGCGTGATCGAGCGAGGGAGCCACCATAGCACCTATGTACTAGGTTTTTGAAAAAGGAAGTGTTTATTTATATCCAGAGCAACAAACAGTTTTGTTTGGTACAAAATGGTGCATCTGCTTAAGTGGCACACGGTCCTTGGCTAATTTTATGTATTGGGACAATTGTCATCAAAGCGGGCACCATCTCAGGCTGTCTTGTTTGCTTCATGTGCTTTCTTGGCACAGGTAAGCTGCTGTGAGTCATATCAAACAGACCAGTTCCAACAGATATAATTTCACAGTTATTAAAAGTGACATTGAGCCACCTGTCAAATGAGATATCATGGGTGCTTTTTAAATATAGCTTGTTATATGCAACAGCTTGAGAGGGTAAGGTCTGAGAAATGAGTATCTTTTATTTATTTTTTCCTAATACATTACTGTGCAAAAGTCTTAGGCCACCATTATGTTTGTTGTTTTAGAAATGGTGTCATGACCATATTGTTGACAGTTGGACCCAAAACGTGGATTCGCTACTACATAATGCTCTTTTCTGCTTCATTCCAGTCTGTGTGAGCTTTAGTTTATTTTAGCCTTTTCACCCTGTTCCCCTTCTGAAAAAGTGGTTTCTTGGGCTGCTACCCTTCCCAAAAGACCATTCCTGATCAAGCTGTAGAAGTCTGTAGTCTGTAGAAGACTGTAGAAGGATCAACATGGTATCCTGATGAAGCTGCCAGATGCTGCTATTGCTAAAGTGTAAGGGGAGGTCACACTAAATACTTGCTGTTATAGAAGCTGTTTTTTCCCCAGTTTTTTAATACTACCTACAAATATCCTGTCTTTTCTGGTTGTATTCTAATAAAAAGACTGATAAATAATTATATATGGGCATTATAAAACAATGGTATTGTGAAAACCATTGTTTTATAACCATTGTTTTATTAGGCCACCATTAGATTAGGTATACCTAATCTAATGGTGGCCTAAGAGTTTTGCACAGTACTGGATCTCACTAACACCCTCTTATATACTCTTGTGCACTCTATGGCCAATAGAAGAACTGTCCAAAGAAATACTGTCTTTGTAATGCAATGTGATAAACACTTTGTGTTTACCTGAAATGGAATATGTTTAGTTTGCATTTCGGTATGCTTGAAAGTAGGGCTGCACAATATTGGAAAAAAACTGACATTGCAGTATTTTTCTTTCTGTGATATATATATATATTGCAATATTTAAAAAAAAATGCAGAATCTATATCTTTCCAGGTTGGACTTGGATATGGTACTTTCTTGTCCATGATTTCTCTCTGTTGTTTGGAACCTTTCTCATATGGTGAAACACTGGCAAAGACTTCAGACAGTTTTTTTATTATTACTCTGGGTAGCATCCAGATCTGGCTTTCAACTAGTCATACAGAGCCAAATTAGTCATGCTGCCTCGTGTTGTGGAAACAACTGCAATGCACTGTTGATAAATTACCCTTTTTTGGTCAGCACCATCCTTTGTGTTGTCTGAATAATTCCATAAATCTGACGGACAATTTCTTTTTGCAACCGAATCGCTCATTTAGCTGTTGATCAAGAATGACTGGCTGGTTTGCTGTCCATGACTGAACTACATGTCCTTCGCAACAACAAGCAACAAACTGTATTCAAGATTGGAGTAAAAGAAATGATATCTGGAGATATGTCATGGAAAGTAGCAAAAAAAGTTCTAGCATTGCCTTAAGTGACACTGCACGTCCTAACAAAATTGCACATTCATGTGACTGTGCATATTGGGATGGCAATGCTGAAACGACATATTGTGCAGCACTACTAGAAAGTCTTTCTAATGACTTTCTCTGCACAGTCACGACTGTATCACATGGTTCATTCTTGTTTGTGCTCAGATTCAACTGGTGCAGCCGGGGCAGATCCAGCTGCAGGGGGGCCAGACGCTGCAGCTGCAGGGACAGCAAGGTCAGGCCCAGCAGATCATTATCCAGCAACCCCAGGCAGCCATTACTGCAGGACAGAACCAGGTCAGGCACTAGTGTGCTCTCACTCCATGATGTCATTACTTAATGGTTTGGGAGGGAATGCTGGGTTTGTGATCAAAATGGAACCCTATGTGCTCAACTAAATAAGTACAGTGATACCTCGGTTCTTGAAGCTAATTCGTTCCAGAAGGCTCATCGAGAACCGAATACGATGAGTACTGAGCAAATCTTTCCCATAAGGAATAATGTAAATTGAATGAATCAGTTCCAGCCCACCAGAAAATCCACACTGTATGAGGCATGCTATGCATTAATGGAGTTGTATTGTATAGGTGCTCCCTGGTTTATGATAGGTGTACATTAAGACACAGCCATCATAAGTTAAATGTATCATGAAGCAAGGAATTTAATATAGTCTATACTGTATCATAGCTGAGCCTGTTATTCATAAACACTTGTACAGTTGGCTAAAATCATTAACACACGCCTTATTTTATAATTAAGTGTTGAAAATCTCATGTAATTTAGTGAGTACTGGATGGAAAGTGAAAGCAAAACACTCTAGGTGAACTCGGGGTGCTAGCATAGCTGCTAATGCTAACTAGAGCCTGAAAGTCACGGGGATTCAGTTCCTAATTTCCTTTCGGTTGACTGTCATTACTAACCTTTTTATGATCCATGGAGACTTATTTGCACCAAGAATACATTACTGTAGATGAGCTACTGTGAATCTGAATTGCTGAATCACTGTGTACTGAATCATGAATCGAGTTTTGGCTGAAACGAGTCGCGCGGCTCCACTCGTACAACCTTAAGTAAGTACGCCGAGAACCGAGACGAGTTTTTCTAGTCAGAATGCATCGAGAATCGAATTCGACGAGTTCCGAGCTGCTCTAGAACCGAGGTGTCACGTATATTGTGCACAGTGTCTTCCTACTTCCAGCATGTTTACTGGTGTGTTGTTAATAAGTGCATTTTATGTGTATATTAGGGCCAGCAGATTACAGTCCAGGGACAGCAGGTTGCCCAGACTGCTGAAGGACAGACCATTGTGTACCAGCCTGTGAACGCAGATGGCACCGTGCTGCCGCAGGGTATGTACTGAGTCACAAACCATACCTCCTTCCTCCTCAGGGATCTAATCATTTTGGTTATTGGAGCTACAAATATGGTTTTAAATTTGATTTAATGTGAGCATTGCTTTGTGGCACCTTTCCAGGTCATATCAATTTGGTCTGCTTTTAATCATCAGTCACTGATCAATATGGACAGTGTCAGGTTCAGCAGTATTCGATCACTTAATAAGGCAGTACCCATATTCTTTGGTTTATTATTTATGCACCTGTAACTCTAAACCACCATCAAATTAAAATGTTTATTGATTTATATAGTCATAACACTGGCATTGTGCCACTTAGCCTATCAAGTGTGCTATCATGTTCAATGGAAGATTGCCAATATTGTTACTCTGACCTTTAAAATGCTTTTTTTATTGCAACATCTCAGGCATGATTACCATCCCAGCAGGCAGTCTGGCTGGGACACAGATCGTTCAGGCAGCAGGGGGCGCCAACACCTCCACCACCAACAGTGGGCAAGGCACAGTCACGGTCACACTGCCAGTATCTGGCAATGTGGTTAATGCTGGCGGGATGGTCATGGTAAGAGCATGAAAAAGATAGTTACCGGTCAGTGCACTGCTTTCATTCAATTCCGTCATTAAGGACCGGCACACAGAATTAGGCATGAAATGACTTTGAGCACCCCGATAAATAGCGCTTTGATTTGGAAAATGTGTATTGAATAAGAGGAATGAAATTGCTGTCAGAGTGGGAGCACTCGATCCTCCCTGCGGTTTGCAAATTAAAGAGCTCATTAGATAAATTGCAAAATGAGAGTCAAGTCTCTGTCAGACCTCTTCTAATAAATTAAGAACACAGCTGGTCTGCGGGAGTCCCTTTCACAAGGTGATACTTTATCATCACCTCCTTCCGTAATGCAGCATTAATATGTTTAGTTAATATTGAATTACATTAACACAGCTCTGTCCTCTTTGGGTTTGTGTGAAAGATGGTACCCGGGGGAGGCACTGTTCCCACCATCCAGCGCATCCCTCTGCCTGGGGCTGAGATGCTGGAGGAGGAGCCGCTGTACGTCAATGCCAAGCAGTACCATCGCATCTTAAAAAGAAGACAAGCACGTGCCAAGCTGGAGGCTGAGGGCAAGATTCCCAAAGAAAGAAGGGTGAGTGGCTGGTGGCCAAAAGGTTTTCCAGCTTTGTCGCTTGAGGCGTATTTGTCCTGTTGAGCGCTAACATGTTCAATCAAACTTGTTACAAGATGCATGAAACGCTAAGAATGGCAGTGAACCAAAGGACTGCATTCGCTCTGAAATGGAACTGAGCTTTTATTTATCATCTACGCCGCCCAAGGAGGTTGGGTCCCTTTTTGAGGCTTGGTCCTCCCAAGGTTTCTTCCTCATAACGCTTGGAGTTTTTCCTTGCCACTGTCGCCCTAGGCTTGCTCAATTTGGGATATTAGGAGATAATCTAAAATTGTAAAGTTGCTTTGAGACAATGCTCCATTGTAAAAAGAGCTATATAAATAAACTTGACTTTAGGAATGCTGATACAGTAATACCAGATAAGTCAGCAGAACGAATGCACCGACATTTGAGGTCGATGGACTACAATAGCAGAAGGTGTCATTGGGATACAAGCGTAGGCTGCACTGGGCACAGGCTCAGCAAAAAAGTTGAAGACTAGAAAATGTGGTCTGGACTGACGAATCTTGATTTCGGTTTCAGTACACAGAGGATTGAGTCAGAATTTAGTGCCAGCAGCATGAATCCATGGACCCACCCTGTCCAGACTGGGTGGAAGTTTAATAGTGTGGGAAATGTTTTATTGGCACATTTTGGAGGCACTGATGCCATCACTTGGATGCCACTGCCTGTTTTGAATATTGTTGCTGACTGTTCATCACAGTAGTGTTGCGCCCTGTCTGAGGTTGTTCTTGTCTTGCACCCAGTGCCGCCGGCTAGGCAACGGCTTTCCCACAACTCTGACAAGGATTTAAGAAAAAAAGTAAATGAATAAATTAATGTGTGACGCATTTATGTTGGATCAGAATCCCAATCTCATGGAAGTCATGCCATGAAAACCTGACTCTGATTTGAGAGCAAAAGGAAGGCCTACTTAGTAATAATGTTCTCAACTTCTTCTGTGAGTGTATACTGCAATGTTTTACTGGACTGTAGCCTTCCTGATCTTGCATGTCGGTTTTCCGCAGAAATACCTGCACGAGTCCCGGCACAGGCACGCCATGCAGAGGAAACGGGGTGACGGCGGCCGCTTCTTTTCTCCCAAAGAGAAAGAGGAGATGGGACTGCTCATGCAGGTGAGGCCGCAGCAACAAAGCCGAATCAAACAGGAGGACTTCCACTCAGCCACCGAAATCACAAGCTCGCACTGGCTGCCTGAACAAACCATGCCTCTCTCTTAGCTGCTGTCCTCTGCTCTCATTTGCTGCTGAGCCGTGCCCCCCCCTCCAGCCTCCTTGCTCATTTTGGCTTTCCTAAGCTCTTTCTGCAGGTCATTTTATGGAACCATGTTCTAAAATGCCAGGAGTGCTGCTTCGTCTGCATTTTATCACTGAACAGTTTGACTGATTGCACAGCTAAATGCTCTGGAGCTTTTCTTATGTTTGCATTGTATGCATGTAAAACAGTTATGTTATGAATTGAATTTTTTCTGAGATGTTTTGCTTTAAATAATGTGAAAATCATTGCTTTGTTTGGCAAAGCAGTCAAGTGTAACAGTGTTGGTCCAAGAGAATTTTTTTTTTGTGCCACACAGTTTTTCTTTTTAGATGTTTTTGATTTATTCTACACGTGATGCATTCTTCTATGTTGCACTTCTATGTTCATTTGCTCCATATTTGCTTTTGTAATTATGAGTGAGTTTTATCATTCATAAATAAATCTCATGCAAGTAAAATGTTACCAGCTAAACTCCACTTCATTCCCGGCTTGTTTTATATTCTGTTTTAATTTATTTGCTGTATTTGAGCCTATGGTTTCCTGTCTTCTCAATCATTTTGTCATGAGCATGTACTTTTTGTGATAAGGCTGCATGAGTGACCAATAACAGAATCTAAACTATGTCAATAATTAGGCTTTATAATTATTGAGCTTGCTCGGGCTGTGCTTTCGCAACTCCATTTCCAATCATTTTGTTCACGTCTTAGTCCACGTTAACTAGTAGAGGAAACGCTTATTGGGACGCCGAGTCGAGTATTTCTGCATGGCTTGTGCGTGTGTAAGAATTGATCCGACTGCCTACTCATCCCTCCTCCCTCCTTCTCTGTAGGAGCAGCAGGAGCAGAATCAGGCAGGAGAAGAGACAGTAGCCCAGATGATTCGGGTCTCGTAGCAGAACCACCTTGTTCTTAACCTGCCTCTACATAACCAGCACCTAAAACACACATGCATCCACTTAATGCAACTGTAGCTTAATAAGCAATAGTGTGTCTGTCTTCTCTCTCCCTTCCCACAAGGGCCTGGTTTTAATCACCAGGATCTGATGTTACCAGCAGCGACAGGGTTTTGTACTTGAAGATGAACAACCGGGCTTATCTACTGTGACATTTTCCTCAGCATAACATGTACACTGACCCTTTAGTAGGTGGTTAACAGGAGCTGTTTTAAAATGTGATGATGCTTCATTTGTGATCGACTTATCAGTGAAGTGCAGTGTTCCATTTGTAGCTTATTTAAATATCCTAGTTTTAGTGAAAAGGTGAATTTCTCTTTTATTATCAAGACCGTTGTATGATTCTCTTTGTCCTCTGTGAGTGAAATAAGGGGTGGGCCAAAATGAAGATTATTGCTAATTAGTATTCGTTGGGTGATGTACTACTTGTAAAATAACTTTTTGATATTGCAGTTTTTATATAGCTTGGATTTGCTTTTTGGTTTTTTTTTTTTAATAAAGCTTGTTGACCACCTTTTTACACTACATATCAGTAAATTTTAAAAAGACATGAGGGCAAACAAATGTAGATAATCTTTGACGTGAAATATCTTAAACACTGAGAGAATGAAATTGGATTAAATTGTTTAATAGTAAATGTGTGTGTTTGTGTGATCTTATAGTCAGAACTTTACAGCTTCAAGTCACTGCTGAGCACTGCAGTTGATCCTTTTTTTTTTTTTTTTAAATCAAGTTCTGGCCCTTTATCCAGTTCTGTCCTTTAATCCTCTTAGCTCCATGAACAGAATGTGGAGGTCTTGGTTCCCTAATGGGCTGCCAGTGTCGTCTTGTTGGTCCACTGCATTCTTGCTTTTTGTGTATTTGACCTAGTAAAGAATGTGCTGTTTGTTTGACTGTCTTTTGAGGTGCATGCTGCATGCTTCACCTCTGATTGGTTATACTTTGGGCTGTTTTATAATCGCAGTTTGACTTTTTATTATAGATGTCATGATTGATTGCTTCTGAATGCCGTATTTTACCATCTAAGACATTTACTGTTAGCGCCAGTGTCAAAAATTAAATTCAGTGTCCAATAACCCTTGTGCAAATCAGAAGTAAGACGATATTGACTGCACCCAAGACAAGCATAAAATCATGCAGGAATATCGATTTGGTTTCACTAGAGTGATTATACTTTGAAAGAAGAAGATCGTGTGACTATTTGCACAACAATTCCAGGCTTTAGAGCCTGCAAAGGACCTTTTTAAACTGCAGTTAAAGTGAGCAACTGGTGGACACACTTGCTAAGACTGAACTGTTTTAGTTGTTATGGAACAGCATTTGGGTGAAACAGTATGAAATGTATTATACTAGAAAATGCAGGAGCTGCTTTTGCCACCTAAAAGTTTTGTATCAAATGATGAAATTGAGCCATGAACAAACACTAGTGCTCAGATCTCATTGCAGCCAGTGTTAGGTGGTTAGGGTTGTCGACCCTCTCGGACAGGTATGAAGAATGCAATTCACCCTCTGTCTCCCAGATTCAGTACACCTCCTAGCTTCTACATTTATTGTCCATTTTAACAGCTCCACTTAACCATACAGATGCACTACATAATTCTACAATTAAAGACAGTAGTCCATCTGTTTCTCTACATACTTTATTAGTCCCTTTTATTCTGTTCTGTAATGGTCAGGACCTCTACAGATCAGGTACTATTTGGGTATTGGATTGTTCTCAACACTGCAGTGACACTGATGGTTGTGTTGTGCTGGTATGCGTGGATCAGACACAGCATTGCTGCTGGAGTATTTAAACCCCTCAGTGTCACTGCTGGAGGGAAATGGAGCACCTGCCACCAGCAACCCGTGAGCACTGTTCAAGGATTAGAGGATGACTAACACAAACTGCAGCAACAGACGAGCTGCTGTTTCTGACATCACATCTACGAGATGGAGCAAGATGGTATATGTGTGTAATAGTGCAGAGTGTTTAAAACTCCAGCAGCGCTGCTGTGTCTGGGCCAATTGTACCAGTAACACACATTCTCAAAACTGAGAAGGGTAACCAAATGGTACCTGATCTGTGGGGGTCCTGATCATTACAGAACATAGTAAAGGGGACAGATGGACTTCAATCTGGAATTATAGGACTACAAAGTGTTTCTATATGGTGAAACTGATAAAAATGACAATGGGTGTAGAAACAATGAGTTGTGCCTAATAAAATAATTGGTGTACATTGTTAAACAATACAATGTTTCAACATGCGGGCCGATATGAGGAGTATTTATAAAACTGTTCTGTGTATATATTTGATAGTTTACCCGAAATATATAGTGTGTGATGGGTGACGTTTTTCAAATTCAAACTAAAAATGCTCAATATTATATGAATGCTGATAAAGACAGTATTCAGTGTAACAGAATATAACAACGTCTGAATAAAACTGTACTTTGATAGTGTGTGTGCCAGGACTGCACTAGGAGGCTGCTCATTAGTTAGAAAACTAAAAAAAAGTCACCAAAGATGTATTCGTTTTCAAAAACATGACATGTGGCTGTCTGTAAATTTGGTCTTCTTTTGTTTTTTTTTTTCAAAGCAGAAGGCTAATGTTCTTGTGCTGCGGCATAATTGAGTGATAATTGAGCTGTATACTAAATGGTTACCATGCAGACAACTAGATCATTCATCTGTTTACCTTCAGCAGTCAACTTTGCCATGTTAGCTGCATTTTGGTGGGATTTATAACCAACCTCAAGCATGCATTTACATTTAGGCTAGTCTTTAAAGCATTCTAATGAACAAGCTTCTGGTGATTAACTGACAGGTGTTTAAATCCTACATTTACATTTACAGCATTTAGCAGACGCCCTTATCCAGAGCGACTTACAATTGATACAGTCTTACAATCCAAGCAATTGTGGGTTAAGGGCTTTGCTCAAGGACCCAACCGTGGCAGTTTCGGCAGAGGTGGGGTTTGAACCCTGGACCTTCTGCTAGGCTAGGCTACCACAGTCCCATCCTATATAACATATCAATTATATATAGCCTTAAAACAGCTATACCTCATATTAACTAGCTTTATTTTCGCCTAAGCATACTCGCTGTTTATGCGACAAGGTGGGACAGTTAGTGCTGTTACTTAATAGCTCCAGGGTCCCGGCCTGGCCGGTGCTTGTGTGTGGAATACCCATGTTCTTCCCATGACTGCGGTGGTTTACTCCTGGTATTCTGGTTTCCTCCTACATTTCAAACACATCCATTAAGTTACTTGACGTCTCTACGGTATCCCTGTGTGCGCATGCTCTGCCAGTGGACTGGTGTCCTGTTTTGGGTTCATTCTTGAATGTTGTCGGATAGGCCATGACCACTTGTACCCCTGAATTATAGAAAGTGTGTGATACTCATTGTTGGCAAATATATTTATTTATTTGTTTATTTATTTACTGCACAATACAAACACTTAGTGTATGGAGAGGACAGAAACACGTTCTCGAACTCGTTTCGTTTGCAGGCGTGCCGTTTGTCAAAACTTCAAGCCTCACGATTGGTTGTGCTGGTTAGGGGCGGGGTGGAGCGATAAAAACTGGACCGGCCGCTTGTGTTGTGTCCCAAATTGAACAATACTCCGTAATTCCCTAAACACTACGAAGTATATGTCTTTATCTCGCTGTCCCTTAAAGTACACCATAACATATTGACGTGCGTTTTCAGGCTTTAAAAGTATTCTAGGTGCGCACTTGAGTTCCAGATATGCCTTCCATACTTCTTAAATATCGAATCATGTAGTGGATAGCGTGTGGATTGGGACGTACACACAGGCGACATGCGCGGCACTGTTCCTTTTTCTGTTTGACGTAATGGAAAGCCACGCCTCTCCACGCGCTTCCTCTTCGTGCAGGTGCCTTGACCACTGGAAGCCCCGCCCACCACTGATGCTGCGTACAAGCGAGCCGGACGCTCGAGCGAATAATCTGCAATCGGCTCAGTTTTAGAAGTGAAATCACTCAGCCGATTAATTGCTTTGTTCGTCAAGACATTCGACTAATATCAAAACCTTAGTTTTTGGCATCCCAGCGCAGGTTGGCTGCGACCTTGCGTTACGCTTGTGTCCAGCATTAGGCGTAGAGGACAACGCGAAAGGTTAGACCGACCGGCAAGCTGTGGAATAGCGGCAATCGCGCACAAATCAGCCGAGCGCTTTTAGGCTACCTTTTATTACACGATCATGACAGAGTCCAGCGTGGATGTCAAATCCGAGGTGAAACAGGCCAGTAAAGAATTTAAAGAGAGCGAGAATGTGGCGGAGAAGTACTCAGCTCTGACGGTGGGGAAGAAGAGCGAGGCGAGCGCTGGAGAACTGTCGTCCGCATTCACTGCGGTCAGCACTCATAAAAGCCTCAAGAAGGTAAGCAATGCCTCAGACCGGTTTATTATTCCATAAACACAACCTGTATTCATTCATAACACAGAACCTACCACGATCTGATGTTTCTCTGAAACCTGCAGCGACATCCACATTAATCCTGCACAAGTTGCCTACACTGTCACTGCACCATCGATTCCGCCGAATTTCAGTGTACCGCAAGTAGATGTGCACATTTTGATGGGAGCCAGTTTTTCACCTCGGAGTAGTACGACGCATTTTGAGTTTGCAGAGATCACAAGTAAAATCCTGTATCAGTTCAACTCAATAGCAAGTGAACTTATTATTGTGCAGATTGACACCCAACCTATATGAGTATTTGGTTTATTATATCAAGAACCGTTTATTGACGTTAGAACCGTAGTTCACATACAACTACTACACAGCTATGTAATACTTGTAATATAATAAATGGCTAGAATTAAGCCCTGGACACATACAGACGCTTGACTAACATCCCTACCTGTTGTTGTATTCAATCCCATCTAGACTGAGTGGATCTACTAGAATAATGAATCATGACATGTACACTCGCTTTCCAGATAGCAGTGACCAGCCAGTCTAGCCAATCTAGAGTGTTGGACTGAGTGGATCACCAGTGGGGACCCGAAGTCTGAGACCACTAGTGAACATGCTTCTATTTAGCATTCTTCTCAATTGTAATACAGTGTTTTTCTTTACAAATCATAAAATCAGCCTTGGACTCTACAAGTTTGTGCAAAATTTGATGATCCATCTTAATCAGATTTCACAATAGTCCAAAGTGCAGCTTGCAGTGTTACTGAGTGCTTGGTTTTCTCAGTCCCACAGTGCCCCCATAAACGCATGATGGGGTTTAGGTCAGGAGGATCAAGTAGCAATAAAATCTGAAATTTATGTTATTGTTTTTTAAATAGTCAACATTTCACTCAAATCATATACATCAGTGTAGTAAATGCAAAATAGAAACAATTTCACTAATGGCCTGAGACATTTGGTCCCCATTTTAAACATACATTCCCACATACCACCCAACCTAGATAATTCTGTCCAGAACATTTTATTTAATTTAAAACCATCATATCACAACTGTGCACAACTAGACTATTTGAAATTTGTCCTTGTGTCTTGGGTCATGTTTTTAGAAGTTGGTTTAGAAACAAGGAGAACTCAGTCGTTGTAAATTTACTTGGAATTGTATTATATTACCTGACATTCCAGTTTGATTCCCTGCTACTACTATTTAATTTCAGCCTCAAAGCTCTTTCCAGGAGCTGATTGTGGAAATAAATCTGGCTTTCACCATAACTAGCCTGTGGGTAGTGATGCAAATCTTCTGGTTGACTTCTTCAGGGAGGGTACTTGTTTTTGTGCAAACCTTTTGCAACCTTTCTTTTTTCACATGTCGTCATTCGTCCACTCTCGCTCTAGTCTGACAATTCAGTCGAAAGTATAATTAAGTAGTGAAGCTGTAACAAAGAGTAACATGGATCACTGGGTGACATGCGAAACATTCCTGGACTGATCTTTGTTTCTGCTGACTAGTATTAAAGGCTTAGCTTTGCAGTGAAAACTAAAATATTGATGAAAAACCTTATGGGAGCACAATGGTTACAACAAGTTAAGAATGTTTACATGATGGAGCATATGACAGCACAGCTACAACTAAAACTACCTATATTTATAAGAAGATGGAAACCTTTCATTGCTTACCTAAGTTAGGTGTATGTATATGCAAATGTTTGTTTGTATGGATGTAGGTGTACATGTTTGTATGGATGTCTTTATATATGTGTATGTATGTATGAACATATGGAACACATAGACAGATATATATATATATATATATATATATATATATATATATATGTTCTGTTCCTGCACTGTATATGTCTCTGTATATGTCAAGTGAAGCCCAGTCTCTAGGTGATTTTGTTATATTATGTTAATTGCCTGTTAATGTGTGTTCAAGGCAATAAAGTAAGGAAAAAAAACCAAAACCTTATGAGATAAACCATATGAGAACTCCATGTTAATGAGAGAATGAGTAGATTCTGGATTTTGTAGCTACGTGATCTGTCATCGTTACTCATCTGCAAAATCATGAATACAAAACACGCTTGTGCTCGAGACTTTCTAATTTCTATCATCAGTAGAAGGGTACACTGGTGCTTGATAGTTTGTGAACCCTTTAGAATTTTCTATATTTCTGCATAAATATAACTTAAAACATCATCAGATTTTCACACAAGTCCTAAAAGTACATAAAGAGAACCCAGTTAAAGAAATGAGACAAAAATATTATACTTGGTCATTTACTTATTGAGGAAAATGATCCAATATTACATATTAGTGAGTGGCAAAAGTATGTGAACCTCTAGGATTAGCAGTTCATTTGAAGGTGAAATTAGAGTCAGGTGTTTTCAATGGGGTAACAATCAGGTGTGAGTGGGCACCCTGTTTTATTTAAAGAACAGAGATCTATCAAAGTCTGCTCTTCACAACACATGTTTGTGGAAGTGTACTATGCCACGAACAAAGGAGATTTCTGAGGATCTCAGAAAAAGAGTTATTGATGCTCATAAGGCTGGAAAAGGTTGCAAAACCATTTCTAAAGAGTTTGGACTCCACCAATCCACAGTCAGACAGATTGTGTACAAATGGAGGAAATTCAAGACCATTGTTACCCTCCGAGGGAGTGGTCGACCAACAAAGATCACTCCAAGAGCAAGGCATGTACTAGTTGGGGAGGCAACAAAGCACCCCAGGGTAACTTCTAAGCAACTGAAGGCCTCTCTCACACTGGCTAATGTTAATGTTCATGAGTCCACCATCAGAAGAACACTGAACAACAATGGTGTGCATGGCAGCGTTGCAAGGAGAAAGCCACTGTTCTCCAAAAAGAACATTGCTGCTCGTCTGCAGTTTGCTAAAGATCATGTGGCTATTGGAAGAACATTTTGTGGACGGATGAGACCAAAATAGAACTTTTTATTTTAAAAGAAAAGCATTATGTTTGTGGAAAGGAAAACACTGCATTCCAGCATAAGAACCTTATCCTATCTGTGAAACATGGTGGTGGTAGTATCATGGTTTGGGCCTGTTTTGCTGCATACGGGCCAGGACGGCTTGCCATCATTGATGGAACAATGAATTCTGAATTATATCAGAGAATTCTAAAGGAAAATGTCAGGGCATCTGTCCATGAACTGAATCTCAAGAGAAGGTGGGTCATGCAGCAAGGCAACGGCCCTAAGCACACAAGTCGTTTTACCAAAGAATGGTTAAAGAAGAATAAAGTTAATGTTTTGTAATGGCCAAGTCAAAGTCCTGACCTTAATCCAATTGAAATGTTGTGGAAGGACCTGAAGTGAGCAGCTAATGTGAGGAAACCCACCAACATCCCAGAGCTGAAGCTATTCTGTACGGAGGAATGGGCTCAAATTTCTCCAAGCCGGTGTGCAGGACTGATCGACAGTTACAGGAAACGTTTAGTTGCAGTTATTGCTGCACAGGGGGTCACACCAGATACTGAAAGCAAAGGGTCACATACTTTTGCCACTCACTAATAATAAACCACTGTAAATGTGGATATATTAGACAGTATGGTATATACAGTAGTATTCTACGTCCCCAAGAAGTGCGTTTGTGTGTGCAATTATGCATGACTGTGTGTTTGTATGTGTGTGGGCGAAGTAACTCCACTCTTCAGCCCACTCACTTGTCTGCTTGTTATACAGCAGACTCAGCAGCAGATTTCTGTAGCTTCTCATCAGCATCAGATTTAATGTCAGGCTCATTGGATCTGTGTATATAAATTATAGATTCCATTACTGCACTAAATAAAGGTAACGTGTAACGTACCTGGAAAAATATAAGGGATTCTGATTCAGAGTCATATAGAAGGTAACCAACATTCAGAAATGCTTTTTCAATCTGAGACACCATTTCATAGCCAAATAAGTTATCTCAAGATCTACTGTATTACCAGGTAATAGTTGTTTTGCACTAATGATTAAATATAGAACTTCTGCTAGACACCCAAATCTCTTTACATAACAGCATCACACACGAAAGTGCAGTGTAATCCATGTACAGCTCCTTGCTGTATGACTTGTGAACTGTGATTGTGATCCCCATGTTTGTCTTAGCCTTTGTAAGTAAAGTCCAGACTTACTCTGTATAATCATCGTTTGTTCTTACCTTAAAACAGAAATTACTATAGTGTCAGGAAGAATAGCTAAGGTTGTGTTTCCTCTCAGAATGAACAGTAATCATAGTCATGTTAAACAGTTCTCTCAAATATCATTGATTCAAAGACACGGTAAACCTTCAGGCCAGAATCAATCTCATCACTGTTCTGAAATTTGCAGGGACCTTAACAAAACATGCACTGTTTCCTTTGAAAGCATTACCCCTATTCTCTTTCACTACATGAAATCGGGAGAGAATTTTTGTCTCTGTATGCACAGTATTGTCCTAATTTGGGTAGCCTGAACACCAGCAAGGGTGTAGTTTTGGTAACACCAGAACAGCATGCTGCATTGAGTGAAGAAATATGACACATGCCTATGGATTCGCAAGGGAACATTTTCCCTTGAACTTCTCAGGCTCATAGTTGGAACCAGGCCAAGGATTTGCTGCACCTCCTTCTTGCTTTCTTCTCTGCATCACAGATCTCTGTTCGCTTCTTTTTTCAGATCAGATATTCAAGCATTTGTACTGACATGGAAAAAAACCCACTTTTCTCATGTAAGGTTTTCAACAAGTTTATACAATCTCTCATTAATATTACAACGGAACCTCGGAATTTGAATGCCTCTTCATTCAAATAATTTGGCATCAAACGGTCACTTTGAAACATTGAAAAAGCTTTGAAAAGCTCAGACTTGGGCACCCTAAATAAAACGTTCAATGGTGCGGTCTTCCAAAGATGATGCATGTAATCCAGTCCAGTTGGTGGCGATAATGCACCAATACGTTACACCAATTACCATAAAACCCAAAAGAAGAAGAAAAACTTTGGGTATGATCACAGGTATATTATGTATTTTGTATTCTAATATTTTACTATTATATTATTAAATGATGTATATGTATACTATATCAATCCATGGGTGCGATTTCAGATACCTGCTGAAACTTCATTCGCCTCAGTGACTATAAAGTTTCACTTTATTTTCACTTTATATTTCAATTATTTCATGTATTTATTGGTTATCATTATTGTATTACATTCATTTGCTTTATCCATGCTTTCAATCATTAATTGAATACAAATATAGGCATAAAAAACAGTCATTTGGGGGTCAGGAACCAATTAAGTTTGTATTCTGCGGTTCTGCTGTATATTACAATATGTTAGGGTTTGCTGTTTTGAAACTTTTAATCCCCCCAAAATACAAAAAAAGAGACAAATGTATCAGTTTTGAATTGGCCTACTGTGTCTGGTCATCAGGTTTCATTAGTGTATCCTATCTTCAATCCCGAAGTGTTTACAAAAGCGGATATTTTTGCTGTACCAGTGGTCATATGAGAGGGCTTAGAGGCTTAGATACATTTTCATTATATATAGTCTTATTCCGTGTATTCATGGTATAGCAGAACATCTGAATACTGAGAAGTCAGAAGGAGAAATCAGTAGGATGCAAGTGTTTACTAGTAACATGTTCCAGCTAGAACAGTCAGTACAGTATAAGTCAAAACACAGGCTTAGGGGTGATACATATTCATAAAGTAGAAAAACAGGCAGGGATAAAAGTGTGAATACACAAGAAATGATGATTAAGAAATGGGGGAAAAGCACTAAAGACACGTAGGAATGTATAGGAGGCCTAAAAATGTACAAAATGTATATTGTGATGTCAAAGCAATTAACCATAAAGAAAGCTAGACAGTGACCAAGTGGAATGCAAAAAAGGTTTGTGAAAAGAAAAATGGGGTGAGAATCAAGGGAGAATCTTCTTCCACGACAGGCACACCGCACAAACTCACCACGGCTATCCTGTTTATTATGCTTAAAATTTGAAATGAACCAATGGGAGGTAAAAAATGAACAAATAGGTTTCATTACATTTATTCTAGCCATGTTAGGGGTATGATATGACGAGTTGAAACATCTCTTGTTGGACTGTGGTAGCCTAGCGGTACTGGACTATGGACCAAAAGGTCCAGGGTTAAAATCCCACCTCTGCCAAGCTGCCACTGTTGGGTCCTTGAGCAAGGCCCTTAACCCACAATTGCTTGGATTGTAAGATTGTATCAATTGTAAGTCGCTCTGGATAAGGGCGTCTGCTAAATGCTGTAAATGTAAATGTAAATCTCCATATCTTGCCTTAACCGAGAGATCACAAAAACTGTCGTATTAAACACCTTGTATCACTTGTGCTGAAAACACAGATTTGGCATCCCAATTTGTTTTAATAACCAGACACTATACTATATTTGCTAGTCCAGCTCATGTTTTCCTTGACAGACACACAGTTACACAAATAGATTGCCAAGTCTGGTGGAAACACAACAAACCTGTGTTGCCATGAAGGGGTGTAATTGGTATGCAACAATGTTTAAGCAGGTGGTACATGTCGAAGTATTACCCACATGAAAACCAGGGCCCAGGATTTTCCAGCAGGGCATCACACTTTCAATATTATTCACTTTACCTGTCATGGCTGATCAAGCTTTTGTTTAGGCTGCTTTTGCATTATTGAAAATACTTCCTAGCAGTCATTCATTGTGCTGTTACAATGGTTCTTTCAATTTTCTGTTTGCAATATATTGAGTTCACAATGACCTGGTTTAGCTTGGATGCTATTATAGATTCTAAGAATGAGGTTTTTCAGGTCCTTATGTTTGTATCTGGCTCGAGCAGATTGTACACATATGGATTAAATATGTGCCTCCAGTGTAGTGGGGTAACACAGACTTTACTCAAGGAACCACAAATACTGAGAAATCGTAAGACATAGAAGTATTAGAAGAACTTAAGATATTGGTTAGCATTAGCCCCTATTCATTATAATGGGGTCTGCTCACTGGCACATGAGAAACTATGTTCAAGATGCACCATCTTTGGTTAATGGTTATTGGCTGATGGCAGAAAAATAATTATGACTAAAAAAGTCACCTGATTCTGTTAATTTTTCCCACCTGTACTTGTGAATCATGAGAAACATACTTTTTCCAGCATAATGGATTTTCACAAAAGTACACAATGACCACACACAACAGGATCAGTATGAAAATGAACAGAATTTATTTTATATTTAATTAGTGTCACATCAGCGTCAATGATTATCTGTGACAGGCTGTAACAATACTAATTGGACACACTTACACTGAGGAAATTTAGAGTGACCAATAAACCTCACCATCTTTGGACTGTGAGTCTGAAGAGACTCACAGTCCAAACGGAGTTTGAACAGACAGAGGCTGAAGTCAGGATTGATCACTGGAGTTGTGACACTGGACTGCTGAGATGAACAGGATAGCATAAATATGCAAAGAAAGGGAAACTGCCCATGCAGTTGATTGATCCAAAGTATAAGCATGAAATGGCATGGCACCATACAGGCAGCTATCATTTTTGGTATGATACTTTTTAAACTGTCCATCCAATCCAGAGTTGGATTTGACCTTGAGTATCTTGTGTCTGAGCAACAGGCTACAAATAAATTGCCTGTTGTGGAGATTGTGTATTATATAATGCTAGCATTTGTTGTATTTTGTAGACCATTGTGGTGTCTGTGATAAATGTCCTAAGCGTGGGATTATGGGAAATGGCAGAGGGCCAAAACATTAGGTATTAACAGGGTCATAGAATTGAGCTCCAGAGCATCTGCTCTGCATTGGCATAGTACTAAATGTATGCCTTTGAGTTTAAGATGGAATTACTGTAGTGATTCAGACTTAATTCCTACTCTGTGTTTTGTATGTATGTCTGTGACCTATAGTAGATTTATGGTTTCAGATTTAGTGTTTAAGGAATCCATCCTGTGTCCTTTTTTTGTAGCTCAGAGTTCGCTCAGCAGGAGAGGCTTGAGCTTTAATAATTCTGTGGCATTCAACTGCCAAGAAATGCCTTGGCTGAATTTTGCAAAGTAGAAACAGACCTATGTAAAATTGGAGAGGGAAATTGTCCCTATGGGAGTGTTACACTGAATGGAGAAGATGAAATGAGGCAGGTGATTTGGGAGTGGTGTTCTCCCCCCTCCCTTCACCTCCCACAACTGCTTATTAGCCATGTGGATCATTTTCCATGCTCAAGAACCTCCCACTTTGTCAGTGTGGTACTTATATACAATGGTAACTCTATACAAGAGATCAGTTCAGAAGCTAGAACTACTTAGAGTAGGTAGAGTTTGTGGATCGTACCATGAACAGCTTAGTTCGGATGCAAGAGTCAGTGGACCATACCATGGACAAGTCTATTCAGCAGCTAGAAGTAGTAGCACAGAGCATGGACAGCTGTGACAATTCACAGGTACGTGATTATTTGTTTTAATATTTATATTCTTAAGTACCAGCTTGGCCAAGGGCAAGTCATAATTATAAGGAATATGTATTGTACTTCAACAAAAGAACCAGGGTCATTGAACCAGATTTTCCTATTCCACAGTTTTTCAACCAGAATAGGCAGGTCATTTGATGCTCTATGGTGGTGTGGTTGTGATTTATTATACTATTAAACAACCTGATATTAGAAATGGACTGGATTTAGCAACAATATCATACTCCAGCTTGATGCCCCATTGCTATGTTTCTTCAGTTTCTCAGTAAAGCATTGAAATGTCTTACCTTTACCTAGAAGGCACCAATTCCATTTTTCTTACCTCTGCGATATCATGACGATTCCAGCTGTGTTGTGTCAACACTATGTAGTTTTTACTAACAACATGCCTTTGGTCTTGTCTTGTTTTTTGAGCCTTAAACCTTAGTCCATATTTTTACACATTTATGTACAGTACCATTTACTACAGTCCTTTCTCAGTTCATTCGAATCCCTAATCTAAGACATGTAGGCCAAACACAAGCCTCCTGTTTCATTATGTCTCACAGATTCCACACTGATCCCACACTGATTCAGGGTTTACTTTCACAGTCTGACTCGTACATTTCTTTGAATTACAACAGTCCCTACACTTTTGAGCAGGCTTGTCTGCTATTTATTTGTACCGGTAGTTGAGATTGCATATTTTGATTAGATTAGAACAGGCAGTTCAGGAAAACCACACACTCTTTTTTTAATCATCTCTTTACTTTTTGCAAGCCATGTTAAGGTAGAAGCTAAATGTTAGTCATTGCGATCCAACCTCAACTTCTCACACCAGTGTTTTTTTTATATTTTTATAAGCTGAGAGGCTATAGTCACTAAGATCAACTCTTTCAGGACTGCATACATGCATTGGTCATATGTTAATATATAGTAATAATGGACTTGTAGTATAAAAGTGCAGGAAGTATGTTGGGCACAGGTTAAGAACCCCTACAGGTGCTGCTTGTGACAGACAATATTCTAAACAAGGTTGTTTTAATTTTGGTTTAATATAGAGGAGACTGTATTGTACAATGATGCAATAAGCACTTTGTACTAACCCTGCTTTGGTGAATATCTCATTTTGCTGGTAGGGTTTTCCAGGTTTCCAAAGAAATGGCACAGTTCTTCTGTCTAACCTGTCTGTTAGATGAGTTTAATCATGCTGTAGGCTAAATACCTACAAAACAAGTTTCTCTAATAATTGTAACTTTGTGCTGTTCTATACGAAATGCCCTTTTCTACATATATATACTAATGCAGAAGATAAAAGAATATACAAAACAGAACGTATTAATAATCTAGGGTTTTGGAGAGGTTTGTACAGTACTTTATGTACTTATATATGTTCATTCATTTTATCTGAGTTTTGGATGTGAAAATCTCAGATCAGCAATGGTTTTATTTGATTTGACTAAGCTGCAAATTATGAAGTCAATAGAAGTGGACTGACTAAAGGGCATTAGAGCTAGGAATGTATGAAACTGCAGGACTGAAGGTTAAGAACCCTGTTGTAATCCAAGATAACCAGTTAAATGCTGATAATGTATGACCCAGTTGTAATTATGTTATGTACACTATGTGGCAGAAAGTATGTAGACAACCCTTGTAATTTGTGATCTTTGTTATTTCACCCACACACTCTGCAAATTCAGGCAGAAGTCCATTCAGAATGGGTTGCCAACATTGATGGAGAGCTTGACTAGATTGCACAGACATGCCAACTGTAATGCAGGGCTTATTGTCCAACATCAGAGCACCACTTGACTATCCTCTTCCAAAATACAGTGAGGAATCCTTAGGATAGAATTCCATTTCAGACAAATGAAAGCTGTTGTAGCAGCAAATGGGGAACAAATTCAACAATAGTACTCATGCTTTTGTATGTATTTTAGCTGTCTTTTGACTAGTGCATGTTGTAATAATGTGCATGTCAAACATTTAGAGAACAGAATGTACTTGAGTTGCTCTTGAGTTTCACACACTGTCCATCATAGCAGTCTGCTAGTGTTAATCTTGGCACTGGATCACTTATTTATGTAGTTGTTTGTTCCCACGAAAAGTCTGTGTTGACTACCTTTATTTCAGTAAATTTGTAAATTTGACCAGGAGTGCCCCAGCTTGCACAAGTCTGCAGCAAAGTTAAGACCTGCTTCCTCACAGCTCACGCTATGATACACTAACAGGAAATGAAATGACAGGCAAGCCAATAACAACCCATTTTAACATCATAACAACGTTACAAGACATATGTGTTTGCTTCTCAACAGTGTATTTGGTAAACTGAGATCATTTCTCAATATAAGGTTAAATTAAGAGCTGCACCATTTATATCATTTATGAGCTTCCTAGAGTTTATCTCTATTATGTAATCATACAAAATTACAGGGAAGATGAGAGCTGATATTATTTGCAGTTGCTTAAGCCAATGGAGCCAATTCATTACAATTGCAATGAACACTTGACTCCACTTTAAAAGATGTAAGGGGCACCAACTTTTCACCAGCTCATTGTCCATTAGTTTTGTATTTTAGATCCTGTGGTTCATTAACCTGCTGTAAATGAGTTATAGTCTAACTATAATTAGCTGGATTATTCTTTGAGTAGTGGCATATTTGTCACTTGTTAATAGTTCAAATGGCCAATTTGACCATTTATTAACTGTGCAATCCTTTTTTACCCTGCAGCAGATTCAGTTCGCCAACCAAGAGGATAAGCAGGAATTCAGCAAGTTTCCTACCAAGACTGGTCGTCGCTCGCTGTCCCGCTCTATCTCCCAGTCCTCCACCGACAGCTACAGCTCTGGTCTAATACACTCTCAGTTTTTACAATGAAATGCCAATGGCTTATACATAACATAATGTTCTGCAGTTCTGCTTTAATATAGCCTTAGATATAGGTACTTGGTGTTCTTGATTGTGCTCAGTGGTAGGTCATTCACTAAGGTCTATGCTGTTATGTTTTCATAAAAACTTTGAGGAAATCACTGTTGGGTTATTCACTGAATCCTCAACTCATAGTGGGTCAACAGCAGTGGCTTACATTTAATTTTCCTTTCATGTTGGGATCTGCTTTTCTGTAGCATTTGCTCCATTCCAAGTCTTAGTTAAAATGAGTCTATTGCATTGCCAATGATCAATGTTGGAATTTAATCACAAGCTACACCAATGAAGTAGTGCTACACAGATGGAAGTAGTGAACCAAAAAAGTATGAATAAAGAACTAAATACACAAAAATGAACTGAAATAAAGCTCTGCCTATATTGGCTGGCAGCTGGGAATCGAACCCCATACCCCGATCCCCAATGTCAGGGTCCGTTGTTGTAGTGTTGTGCCACCACCGGGCCTAAGCTGATGTGAGCTTAAAAGAGGGGCTAACTAAGGGGCTGCATAGAGCGGAGTCAAACACAAAAGACCGATAGGCTACGCGAGGCGTGTCACGGTACTCTGGACAGCTGTGGCGTGAAAAACGGACTCGGAAGTGAACGTGTGAAGCGGAGCGTGAGATGGACACGTCGGAGCGTGAGATGGACGCAGGAGTGAGGAACGGGACTGAGGACTGTGCAGCATTCCTCCGAAGTGAGAGCGAGAGCAGGGCACCTAGCCTGCCAGTCAGAAACGGGGCTAAATAAGCCCAATAGGGAAGCGGTAGTGGAACGAGAGGACGTGGGGGACTAGCATCACCGAGCGAGCCAAAAGCCACGGTGGGCTGGTGGAGAGAGAGTACGGGGGAACTGGGAGCCGTGGGGCTTCTTTCCCTACCATAGCAGCTAAACCCTACTGGTTACCACGAGCTTCCAGGCTCTACCTGGCTGACCCCCTAAAACGTTCCCAGCCTACCGTTGTCCCTAAATCCGAGCCAGATGCGACAGCACGATTGAGATGGGTGAGGTCTCTTGCAGCGTGTAAGCTAGGATTGGACAGCGGCCAACAAGGCACAAGGGTGCGACACCTGACTGAGCTAGAGCGTGCTGATACCGCAGTCATGCAGCTTAAGCAGGTGCATGCGCGATCGTGGTCAGTGTGAGGATTCCGGCGTCTCAGCCAAGCCAACGCTGCCCTCTAGCAATGGCCTGGAGGGATCCCACAGTGCTTGGTTACTTTTATTTTTTGCATGAAAAGATGAATCTTTGAAACTTTTTATTTATTTTATTTTTTTTTATGAATTAAGGATTAGTATTTGGTATGCTCCCCTTTTGCTGTAATGACATTGCGCACTTGAGCTACATTGGACTCAAACGTTTGTGCAAAATCTGATGATCCACGTTATCCTGGCATGCTTTGTTGGCATAAAGTTGCAAAGATCTTGTGACATTACTGAATGCTCTCTGTCTTCAAGTGCCCCCTAAAGTTGTTTAGGTCAGGCGACTATGGAAGAAAGGTCATTATAGTCAGCAGTCTTCAAGGTGTACATGTCAAAAATATAAACAATTTAGGGGTCACAGTGATACACAAAATGCATTATGTTTACAATAAAATGTGTCAATGCTGTGTGAATGCTAGTGGTTTAGCCTGGTAGGGAATGATGTACACTGAACAGTCATAACATTAAAACCACCCGCCTAATATTGTGCAGGTCCTCCTCGTGCCGCCAAGGCTCTGACCTGACGAGACATGGACTCGACAAGATCTCTGAAGTTGTCCTGTGGTGTACGGCACCAATAAATTAGCAGCAGACCCTTTAAGTCCTGCAAGATCTAAGGGGCTCCATGGATCAGATGTGTTTGTCCAGCACATTCCACAGATATTCAACTTAACTGAGATATGGGGCATTTAGAGGCCAAGTCAACATTTTGAACTCTTTGTCATGTTTCTCAAACCATTCCTGAAAAAAGTGTGAGAGTGTACATTATCCTGCTGAAAGATGCCACTCTCATTAGGGTATACCACTGTCATGTTAAAGTAACATTCACATGAATGACAGAACCCAAGATTTTCCAGAAGAACATTGCCCAGGGCATCAAACTAACAATGTTGTTCTCTTCACCTCTCAAGGATTTTAATGTCATGGCTGATCGGTGTTAAAAATGTCTAATTTAGTTTAGACACCCACACTAATGCACATCTGGCAGTAGGATATTTTAGCTGTATATTATAAGTTTAATATATAACTTAAATAAATAATAAGCAGAACATAAAATGTAAAATATAGTATGCCTATGACTTTTGTACAGTTCTGTATATTAAAAGCTAGTGAGCTGAAACTTAGGAGGCAGTGAACATAGTCTAGTGTAGTCTAGTAGTACATACTGTAAGGATTATTTATACTGATTATTTAAAAATCATTTAAATTGATTTTGTGACATGGTAAATAATGCTAAAATCCTAATATTTGGCCCCTGTTTGCTAATCCCACAGCTGCCTCATATACAGACAGTTCGGACGATGAGACATCTCCTCGAGAGAAGACTCAGATTAACTCCAAGGGCAGCAGCGACTTCTGCGTCAAGAACATAAAGCAGGCCGAGTTCGGCCGGCGGGAAATTGAGATTGCAGAGCAAGGTGAGAAGATGATATCTCTCTGGAGACAGCACTGGAAAAAAAACAGTCTCATAGGACACACTTATTCCTAGTGATACTTGCCTATTACACAGAACAGGCCTGCTGTGCTTATTCAGTCAAATTACATTCATTGAGTAAAATAACAAAACATGTTTAATCCTACAGTGGACAATGTGCAGCAACTTCTAAGAAAACTAGCAGCATTGAACTAGGTAGAATTTCAACATTTTGAGAGACAACACCCAAATTGTCTTGTTAGTCTAATTTTTAGAATACACTGCCTGGCCAAAAAAAAGTTCACCACTTAGGTCAGAGCCTCCCATTGGATAATTACTGCATTGGTGATTATGATTCAGCTGGCAACCCTAACTGATGCAGTGAGTAGCTTCTCATTTGTTAAGCAACAATGTCGAAAGACCCATCCTGTGGTCGTGGAAAATATTAATCTTATTATTAATCTGTTTCAAAAGGATCAAATTATTGGCATGCATTAGGCAGAGAAAACATCTAAGGAGATTGCTGAAACTACTAAAATCGAATTAAGAAGTGTCCAACGCATTATTAAAAAGTGGAAGGACAGTGGGGAGACATCATCTTTGAGGAAGGAATGTGGTCAGAAAAACATCTTGAATGATCGTGATCGGCAATCACTTAAACGTTTGGTGAAATCAAATCGTAGAAAAAACAACAGTAGAACTCAGGGATATGTTTAATAGTGAAAGTAAGAGCATTTCCACACGCACAATGCAAAGGGAACTCAAGGGATTGGGACTTAATAGCTGTGTGGCCTTAAGAAAACCACTTGTCAGTGAGGCTAACTGGCAAAAATGGCTTCAATTTGCTAGGGAACATAAAGATTGGACTCTGGAGCAACGAAGAAGGTCATGTGGTCTGATGAGTCCAGATTTACCCTGTTCCAGAGTGGATGGGTGCATCACTTCAGTTGCCTCTCTTCTTACCCTGATGCACCCATCACTCTGGAACAGGGCAAATCTGGACTCATCAGACCACATGACCTTCTTCATTGCTCCAGAGCCCAATCTTCAGCTGAAGTGATGCACCCATCATGCCTAGTGCCTACCGTACAAGCCTGTGGGGGCAGTGCTATGGTCTGGGGTTGCTGCAGTTGGTCAGGTCTAGGTTCAGCAACGTTATGTGCCTAAAGAATGACGTCAGCTGACTACCTGCATATACTGAACAACCAAGTTATTCCATCAATGGTTTTTTTCTTCCCTGATGGTACGGGCTTATTCCAAGATGACAATGCCAGGATTCATCAGGTTCAAATTGTGAAAGAGTGGTTCAGGGAGCATGAGACATCATTTTCACACATGGATTGGCCACCACAGAGTCCAGACCTGAACCCCATTGAAAATCTTTGAGATGTGCTGGAGAAGACTTTGCGCAGTGGTCCAAATCTCCCATCATCAATACAAGATCTTGGGGGGGAAAAAATGGAACTCTGGACAGAAATAAATGTTGTGACATTGCAGAAGCTTGTGGAAACGATGCCACAGAGAATGCATGCTGTAGTCAAAGCTAAAGGCGGTCCAACGAAATTTTAGAGTGTGTGGCCTTTTTTGGCCAGGCAGTGTGTATTAGGAAAATGATGGTAAAAAGCTAAGGCATTAGTAAAGGTGGTATTTGAGCTTTTTTGAGCCTTAAGTCTTAACAATGCTATAATGAGTTGGAGGAGTATCTGATGCCTACAAAGCTGGCAGATTGTAACTCCCTTTTATGGAAGCTAGCTAGTAAGCTTTGTCATTTAAGCCTGTCTAACATGAGCAGAGAGATATTTATCACGTTTATCACAGTGTGCGTGGGTCTCACAGCATATTTCCTCTATCAGCAATTTTTAGAATATAAAATAATAATAGTTACTTCATAATTAACCACTGCCTGAAATGAAAGTTTATTCTACAGATAGGAGGGAAGTGAGGGTTAGACAGTGGTAATAAGCCATTGTGGTCACAGTTTACGTAACCTTTTCTAGACCGGTGAGCATCAACAACTCTTTTTCTGAGGTCCTCAGAAATCTCCTTTGTTCGTATGATACACTTCCACAAGTATGTTGTGAAGATCAGTCTTAATAGATCCTTGTATTTTTAACATAATGGAAGTGTAGACTGATCAGGGAAAAATCTATTAGAACGGTCACATTTTTGTAGATTTGCCTGATAGTATAAAGTGCACATTGTTATTTCACTAATATGAAAAAAACTAGATGATTTTGGAAAATGTAAGCATGTGTTCGTGTCTTTCTATTTATATCTTGTGTAGACGTGTGCGTACAAAGTGCTCTCCAGTTGATTACCAGGACTGGTTAACAGCTGCTTGTGACGGCACAATTCAGCTGCAGTCTTGTTTTCTTTTGTCCTGTTTGGAATCAGAATTTGTCCTTTGGATTACAATTGAGGCATAGTCTAAACAAGCATAGTCATAGTCTTAACCACTGTGTGACATAGTACACTGATCCTGTAGCTCAAGGTTAAACCTACTTATCTATTCTGTTTTCTTCAGATATGTCTGCTCTGATCTCCCTGAGGAAGCGGGCCCAGGGGGAGAAGCCTCTCGCTGGAGCTAAAGTGGTTGGCTGCACTCACATCACTGCTCAGACGGCAGTAAGTTGTGCTCTGCTTTGCTCTCATTTGAAGCACGCTCCTGTGTTCTGAAATACAGTGGAGGTGCTTTATTTCTTCAAACTCCAATAATGAACTGAACCACTGCTACATGTTGAGTTGTATAAGTGCATATGTCTGGACGTCTTCAAAAGCATTCTCTTAGTTTGCTTTTCCCTGTCTTTCATTCACTGAGGTCCTGATTGAAACGCTGGTGGCTCTGGGTGCTCAGTGTCGTTGGGCTGCATGTAACATCTACTCCACTCAGAATGAAGTGGCTGCTGCCCTGGCTGAAATTGGTAATGTCACCCTTATATTGCAGTCTTTCTAACGGTACATTTGCGCCTTACATTTAGCAGATGCTCTGATCCAGAGCGACTTGCAACTGACACAATCCAGACAATTGGTAGTTAAGTGTCTTGGTCTAGGGCCCAACGGTTGCAGCGCTGGGGCTGGATCCATGGACTTTCTGCTCAATAGTCTAGTATCTTAAACCTACTGCTTGATTTAACACACTTGATTGCTCACCTGACTATGTCCTAAACACCAAACTCTGTAGTGCTGTGGACCCACATGACCTTTGTTGAATCAACAATTTATGAAATCTTTTAAGTCTTCCTTATGCATCCATGTAAGTGGCTATGGAATGCGTTGTTAGACATGCCTCTGTGGTCTTGTGACCAGAGTTTCTTTTTAAGATTTACATCAGGTAAACCAACTGTATATCTTTGAGCAAGTCTCTTTAATTATTATGTGTTGTTGTAATAGGAGTGGCAGTTTTTGCCTGGAAAGGGGAGTCTGAGGACGATTTCTGGTGGTGCATCGACCGCTGTGTCAACACGGAAGGCTGGCAGGCAAACATGGTACTAGTCTAATGATATAAACATTTTGGTATTGATATGGTTTTATGCAAAAGCTTGGTAAATTACATGTTGATTTTTTAAAAGAAAGACGTTAACTACAGGGATCAAACTTAAATCTGCTGTATTTCTGCACATTTTCATTACCCAGTAATAAGTGAAAACAACAATTAATTTATAAGACCTTATAAAAACACTAGTGGATCAGCTGGGAAGCTGTTGTGTTATTTTTACAGTGTGTTATAACAATCAGGCATGAGTTTATTCCCTCCAATGGTTCTGTTGATTTATTTTCATTTTTAAGTAATCAATAGGGGTGATAGAACTTTCCGGTAAGACTGTATACAGATCAGTGTGCATTAGTATTAACATAATAACAAGTGTTGACAATAAGTATTACCAACAGATATTTACTGTGATCAGTTCGACAATCAACAAAACCAGCAATATACATATAATAGAAGACATTTACAATGTTAATAAACAATCCTTCATAATGCTAAAAATAAAAGTACAAACGCATAGGAGGCTCTAGGGTTGTGAAACTATCTCTCAGCAAAACAGAACCCCTTAATATGAGACTTTAAAATATTCATAAAGTAGCAGTAATTTCATAAGAAAATATGTATAACCTGTGTATGCACTCACTAAGCAACGTTATTTGGAACACCTGTACACCTACACATTCATGCAGTTATCTGTTCAGCCTATTATCTGACAGCAGTGCAGAGCATAAAATCATGCAGATACAGGCCAGCGGCATCTGGTGATTTTCACATCAACCATATAATAAGGTAAACTCTGTGATCTCACATAATCATAATAACATTGACTGTGGCGTGATGGTTGGTGCCAGGCTTGCTAGTCTTAGTATTCCTGTAACTGCTAATGGAATGAGAGAGGTAAACAGAGAATGTCCAGACTGGTTTGGACAGTAAGGCTGCTCTAACTCAGATATCCAATTGTGGTGAGTAGAAGGGCATCTCAGAAAGTGCAATACGTTGAATCTTGAGGCAGATGGGTTACAACAACAGAAGACCACGTCGGGTTCCAATTCTGACAACCAAGAACAGAAAGCTGAGACTGGAAAAATGTAGCTTGGTCTGCTGAAACTCGATTAACAATGAGACACAGAGCATCACATTTATTAGCTCAGTTTTTTTATATAACATTAAAACACATTGTGCAATTTCGGCTTAATTAGTTGTCTGTAAGTCAGTGAAAGCTTAATATCAGAGAGGTTAATTAAACAACCAGTATATTGCTTAGTACTTAGAAGGAACGCAGTTCTGCTTTTCATCTATTGAATGTTTTGAACCTTGTTTGTTCTTTCTACTTTCTTAATGCTATGTTCCTTGACAAAAAAAATAAAGCACCCAAATAGAAATATCGGATTGCTGCAAAATACCTCCTCATGTTTGTCAGTGGATCAAACGATCCTCTCTACTGGTGATCTGTCTGGGCTGTCCGGAACCTGTTCTCTGTGTGTGTGCCCTCATGGAACCACTGCTGCCAACACCTCCTAACAGCTAGGTCAGAATGGCCTTGATGGCGGGCAGTTCAGCAAAACGATCATCCTGCTTCTCTCAGTCCAATGATGTGCCCCCTTTCAAAGTCAACTGGGCAAAATGTCTTCGAGTGCATTGTAGAGAGACCAAGAGGTATCGTACACAAAAGTACCCTCTGAGAGTCTTTTTATAAGGCAGCAGGGGAAGCACTTTGTGTCTAAAAAGACCACACCTGTAATCATTTACATATCTGCCTGAGACATTACACCATACCGAGTTTTGCAGCATTCTGAAATTTCTATCTGAGTGCTTTATTTTTTGTCAGTGAGTATATTAGCAAACCTTTAATATCATCCTGTGATGCATAAGCCCTTTCACCCGGTCGAAATGCCAGTGTTTTGATTTTTCTGTGTGGATTATCATCAACAGATCTGGATGCTGTGTGCCTCACACACTGGGTTTATAGAAATATCCTAGTGTGGTTCAAGAAAGTTCCGGAATTGTGGGAGGATAGTGTCACTGGATTCACAGTTTATGAGGGTTGCTCCATTGAATATATCAATACCTCAAGTCATGTGCTTTGGTTAACTTAGGATTGCTGGAATATTTCATAACCATGAGCCCAAAAAAGTCTATATATTAGTGTGCAAAAGTCTTCAAACCACCATACCACCATTAGATTTTTTGTTTTTAAGCCCATGGGCTAATGATCATATGTAATTATTCCTCTTTATTAAAATACAACCAGAACATTTTGTATGCAGTATTAAAAACCGTGTTTGTATTTGTAAAAACAGTTATTTGTGAACTGTTTAGAATTGCTATATTTCTGCATAAATATGACCATAAAACATCAATCAGATTTTTCCCACAAGTCCTAAAGTAGATAGGAGAACCCAGTTAAACAAATGAGACAAAAATATTGTACTTGTCATTTATTTTATTGAGGAAAATATCTGCTATTACATATTAGTACGTGGCAAAATATTGAACCTTTGCTTTCAGATATGGTGTGAACCCCCACCCCCTCTCCATAGCTGCTCACTTCTTTAACCATTCTTTGGTAGAACGACTTGTTGTGCTTTAGGGTCGTTGTCTGCTGCATTAACCCTTCTTCTCTTGAGAGTTCAGTTCATGTACAGATGTCCTAACATTTTCCTTTAGATTCGCCTGATTATACTTCATAATTCTTGTTTCCATCAAGATTGGCAAGCGTCCTTGCCCAGATCGCAAAACAGGCCCACCAGGATACTACCACCACCATGTTTTCAACAGTGGGATAGGTTCTTATGCTGGAAGGCATGTTTTCCTTTCTCCAAACTAATGCTTTTTCTTTTAAAACCAAAAAGTTCTATGTTTGGTTTCAATCCGTCCACAAAACATTTTCCAATAGCCCTTCTGGCTTGTCCCAACGGTCTTTAGCAAACTGCATACGAGCCAGCAGTTCTTTTTGGACAGCAACTGGCTTTCTCCTTGCAACCCTGCCATGCACACCATTGTAAGTTCCAGTGTTCTTCGATGGTGACTCATTAACATTTAACTTAGGCCAATGTGTAGAGAGGCCTTCAGTTCTTAGAAGTTAACTCTGGGTCCTTTGGTACCTCATCAACTAGTACACGCCTTGCTCTTGGAGTGATCTTTTGTTGTTCCTTGAATTGCCTTCCATTTGTACACAATCTGTCGGACTGTGGTTGGTGGAGTCCAAACTCTTTAGAAGTTGATTTTTTAAACTTTTCCACCAGCCTGATGAGCATCAACAAAACCTTTTTCTGAGTTCCTCAGAAATCTGCTTTGTTCGGGCCATGATACAACACTTTCCACAAACGTGTTTGCTGAAGAGCAACTTTGATAGATCTTGTTCTTTAACATAAACAGGGTGCCCACTCACACCGATGTCTCTCCCTTGATTGAAAACCCTACTCTAATTTCACCTTCAAAGTAACTGCTACACTTGTACACTAGCAGCACTAGGCAGCTTCATCGGAATGGTGCGTGACCCTTCTTGTACATTTCAACTGATCGGAATAGGCCTTTTTGAATGATAGCTACCAAGAAAACACTCTTTTGAGCACATATTGTCTTGTGCCTGCAGAAGCTTTTATTCTGAAATTAATGTTTTTTTTATTTTTGTGCACATATTTCCCCGGGTATTTGTCTTTTGGTATCTGAATAAAAAGACTAAGAAATAATTATATAACGACCATCATATACCATTGCTAAACAGCCAAATCTTATTGTGGCCTAAAGCTTTTGCACAGTACTGTATATCTGTTAATCTGGCATGTTTTTTTTTTAATTTTGTCCCTTTTTATATTTCAGACTCTAACCAACTGTCTAAAGCTGGAAAGCTCTGTGTCCCTGCCATGAACGTCAACGACTCCTTCACCAAGCAGAAGTTTGACAACCTTTCTTTAACTGCTGGCAGGGAGTCCCATCTTAGATTGGTGAGGCGCTCTGGTATTAGCATGCTATTTTTTTTTTTTTTTTTATCATAGCGCGTCCTTGCTTCCTGAGTGATTTAGCCCTTTCCCTCTGACGCACATCATCATGAGACTCCTTTTGCTTCCATTTTCAGTCTGAAAAGAACCACAGATGTGATGTTTGGAGGAAGCAGGTTGTGGTTTGTGGTTATGGAGAGGTGAGTCAAGATCAGCTGAGTTTAGGAAGCATTGCACGAGGAGCAATATCCTCTTTTTAATATTAAAATATATATGACACATTTGAACCAGTATCTCTTATATATGGGGCTGTGGTGGTTCAGCGGTTAAGGCACTTGCCTATTGCTCAAAAGATCTGAGGTTCAAGTCCCAGCACTGCTGAGCTGCCACTGCTGAGCCCTTGAGTGAGATAAGGTAGCATTATATTAATCCCTGATGGGAAATTGTTGTTTCAGCAGCACACATACAGTTTAGACAGCACAATAGGTATTGTGATAAAGGTAGGGTAAAAGTATGGAGAGTAAATACAGAATTAAAAAGGATTCTGATATGGAATACAGTACACGGATAACATTGTCGATAATTACTGCACGGAAAAAGGGAAACCGTGTATAAATATATACATAAAACTGCAAATATTAAGTTGTGTAAGAGATAGCGTATGATTTGCATTCTAGCCTGTAGGCATTTTGCAGCCTAAAAAATTATATTTGTGATGATAAAAGTCCAGGACTTGACACTGGTCAGCATGGTCAGTGATCAACTGGTGATGTGCAGAATTGTACAGTTTAATTGCTACAGAGATGAAGGAAACTGACTAGGGGTGGGCGATATGGTAAAAATATGATATCACTATACTTAAAGGTGTTTTCACGATACACGATATTTATCACAATACATGTGATCAGAGACAAAATGCATCAGTAGAGACAGATTCTTTAAAACTGCTATTCAGATGTTATCCCATTTCATCATTATTCAAAATGTGCTGCACTTCTTACAATTAAACAGAACTATTCACACTCTTTATAATGAAATATGCAGTTATTCAGTGACGATGTCCTCGATATGCTCAGAAAAGCGTACTGTCAGTCACAATACCAAAAGTTATCACGATACTACAGTGGGGCAAAAAAGTATTTAGTCAGCCACTGATTGTGCAAGTTCTCCTACTTAGAAAGATGAGAGAGGTCTGTAATTTTCATCATAGGTACACTTCATCTATAAGAGACAAAATGAGAAAAAAAATCCAGGAAATCACATTTCAAAGAATTTAATTGTGAAATCTGGTGGAAATAATCGTTGGTCACCCCAAACACAAGATTTCCGGGCTCTCACAGACCTGGTACTTCTTCTTTAAGAAACTCTTACTCTTCGGTCCTCCACTGGTTACCTGTAATTAATGGCACCTTTTCGACCTCGTTATCTGTAATAAAAACACCTGTCCACAGCCTCAACCTTCCAGACTTCCAAACTCTCAACATGGGGCAAAAGAACCAAAGAGCTGTCGAGGACAAGCCAGAATACATTGTAACCTGAACCAGGCTTGGGAGAGTGCATCTACAATATGCAAGCAGGTTGGGGTGTGATAAATCACTGTTGGGAGCAAGGTCAGAAAATGGAAGACATACCAAGAACCATTTGAATAATTTCCTTGATCGGGGGCCCCACGCAAGATCCCCAGGCAAATCCAGCTACAGGTGAAGACTTACAGGAAACGTTTGACCTCTGTCATTGCCAACAAAGTTAAATGTTTATCAAAGTATGGAGTTTAACGTTGTTTATGACCAATACTTATTTTCGCACCATGATTTACAATTTACATTCTTGAAAAATCCTACACTGTGATTTCCTGGATTTTGTTCCTCATTTTGTCCCCTCTCATAGTTGAAGTTGTACCTATGATGCAAAATTACAGACCTCCTCTCATCTTTCTAAGTAGGAGAACTTGCACAATCAGTGGCTGACTAAATACTTTTTTTCCCCCACTGTATATATATCATCATGTAGCCCGAATGCTCCTGGTGATTATTTTATGGAGTGGGTGGGAGGGTTTAACATGACAACTGAGTGCGTTGCCAGTAGCCTCTTCTCTCTTCTGCACGATATTCTGTAATCCAGTCTGCACCCCTAGGATTGAGCCCCCATTATTAAGGCCTTTGTCCCTCAATTGTCCTAGGATTTTATGATCAGATTTTCTGATCAGAATGTAACCCGTTCTGGATAAGGGCATTCTGCTACGCTGTAACTGTACATTTACGTCCATGTAGTGGGAAAGGGTTGCTGTTCAGCTCTGAAAGCACTGGGGACCCTTGGGTGTGTAACAGAGATTGACCCTATATGTGCTCTGCAGCCTGGTGAGACATACACACGTTCATAATACTTGACAGTGTTTTGCAGATTTTTTAGAATATTGTTAATATGAATAAATATTATATACAGTCAAACCCTGCTATCTGAATTCCTGCTTTAACATATGAGGTATTTTAGTCCCTTAACCTACTATCAAACCATTAAACTGCTAAAGTGAATCTCATTCTCACAAATTTAGTACAAATACAAACAAAAAAAACCCATAATCTTGCACTTATAGAGTGTGTAAGTGTAACATGGTGTTAGAATATGCTGGAAGGAGGTACTAATATTTCCATAAGGATATTTTTTCGGTATGTTCGGATAGCTGGATTAGGCGGTATTTCTTTCTCTGTTGTCTCATAAATGTTTTAATAGAAGAAATATATATTACGGACACAGACGATCTTGTCTGCATGTGGTGTATAACCCAGCTGGAGGGAGCCGGAAGGGCACAGGCACTGTGGTGGTGGGCTAGCGGATTAATCTGCTACATCCCTGTTATTAATAATATAAAAGTATTTTTGAATGATATACAAAAGATGTGCTTACGTTGGTTGCAAATCTGTGTCGTGGCACAAACTGGCATGGAGTAGCCTATTTCCACATTTTATATCTGTTGCAAAATGTCGTATGTGATATTTGATCAAATATACTAAAATCAAACATGCTTGTCGACAGCATGGACGGCTTCAAAGTGGTCAAGCTGAATGAAGTTGTGCGCCAAATGGACATGGTGATCACCTGCACAGGTACACATCAGCCTTCCATGTAACTCCACTTCACTCAAACCCATACTCTCTTGTGATTTGCAGCTCTGATTAGCATTGGAGGCTGTTGTTTTCCAGCCTCTTAACAATGCTTGCTAACTAGGGTGCTTGTTTGAAGTGCCAGGGGAAAGTCAATGTTTGCACTCACAGTGTCATGAAGTGTGCAAAGGACAAAGAAGGTGACTACAGTTTGTACTGGGAGGCTGTTTGCATTAAAAGTATGGCTACTCAAAGGCTACTGGAGAAATTAGTGACAGGGGTGCTTGAAAGTTTGTGAACCCTTTAGAATTTTCTATATTTCTGCATAAATATGATGCCAAACATCATCTGATTTTCACACAAGCCCTAAAAGTAGATAAAGAGAACCCAGTTAAACAAATGAGACAAGAATTTTATACTTGGTCATTTATTTATTGAGGAAAATGATCCAATATTACATATTAGTGAGTGGCAAAAGTATGTGAACCTCTAGGATTAGCAGTTAATTTTCCCCTCCGGCACACTTTCGTCATGCATCTGTAATCATGATACACATTCGCATAGCACACATGATACACATCATCTTACGTGCCACATGAGAAGCCAAAATACAGTGTGCTGCATAATCAATGCACTTATTATAAGGTGTATTAGGGCTGTGTGTCAGTGCGCACAAAGTGAAACCAAAGAAAGACACAATCGGATTAGCCCGATCCGTCAGGCGTATCATGACATGCCCCGGCACGATTTGGAATACTTACACTAGCCAAACAAACCACGCTTTAGGTGTGAAACGTGCCCGAGCATGGTACGAATTGCCTAGTGTGAGTACACCCTCAGACAGATTGTGTACAAATGGAGGAAATTCAAGACCATTGTTACCCTCCCCAGGAGTGGTCAACCACCAAAGATCACTCCAAGAGCAAGGCGTGTAATAGCTGGTGAGGTCACAAAGGACCCCAGAGTAACTTCTAAGCAACTGAAGGCCTCTCTCACATTGGCTAATGTTAACGTTCATAACAATGGTGTGCATGGCAGGGTTGCAAGGAGAAAGCCACTGCTCTCCAAAAAGAACATTGCTGCTCATCTGCAGTTTGCTAAAGATCACGTGGAGAGCCAGAAGGCTATTGAAGATGTTTTTGTGGACGGATGAGACCAACATAGAACTTTTTTGTTTAAAAGAAAATCGTTATGTTTTGAGAAATGAAACACTGCATTCATCATAAGAAATCTTATCCCATCTGTGAAACATGGTGGTGGTAGTATCTGGTTGGGCCTGTTTTTGCTGCATCTTCTGGCCAGGACCGGCTTGCATCATTGATGGCACAATTAATTCTGAATTATATCAGAGAATTCTAAAAGGAAATATAGGACATCCTGTCCATGGACTGAATCTCAAGAGAAAGACAACGACAGCAAGACACCGACCCTAAGCAACACCAGCCGTTTCTACCAAGATGGTTAAAAGACGAATAAGTTAATGTTTTGACTGGCCAGTCAAAGTCCTGACCTAATTCTAATCGCAATGTGTGTGGAAGGACCGAAGTGAGCAGTAATGTGAGAAACCCACCAACATCCCAGAGTTGAAGCTGTTCTGTACGGAGGAATGTTCTAAAATTCCTCCAAGCCGGTGTGCAGGACTGATCAACATTTACAGGAAACATTTAGTTGCAGTTATTGCTGCACAGGGGGGTCACACCAGATACTGAAAGCAAAGGTTCACATACATTTGCCACTCACTAATATGTAATATTGGATCATTTTCCTCAATAAATAAATGACCAAGTATAATATTTTTGTCTCATTTGTTTAACTGGGTTCTCTTTATCTACTTTTAGGGCTTGTGTGAAAATCTGATGATGTTTTAGGTCATATTTATGCAGAAATGTAGAAAATTCTAAAGAGTTCACAACCGTTCAAGCACCACTGTACTTTCTGCGCACTGCCATGATGTGTAGTACTGCTGCCTTGTTCAGGGTTATAAAGTCTAATTAAATCTGTCCCCACAGGGAACAAAAATGTGGTAACCCGAGAACAGCTTGATCGTATGAAGAATGGCTGCATAGTGTGTAATATGGGCCACTCCAACACCGAGATCGATGTGGTGAGTTTCTAGGAATACGCTATAAAGAGGTGTGCTCCTGTTTTTTTTTTTTTGTTTTGTTTACAATTGTTTACATTTCCCTGAATTTGTATCCTTTAATGTATTCATGATTTACTCTTTCTTCCTTCTCTCCAGTCAGACCTTAGGCCTTGCAAAAGCAATCTCACCCTGTGTAATCTGAGGCATTTGCTTGGGTGATTTAGAACAATATGCAGGAAGGCTCTACCCATGTCTGGCCTGCTAATGTGGTGTGAAATATCCAGTCAACCCCAGAGCTTTTGGCACCTTTGCTAAAAAGTAAATTGAAGAAAAAGGTTATTACAACACATCTGTAATTAACTTGGTGTTCAATATCACACTGAAAATATGAAAGAATACAAACCTTTTTTAAAACAAAATCATAGAAACTATTTTGTGCACTGCATCTTATATAATGCTTGATGAGATTGGAGAGAGAATAAAGAGCAATGAATCTGAGAAACTCCTCAACACAGGTCCCTCTCATGTGCACTCTCGGTGGTGTCATGTGTCCTAACAAGGTTTTCAGAGCCTTTGTATGAAAGCATCAAACAACATCGCAGGTATTCTGATGTACTTAACGGTACATTTTCTGTTTTACCAATCTTGTTTCATAACACTCCACCTTCAGTATTATGTGTATTTTTTGTCTCATCATAGAACCCTGTTTCCTTAAAAGTACCATCTAGTGAATTCAAGGTGCTATATTTATGGCTGGAGGCTTTCATGCCTTCCAAATAGTCTCGTTTCTAGTGGAATGGATGGTGTCTAATTGTGGATTTGGAGACTTGGTGACCCCAAAATGCTTCACCTTCTGCAATAACACTTGATATACTGTTCACTGTGAATGAGGACAAAATGAATTTCCAGACAGATCAGCTCTAAAAGTAGATATGGGCATTTTAGGAAATCTTTAAGCACTTAACATCCATGATACATTCTGTGAAAATTGCATGTAATGCGATCTGGGAGTTTACTGAAAACCATATTATATGCGTACTTAGCAGTGCTGTATGCGATACTGTAATGAACAGCATATTGAGTAAATGTACAAAATGCTGTGTGTTTCCCATACACTGATGTATTTAATATCCTCACTGACTGCCACATGTTAACATTTTTTTTTTTACAATTTAAGATGGGTAAAATCTTATCTCACTGTAAAGCTATGTGCAGCACATTGATTTGCTCAGCTCGTCCTTATCTCCTTATCAAATTCACACACAGTCAGAAACTGTCTTTTATGTGACATCACAACATATTCCTGTTGTATTTACGACACCTCAACAATACCTCAATAATACCTAATAATTACCTCAATAATAAGAATAATTACCTTATTGCACCATGGATGTATATGTGAATGGACATTGTCCGGACAGACATTACGTGGTGCATGACTGCAGTTTGGTTGGCACGGTGGCTCAGTGGGTTTACTCCCTACGATGGATTGGCACACTGTCTAGGGTTGTTCCTGCCTTGCGCCCTGTGCCACTGGTTAGGCAACGGCTCTCCCGCGACCCTGTCCAGGATCAAGCGGATAAAAAAGTGAATGAATGAATATTTTATTCCTGTTATACTCCTTTTATACTTAATAGCTATTGCCTGATTCCTGATGGTCAACACACTTCTTTAATTTCATTTCATTTGTGTATACATTCCATGATTATCTCATATTTATACAATATTGACACAGGATGTTCTGAATGACTGCTTAAAGTTTAAAGTTAAAATTAAAATTGCAAAACAAATGAAAGCATATAAATGTTTTTTCTTTGAAGAAAATAACCTTTTTCAAGGGTGCCAGTAATATTGCAGCTGGCTGTACATGGACCTAACCATACAAGTGAGAATGTGCTTCTTAAAAGGTTTCCTTTTAATGTTCTGAACATTATAATAAATGGATGTTGTGTAGGTGGGCTTCTGTGGAAATTCAAGCACTCACACAGCTGTGTGTACCCTGTGTGATTGGTTGGGAGATGTTAATGTGTGTGCGTTGTGCTCTGTGTAGGCGAGTCTGAGGACCCCGGAGCTCACATGGGAGAGGGTGCGCTCTCAGGTGGACCACGTCATCTGGCCTGATGGAAAACGAGTCATCCTGCTGGCAGAGGTGCTTCGTGACTTGTATTTCAGAAATTTGCCATAAATGTGTCATGACTTTGTCTCAAAGAGGTAAAAACTCCCTAAATCCGATGAGGAAGAAACCTTGAGAAGACCCAAAAAGGGATTATTTAAAATCATTTCTTTAATGCCATTAAAATAAGCCATTTCACTCAAATACACATTGAAGAGGGGCTGAATTAGCCACAATGGGCCAAGGATGGGGAAAAAAATATTAGTGGGCACTTCGAGTGGTGCAGCCCACCATCACAGTGACCTGGGTTTGAATTCCGGAGGTGCCTTCCAGATCGGGCATCATATGCAGGCATGAATAGGCGATTCTGATGGAGAGGAGGGCAGTCAGGGGAATCATCCCCAACCAACGTTATGTCACTTGATGTCTCTAGTGTCCCAGTGTGAGTAAGGGTGTGTGTGGTGCCCTGTCAGGTGTAGGTTCCTGCCTTGTGCTTTGGACTGATGGTGGGTGAGGGGGGGGTTTACTCCAGGTACTCGGGTTTCCTCTCACAGTCCAAAGACGTGTGCTAGGTTAATTGATTAAACTAAATTATTATTGAATTATTACAGACTGTGTGTGTGTGTGTGTGTGTGTGTGTGTGTGTATGACTAGTCTTGATGTAACCTTGTGTATAGATGTGACCATGTGTGTGTAGCTGAAATGGCCACTGATTCTGATAGTGACGTTAAATAAACCAGATAAACAAACAAACATGACTAGCTTTATAAGAAACTTAGCAATGATCTGTATTGAAGTGGCTGATTATATTCTGTTCACAGGGACGCCTTCTGAACTTGAGCTGTTCTACAGTGCCCTCGTTTGTACTGTCCATCACAGCCACAACACAGGTGAGTTTTATATAGTCATTACATACTGAATTGTAGGTACATAGTAAAATACTTATCAAAGCAAAACTGTACCATTTGAACTGTGCTTGTCTTTGTGTCTAGGCTTTGGCCCTAATAGAGCTGTACAATGCACCTGAGGGGCGCTACAGGCAGGATGTGTACCTGCTGCCCAAAAAGATGGGTAAGAATGCATTACCATAAAAACCTATAACCAACAGGCTAAAATATGAACTGGTGGTATATTATATCTTAAACTGTTGGGTTGTTATACATAGGGTTGGGCAGAATGATTGGGGGAGGATCGGCGAACTGTAAAGTAATGACAGTATTCATGTTTAATTACAAAAAGTACCACAAACAGAATGTCAAACAACTGTCACTGACAACTTTCCACAAAAAACAGCCAAAAAATAGCAAGCCTTAACAAGGCAGGGGCGTCGTCAGGACTCAGTCCCTGAATATTTTGAATATAGCCCCGCATATAATTTTGAACATTATATGTAACATTATGACTCATACAACATTAAAGTTTTGTATTCCTTTTAATATGACAGCCAAATTCAGCACAGCGTTGGTCTCTGTCGTGTCTGTGTGTGCACTTGTGTCCGTGTGCTAGCGGGAGAAGTTCATAAGTAATGATGCAAGTTCTTTTTAGTGAGTCGACACTTTCAGCTCCCAAACGGCTCTTCATTTTATAACTTGCCTTGTATAATTCACTTCATTTTCAGTTACATTCAACCTACTTCCCCCTTTGTAAAATAAAATGTCCTTGTTTCAAATACATCACGCAATAATTGCACGGAGATGTGTAATCTAACAGCCTCGCCACACGAAACCAAAGGAATGGATGCCAGACTAAGATGATGATATGATGAAATATATGACGAACGCAAGCTGATCCTCTAACCAATCTATTTGGCCCCATCTAGTGACCATTATGTGTCAATAACAGCATCCTTGTCTAAAGACTGTTGTTTTTTGACTGCTGAAGTAGAAATTTGGAGCGTCACATTTTTAGAATAGATCACCATTTTTAAATACCGTCACCAATTTTGAATACCGCGGTATTTCGGAATACCATCATACCGCCCAACCCTGGTTATTCATTGGTGGACTACACTTTAAAGAGAGTGCATATCACTAGCAATAGTGACACTGAGAAGACCTCTGTAAACAGTAGTATTAAAGCCAGGTTTAGCTGGTTAACTACTAATAGTCAGACTATTGTGTTAGTGAATAACAGGTTCTAACAACTTGTGGAATGGGAGCAATTTGAAGGATTTTGTATGGTAACTTGGACAAACAGTGCTGTCAAACAATGCCCAAATGAATGTGGACACAACAAGACTCCTTTTCTCTCCCTCTTAAATGCAGTATTTAACAATTAACAGGACTGTGTAATGTTGTGCATATGTGAGAGAACCCTCAATGTTATTCTGTGTTAGCCTTTTTTTTGTGGAGTGAACATGGCATCCACATCTGTGGAAAATAGATTGCTAGTCAGCAAACACAAAATGAATTCACAGAAACTAATGTAATTCTGATATTGTTATTGGCTAAGTATTTATAGAACACAATATAATGACATACTTAGTATGAAAGACAACATGAAGTCATTGCAATGATATGAAACACTAGAATATATCTTGTCTGTTTGTGTTTCAGATGAATATGTGGCTAGTTTGCATCTGCCCAACTTTGATGCCCACCTTACAGAACTGTCTGATGAACAGGCCAAGTATATGGGCCTTAATAAGAATGGACCTTTCAAACCAAACTACTACAGGTAACAACATGACACGAAACAGTCTGAATAGTGCGACATGCAGGGAGTTTGCAAAATAACAAACATCACATGAAAAAGGATTGTTGATGCGACTATATTATAGTTATGAATACAGCTGCACAGGTGTGTATGTGCTTGGTTTCCGATAAACAGCTTGTATCAGGGATAAAAATATCTCGCAATTAGCAATTAGCACTTTGATCTGTGAAGGTTGAAAGCAATGTGAGGCAACTAATGCATGTTGAGTTTCAAATACACCAAATGCCCAAACAGCTTCAGTAACAAAAATGGACCAACAGTAACAACAAAATTACAAGTAGCCACAAATTGAAGCTTATTAAAAAGGTGTACAGGATAATGTTGCTTAATGTCCCAAATTAAAGCCCCCAAAATAACCATAATAGTTATCTCTTTTGTAGCAGAGGTTATAACGGATGAAGGTGATCTTCAACCATATTTCCTACATCTCTAAGGATTTATATTTGGAGGAAGCTGCTGGAATATATTCAACCCACAGACTGTGTTGACTTTTGAGGGATCATGATGGTTTGAAAAGCCATATTATGGGAAATTATTTGTTTTAATACAGTACCCAATCCTCATGTTTTATCTGGCCTTTTATCGAGTGATTTTACCAGCGAAGTGATGGCATCCCGCCAGTGGATGGTAGTGTATCCACATCAGTATGTAACGACAGCAGTTTATCCCAACAAGTGGTACAAATGATCCCAAAAAGTCCAAGAAGAAAAAAAAATTATACAGATGGAGGGCAGTTTCAAGAAAGAGGGGAAAGCGAAAACAAGTTTGTGTTTCAAGGGGAAAAACCGGTATGTCTTTTGTGTTATGAGGCCATATCAGTCATCAAAGAGTACAATGTACGTCGACATTTTCACACCAAACTCGGAGCCAAGTATAGTAAATGTAGCCTCCAAGAAAAACAACAAATTGTCCAAGAATTAAAAGGCAGACTGCAATGTATTCACTGTGTTTACAGGTTTATGTGTTCGTGCAGACAAATGTTACAGTAAATAAATGAATACAGTTGTTTAATAATATGTTAAGGAGTAGGTACATTTATTTTACGTTACATTTAGTTACATTTACTGTCTTTCAGTTACAACTGGCCCTTTGAGAGCAAATATAATGCTGATATGTCCCTCCGTGAAAATGAGTTTGACACCCCTGCTGTAGAGTTATGAAGCAGTGACACTAACCAGTTGCACCATCGTGCTGCCCAAAAAGTGAAAACACCATTCAAAACGCTGGGGCTGTATTCATAAATATTATAAGAATACTCTTAGAGAGCTACTAACTTAGCTTAAAAACTTTTAGATAGAAGTTTTAGATTAAGAGTTTTAGATTAAGAGTGATTCATAAGCAATCTCAGAGCAACTCTGATGCAGGGGAACACAAAAACCTTTATCTCAGTGAGAAGGCGGGGTTGACCCGGTTGCTAGGTATGACACATTCTTTTGAAGACTGTGATGGGTTGTCACTCCATCACTGATACTCTATTTATGCAAATGAGGGAAATACTGTATAGCCTATTATAAGCCTTTGAAATAACAGACATAGGCAATTTTGCATATTTTACACTAATTGTACACACACTTTTATTTACTTTATTTTGTGAACAGTGTATTTACAATGCTGATAATCTTTGTGGCCTCCTTAATCTGTTAGATAGCCTATGAACTGGAAAAACTGTGGCTTCTCTCTTTTCAGATATGATTGCTGCCGTGTCTAATCTGTTTAATTTGGTCTGATTGGTTCGTATGTAGCATTCATTTCGGGTGTTACACCATTGTTACGCTGGTTAGGGGAGATGTGATCGCATCTCTAATAAGGTCAACCACAAACACTAGTCCTGCACTATCTAAGTGGTATCGTTTGATTATCTCACTGATATTGTGTTTTTGGAGTATGTTTCTTCTGCTTCGTCGTCTTCTGCTTAAGAGAACTCCTAAGCCTCCTAAAAGTCCTCCTCCCTACATCCTTAACAGTTTTCACCTTAGAATCTCTTTTAGGGGTCAACTTTTATCTTTACTAGGATCTACTCCTAGCTTAGAGAGGGAAACGCCCAGAATTTTAAGATTTTTCTTAGAATTTTGTCACTAGGAGCACCTATGAATATGGCTGTTGATGAACTAAGAAAATGTAATATATAACATACTCTGTTTGGGTTAGTGATCAGCCCCTTTAGAGTAACCATTATGAACTTGCTCTGGTACAAGCAATCACATTACAGATCAGATGCACACAAGGCTAACTGGCCCTTACCTGGCATCAATTTATTTAGCTTTTGATTACTTGAGAATAAAATAGTCTGCTCCTTGAAATTGTAAATAACAGTAGTGCTTGGTATCAGAAAAAGAATACAGTGTGGTTGGACATAAAGTTTCTGGGATAAAAAGATTTCAGAGGCTTTGATTATCCCCTAGCGTATATTTTAGAACATTATTAACATGTGACAGATAAAATTATTTAACAGTACATCAGGATGAGACAGGCACCTTCCATAACCTACCCAAATGCCTTCATTAAATATAATTGTTTCATCTGGAGGCCTGGCATGCAAATTGTGAAGTGAATAGTCACCTCAATTTCTTACAAAAAAAAACCCTTGACAGATTTCTGTTTTAGTCCAACAATTTACCTGTATGACTGTTGTATGTGTTTGTATGTTGTATGATCTATTTTAAGGGTGGCCATGATCCTTATTATCGCCTTGGTATTTCCATATTATTACTTGGTTTGTCTCTAATGTGCAGTGCTATTCAGGCAGGGTACACGGTAGAAAAGAACGTGTTTGTCTCCCCCTACTGATTAGCAACAGAACCTAGAACTTGCTAGTTTAGTAGGCTAAGTGCCGACATATAGCATGGCAGGTAATTGCCACTGCCATTGCCATTGCCACTGTCGCCCTAGGCTTGCTCAATTTGGGATTGGACGTAGTTATTAGGAGATAATCTAAACTTGTAAAGTTGCTTTGAGACAATGCTCCATTGTAAAAAGCTCTATATAAATAAATCTGACTTGACTTGACTTGAGGTAATAGTGTAGTAGCAGTGTTATGAATAATAATAATAATAATGTATTAATCATGATGCTGTGTATCTACATTCACAGATATTAGTTTGAATGAACCACAAAGACCTTCATCAAGCATGGAGAGACCTGCATTACCCAAGCGAGCCAAGAGATTTATTTTCTATTTGCTGTCCCTTTGTAACAGGAAAACTTATTCTAAGTGAATGTTCTTCTTATTTATATTGTTCTTAGTGACCAAATACTTGTTTGTCACATGTACACTGAATGATTGCTAGCACTGCTTTATGTAATACTTTAATACTGTATATTATACTGTATAAATTAGGTTTTAATTACATTATAATAGGACCACATTTTAATTTTGTGCCATGTACTCTTGATAGAGAAAAAAATTGGAGGAATATGAATATATTTTACCTTTGTGGTCATTTCACTGCTCTGTTTGCTGGGGGGAACCTACATAAGTCCACACATGAACTTATGAGGCTTAAACTGAAATATGATCCCAATTATATTAATGAAACTGACACAAATGCTGTTTTTGCAGCCTCACGTAGTTGTAAAGCTGTGCTGACAGTGTGTAGATAATCTAAGAGATTGCTTGTCCTAGGATCCATCTAAATTTAAGCTGTATGTAATTAATTCTTAAGTAATAAATCTTCTTAGCTCTACATACGAGTTCTTGAAATGAACATAGGGTACTTTGCTGTATTACTGTCTTTATGTCTGTTTTTCCCAAGGGCTAGAGTGCTATGGCGGATACGGTACTGTATACACACTGTAAAAACCCACTGGGAATGTGAGAACAGAATTGAGATGCATGATGTGAAAAACGTTCTTTCTTCAGCTTTGATCATCTTGTAAATCATGTCAGTGGCTTTTGATAAAGTTTTTCTTTATTGTAAGTTTCCAGTAAAGGTGGAGTTATGCAGTGGTCCATTGAAAGTTTTGTGAACCTTTAGAGTTGGGTCTATATGATGCATAAATTTGACCCAAAATATCAATTGATTTTCACACAAGTTCTAAAAGTATGTAAAGAGAACCCAATTAAAGGGTATTAAGAGTTTGGACAAACAGATTGTGTAAAAATTGAGGAAATTCAGGACCATTGTTACCAAGTGGTCGAGCATCAAAGATCACTCCAAGGTGTGCCATAGTCACAAAGTGACTTCTCAGCAACTAAAGGCTTCACTCACATGTTTGCTAATGTTCATAAGTCCACTATCAGGAGAATACTGAACACAAATGGTGTGCATGGAGAAAATATCTACTAAGCTACTAATCTACAGTTTGGTATAGATCATGTGGGCAAGCCATTACTTCTATTTTAAATATAACTTTTTGGTTCAAATGAGAAGTGTCTGGGATCCTAACAGTGAAACATGGTGGTGGTAGTATAATGGTTTGGGCCTGTTTGGCTTGCTATCAATGGTGGAACAATATATTCCGAATTACACAAGCAGATTCCATAGGAAAATGTCAAGACATCCGTCTGTGAACTTAATCTGAACACGAATCATGAAGAATATTGCACACAAGTCATTCCACCAAAGAATGGTTAAAGAAGAATTGAAGTTTTGAAATGGCAAACGTCCTGACCCTGGAAGGACTTGAAGTAAGCAATTCATGTGAGGAAACTCACAAGCATACCATAGTTGAAACTGTTCTGTACAGAGGAACTGCCTAAAATTTCTCCTAGCTGAAGTGCAGGACTGATCAACCGTTACTGTAAAGGTTAATGCGCACATATATGCTGCACAAGGGAGTCACATCAGATACTGACAGTAAGGGTTCATATACTTTTGCAACTCACAGATATATAATATTGGATCAAAAATAAATGATAAAGAAGTATATTACAAAGAATATTTTGTCCCATTTGTTTCATTGTGTTCTTTTTATATACTTTTCTGACTTGTTTGAAAAATCTGGTGATGTTTTAGGTCATATGTTATGCAGAAATACACAAACTTTCAAGCGTTACTGTTTTTGCAAAATACGTATTCATAATTAGATATGTCATATGTAAACAGCATAACAATTGTTACCTCTAACTTGTGATTATATGGCATCCATGTTTCAGCACATAGAAAGCTTCAGCCTGGGTGATTCACACTTTTTTCTTTAAATTTTAAAAAATCAGTGAAAATGTCTTCAACCAATATCACTGTGATTGCAGACATTTGAGTAGGCCTACTTATTTATCTCTAAAGTACTTGATCATATTTGATAATATGCCTGTCTTTTTTCTAATTACATGTATTAAACACTGTGTTTTATCATTAAATGTTTGTTCTGTTGCAAAACTGCATCACAGTTATTGCTGCTTCACTATCAGGGTGTAAGTGTTTTATCATGACTTTATCATGTTTGGGACAGTATTGAAAACACAAATTATTTCATTGCAGACAGTATGAACCCAAGATATTTCAAAGTTTCAGTTGTTAATACTCCTCCATTCCTGCATTTCAGGCCTGTAGGCCATTCTTAAGTAAGTTGGAACGGTAAAGTATTTACCACTTTGTGATGCTGCCATTTCTTCTCACAAAACTTAAAATAAGATTTGGAACCAAGGATACTAAGCACTGAAGTATTTCAGGTTATTTTGCCCCATTGTTCCTGCACACACGTCTTTAATATTTAATGTCAAAACATTAAATATCTTGGGCTCATACTGTGCAACGAAATGTAAGACATAGAGTTGTGTATATATAGAGAGATAAAGAGTCAATGTAGTGTTAAGACACACTGCGTTTATTTCATTAGCATTTTCCATACTGTCCCACCCTTTTCTGATTTTGGGGTGGTACATTTTAATATTTAATGTAACAAGCAAATTAATTAATAAATCTTCATCATTTTTTAAATTTGGAATCAATTTTATATTGCAAATGCATATATATATATATATATATATATCTATATCTATATATATATATATAGATATAGATATATATATATATATATATATATAAACACACACACATACATATATAAAAAATGAAGGTACAAGTTAATAATAAACAAAATCTTAATAATCAAATACTTAAACGCCTTTGATTAATGCAAAGATTAATATGTTTCAGCTGGGAACAATTATTTTAACCCTAGTTGATGCAGTGCATAGCAGCTGATGCTGCATCTTGTTTCTTAAACAATGATCAAGAACATGACTATGTCAGAAGATGTATCACATGATCATGGAAAACATGTCACTGTGTTTCAGAAGGGTCAAATTTTTGATCTACTCCAAGCAAAGAAAACACCTAAGGAGAAGCTAAAATTAATGGATGTGGTTTCAGAATCATCCAACATAATATAAAAGCTGGAAAAGAGATCACTGTGTTTTATAAGTGAAAGCATGGACATTCCCACACGACCATTAATGCAACGAGAACCCACAGAATTGGAACTAAACAGCTGTAAGGCCTAAAGAAAATCAGGCCTAAAATAGTGAGACTAATTGGAAAAAAAAGGCTTCAAAAAAAGGATTCGACTCTGGATGTATGGCAAAAGGTCTTTGTGATTGGATAACACCAGATTTGTATTCCAGAGAGATGGGCACGTCAGGGTAAGAAGATTTGTTGGAAACATGCATTTGTAACCACGCAAGCTACACCTTTATGTACCCATGTAATCATTTACGCCTTATATATTTGAATTTGTAATACTGGTGATGTCACTTGTTCAGACTAAGTCTCTTTGAGACCTGAATTTGTAGGTGCTTCTCACCCTGAGCTGAGAAAGTACAGGATGTTCTTTGGCCTTGGAAGTGTTTATCAGTTTTGCGGAGTGTGGGTATGTGTGTGCATAAGATATGTTATACGGAGAGATGCTGTAAACTCCAGTGATTTGGGTTATTTCACAAGTTCATGTGTATAATTAGTATCTGGTACTCAATCATTTGTAATTTGATTAATAAGCACATTTATTTTAAATGATCTTTTTATTCTGTAAGTGCATATGATGAATAACTATTTTTGATGTTAAAGTATTAGTTTAACGCTTTCTCATGGTCACAGAGATTAAGCTTAATCTGGATTTAATATAATTATGTAAGAATTGAATACAATTTTTATGTAAAAGTTAGAAACCAGACGCTGCACTTAAAATCTGGGCTAAAGGTCGTCTTCACTCTTTCCAGGTCAGGATTACCAGAGGGTAGAGACAAGGGTGGGGACAAAAGTTTTTCGAACAGTTGGAAAAAAGCATGACGTAATGCATAAACCTTGAATATGAGGACAGACAGAACTGTGGGTCTCTGGCATCTCCGCATGGCTGTTATGATGTGTGGTTGTCCTTATTGCCTGTACTCATGAGTGGATGCAATAAAATTGTCTGCTTCTCCACTGAAACTCTGATACGGCTTGAGTGTGATTTTTGATTAAGTGAGCAGAATGTATTCTGTCAAAAAACCACGACAGAAGCACATGAAGCGATGCACCCATCATGCACAGTGCCCACTGTACAAACCTCTGGAGGCAGTGTTGCTTTGAGTTTGCTTCAGTTGGTAAATTTTAGTCTCAGCAACATTATGTGGCAATAAAACTAAGACAGCTGAGTAGCTGGATGTACTGAAAGACCATGGTATACCATCAATGGATCTTTTTATTCCCTGATGGCATGGGCATATTGCAGAATGACAATGCTAAGATTTATCAGGTTCAAATTGTGAGAGTGGTTCTGGGCACATGAGGAATCATATTCACACATGAACTGGCCAACACCCCACTGAAAGTCTTAGAGGTGTGCTGGAGAAGATTTTACAGAGTAGTTCCAGTAGATCCATAATTTAATGCACCCCTGGATGGAAATAAACATTGTGACATTGCATAAGGTTGTTGAAACAAAGCCACGGTGAATGCATGACTTAGTTAAATCTTGTTTAGGCAGTGTGCATACACAGTTACATTAACTGATAGATACAGAATATACATGGACACATGGATGGATGAACGGATGGATGGATGGATACACATGCAAAAATTTGTTTCATGTTTTCTGTTTGTTTTAAAATGTGTGCAAAAATTTAGTATCATTAAGAGTATGTAGAGTCTTAGTTTTTCAACAATGAATTTAACAACACATATTTAACTAATCACAATGAATACTAGTCAGTCTCAGGTAACTTTCATCTATACTGTAAATACATAATATATAATATGTAATATTACATATTATTATACTTGGTCATTTTTTTTTATGAGGAAAATGATCCAATAATTCATATATTGATAGTGGCAAAAATTTGTGAACCTTTGCTTTCAGTATCTGGTTTGTGACCCCCCCTGTGCAGCAATAACTGCCCAACTAAATGTCTCCTGCACACGGCTTGGAGGAATTTCTTTCAGCCCATTCCTTTCCTCTATACAGAACAGCTTGTCAACTCTGGGAGTTGGTGGGTTTCTTCCGTCATTAACCTGCTCGCTTCTCAGGTCCTTCACCAACATTTTGATTTGGATTAAGGTCAGGACTTTGACTTGGCCATTCCATAACATTAACTTTATTCTTCTTTAACCATTCCTTTGGTAGTAGGAACGGCTTGTGTGCTTAGGGTCGTTGTTCTTGCTGCATGACCCACCTTCTCTTGAGCTTCAATTCATGGACAGATGTCCTGACATTTTCCTTAGAATTCTCTGATATAATTCAGAATTCATTGTTCCATCAATGATGGCAAAGCCGTCCTGGCCCAGATGCAGCAAAAACAGGCCCCAAACCATGATAGCTACCACTACAACCCTGTTTCCACAGATGGGATAAAGTCTCATGCTGGAATGCAGTGTTTTCCTTCTCCAAAACATAACGCTTTTCTTTTAAACCAAAAAAGTTCTATTTTTGGTCTCCCATCTGTCCACAAAACATTCTTTACCAACAGCCTTCTGGCTTGTCCATGTGATCTTTAGCCAACCTGCAGATGAGCAACAATGTTCTTTTTTTGGAGAGCAGTGGCTTTCTCCTTGCAAACCCTGCCATGCACACCATTGTTGTTCAGTGTTCTTCTGATGGTGGACTCATGAACATTAACATTAGCCAATGAGAGAGAGAGCCTTCAGTTGCTTAGAAGTAAGTTACCCTGGTGGGTCCTTTGTGAACCTCGCCAACTATTACACGCCTTTGCTCTTGGAGTGATCTTTGTTTGGTCGACCACCTCCTGGGGAGGGGGTACAATGGTCTTTAATTTCCTCCATTTGTACACAATCTGTCTGACTGTGGATTGGTGGAGTCCAAACTCTTTAGAGATGGTTTTGGTAACCTTTTTTTCCAGCCTGATGATCATCAACAACTCTTTTCTGAGGTCCTCAGAAATCTCCTTTGTTTGTGCCATGATACACTTCCACAAAACATGCGTTCTGAAGAGCAGACTTTGATAGATCCCTGTTCTTTAAATAAAACAGGGTGCCCACTCAACCTGATTGTCATCCCATTGAATGGGAACACCTGACTCTAATTTCACCTTCAAATCAACTGCTAATCCTAGAGGTTACAGGTTCACATACTTTGGCCACTCACTAATATGTAATATTGGATTCATTTTCCTCAAAATGAATGACCAAGTATAATATTTTTTGTCTCTTTTTGTTTAAACTGGGTTCTTCTTTATCTACTTTTAGGAACTTTTAGGACTAAAATCTGTGATGTCTTATGTCATATTTATGCAGAAATATACAAAATTCTAAAGGGTTCACAAATTTTTCAAGCATCACTGTACATTATTGTATATATTAACATATACAATATACATACACATGAACCTATACATGTATGGATATATATATTTATTTTATACTAAATAGTATATCCTGTTTATGCTTATTGTTTCTTTGATGATTCTTGGTTATTGTGTCTTGCCTTAAAGGTTATGCATATAACTATCCTCTGTACTAATTTTAGGACTGTGACATCAGGGAGGTACTTCATGAACTGTCTGAGCCTGGAAACTACTAGAGCTCTCTGTCAGCCTCTAAAGTTACAGCTTAATGACAAGTGTAGTTTTTTCTAGCAGCAGAGTGCGTATTATAAAAGCAATGGAGCCTCACACTGAGAGACACAACACAGAAAACTGCAGTTACTTTGCGAGGTACCAAGGGCCTGAGAGTCCAGCCTCAGAAACGCAAGAGATCTATATCAGCTTACCTGTAAGTCTCTGCTGTATCTTTATTTTTGTTTTATTCCATTGACATGGCAAGAATCTGTTGACACTCTAGTGCCATATGTCTCAGAGTGATAAGTGAACTCTGTTTAGTATTTAACATCAAAGCTTTCACTGCTTACTCCAGTGTCACCAATAGACCACCATTGTCCAAGATTTTAATTGTGGACCTCCTAGCTTTGTCTTTGCATCATATTTTACCTGTAATGGTCTCAATGTGCATGATTGTCCTACAAAACGAACTTTGGACTATTAACAAACATATATTTTTATTTAATGTATTTCCTATAATTTGTTTATTTATCACCTTTCTGCAACCCTGTTAAATACAGAGCGCATAAAATATATATTGGATATGAGATTTCCCGTATATTAATTGTTATTATCACTAGCGTTTGACACAAAGCCTGTACATTTAATAAAGAAAGCACTAACAATGTGCAACTATATTATGTTTTAACTTATTAAACGAGTATTTATTACTCCGTTTCAGATATTTTACCATTAACAACCAAGATGTCTAAGGGAACATCCATTGGAATGATGACTTGGGAACAACCTACTCCTGTGTGGGAGTGTTTTTCAACATGGTAAAACTGAAATCATTGCCATGATCAAGGCAACAGGACAACTCCAAGCTATGTTGGATTTACAGACACTGAAAGAGACTTATTGGTGAGTGCCTGCCAAAAACCAGGTCGCCATGAATCCCAAACAACACATATTTGAATGCCAAAAACGTCTGATTGGTAGAAAGTTTGATGACCCTGTGGTCCAGTGCTGACATGAAGCTCTGGCCTTTTAAAGTAATAAATGATTAATGGCAAACCAAAAGTCCAAGTGGATTACAAAGGGGAGATTAAGACCTTCTAAACTTCTACCCCGAAGAGATCTCCTCCATGGTCCTGGTCAAAATGAAGGAGATTGCTGAGGCCTACCTGGGTCAGAGAATCACCAGTGAGCTGCTGTCATCACAGTTCCCAGCTTATTCAATGACTCACAGAGGCAAGCTACCAAGGATGCTGGTGAATAATGCTGGTTTGAATGTTTTAAAGGATCATTAACGAAACCCACAGCAGCTGCTATAGCTTATGGGCTAGACAAAGGCAAGAGAGCGGAGAGGAACATCCTGATCTTTGACTTGGGAGGAGGCACTTTTGATGTATCCATCCTGACCATTGAGGATGGCATCTTTGAGGTCAAAGCAACTGCCGGTGATACTCACCTGGGTGGTGAAGACTTTGACAACCGTATGGTCAGCCACTTTGTGGAGGAGTTTAAGAGAAAGCACAAGAAAGACATCAGTCAGAATAAGAGAGCTATCAGGAGGCTGCGGACTGCCTGTGAGAGAGCAAAGCGAACCCTATCTTCTAGCACTCAGGCCTGCATTGAGATTGACTCCCTGTTTGAAGGCATTGATTTCTATACATCCATCACAAGAGCACGCTTTGAAGAACTGAACTCCGAGCTTTTTAGAGGCACCCTTGAACCAGTAGAAAAGGCCTTGAATGATGCAAAAATGGACAAGTCCCAGATTAATGATATTGTGTTGGTTGGTGGTTCCACAAGAATCCCCAAGATTCAGAAACTTCTGCAGGACTTCTTTAACGGCAGAGAACTCAACAAGAGCATCAACCCAGATGAAGCAGTGGCATATGGAGCCGCAGTGCAGGCTGCAATCCTCATGGGGGATACCTCTGAAAATGTCCAGGACTTGCTGCTGCTGGATGTGGCTCCACTCTCACTGGGAATTGAAACTGCTGGGGGTGTCATGACTCCCCTCATCAAACGCAACACCACCATACCCACCAAACAGACCCAGATCTTCTCAACCTACTCAGACAACCAGCCGGGAGTGCTGATCCAAGTCTTCGAAGGTGAGAGAGCCATGACCAAAGATAACAACTTGCTTGGCAAGTTTGATCTTACAGGTATCCCGCCGGCTCCACGTGGCGTACCTCAGATCGAAGTGACCTTTGATATCGATGCCAATGGCATCTTGAATGTGTCCGCTATGGACAAGAGCACTGGCAAAGAGAATAAGATCACCATCACCAATGACAAGGGTCGTCTGAGCAAAGAAGAAATTGAGAGAATGGTGCAAGAGGCAGACAAATACAGCGCTGATGATGAGCTACAGAGAGAGAAAGTTGCAGCAAAGAATAACCTGGAGTCCTATGCCTATAATGCAAAGAACAGTGTTGAGGATGAAAAGCTGAAAGGGAAAATTAGCGAGGATGACAAGAAGAAGGTCACCGACAAGTGTAAGGAGGTTATCAATTGGTTGGAGTACAATCAGCTGGCTGAGAAGGAAGAATATGAGCATAAACAGAAGGAACTGGAAAGTGTGTGTAATCCCATCATCTCTAAGCTGTATCAGGGTGGTGTGCCTCCCATGGGAAGTTCTGGAGCTTATTCACCGTCTGACACAACTGGACCTACTATTGAAGAAGTGGACTGAGATGATGAACAGTGGAGTGGACCGTAGTAGAGTGTTTGTGCAATAATGTGCAATGTCCAACGTTCCAAGTAATTAATTTTGCCCAATTAATGTCCCCATAATGCCCAAATGAAATGTCTATGCTTTTTGACAAGAATTTGGTCTATTTCCTGCCATAACTGCTTGTATTGTTTATGCTAGGCTTTGTATTGCAATAAAAGAATGAATGATTACGATTTGGTTTAAGAATTTGATAACTGTGAATTGGGTGAATTTGATTAATGTGCATCACAGTGACGTAAGAAGACAAGCACATCTAGTACATATATATATATATATATATATATATATATATATATATATATATATATAAAGGTAATATATAATATTACGTAATTTCTATTTCCTCATTCAATTACCTGAAATTAAAACTCATCTGAAATACTTCTTTTGTACACCAGATGGGACTGTAGGCCAAATAGACGTTCCTCGAAGCCATGGGTGAATGGGAAATGGAATTCATTCTCATTCATCCTTTTATTCATTCATTTTCGTATCCGCTAAATCCTGATCAGGATTGTGGTAAAGCCAATGACATGGGGGGCAGGAACGACCCTTTACCGGATGCTAATCCATCATAGGGGACATGCATTCATACACTCATACGTACAGTCACACACTTAGAAACACCAGTTAACTTAATACACTTCTTTTGAATGTGGGAGGAAACAGGAATACCCAGAGTAAACCCACACAGACATGGGGAGGACATGCAAACTCCACACAGGGACCCTGGAGCTGTGAGGTGACCACACTAATAACGTAATAAAATTGTTGCATGTAATTTTTAGAAACTAACAGGGCATCAGATACCACCTGAAGCAAAAAGTGACATGCATGTCAGTCTACAAGCCATATATAGCCCAGTGGAAAAATGCAACAGGTCTTCTGTGTAACCTGTTTGTTACATTTTTTTAAATTTTGTTCTAGGTTGTATTCATATAAGTAATCATATTTTGTCTGGAAAATGGTATAGTGATACTCAATAATGAATTTATTTTCAAACCATCTTAATTCAGTTTAGGGTCATGGGGAGCCATGGCCTATTCGGCTGCACAGGGTACAATGTGGGAACCAAATCTACACAAACCACTGCAATGCACAGGCACACATGGACACACTAGAGAAACCAGATGACCTAAAGAACGTATTTGGAATGTGGGAGGAAACCAGGAATCTATGGACAATTATGCCACCAAATGGAAGGCAACTGATGTATGTACAATACTTTATAATGTATCAATTGTAAAAGTATACAATATGTGTGGATTTGAGTGATGATAGGCAGTGGGAAAAACCACCGTGATGAATATGAATTCAATCCTTCAAAACTTACATTTTTTTAAAGTTTACATCGTATCTATTGACCTGAATGACAGAAATCCAGTACAAGCAATCCCGTGCGACACCTGCTGACACAAAAGACAATCGCAGTCTTGAAAAGCAGAAAACAACATGGTAGCATTCCACTCTGGTTTTCGTTGTTTGAAGTTTTATACAAGTTACAAAGGTAAGAATTAGTGTGCTGTACAGTACATGTGCTAAATGGTTTCATGTTGTGTTTTTATTAATGTTACTGTTTAAAATGAAACACTATGTGCAAAGTATCTAAACTACTATGTGACTATGTGGTCAATGTCCATGTCGGTCAACATCTTGTTTCACAGAACGTAATGCGGATGATGCACATCTGTATTGTCTGCTTATCTGTAATTCTTAATGATGTCTTACTGCCTGTACTTCTTTAGGTTTTGTAGTCTATACAGTAATGCATGATTAAATTGGGTTTCATTTGTAATTTACTGACTTTAAGTAGTTTAGCTAAGTTATGTTAATCGTATGCAGTTCAGAAATAATTGTGTATTGTGAATTATTTGTGTATACTTTTTTTTTATTGTCGATGCAGGATGTTGGCTAGTAAATAGGAGGCGATGGCTGAAATTCATAGACAAAAGGTTTTTCTTCAGTGTCTCTCATTAGTCTGAGTTTGCAGACAGGAGGGAAAGAGTTAAGCTGCCGTCGCTGATGTTCGATCCATCCCTGTGGGATGGGGCTGTGCTGAGGGAGGAGGTTGCATTAGGAGAAGCAACAGATCTCAACCCTAACAAACTGCAATCGGATCATCCTTCTGCAAACCACAATGTCTGGGGATGGAACATAAGACGGATGGATGACTTGATGAGCTTGTGGTTTGGTGTGTAATACCCGATCATTGTGCGCATCCTTTGGCTATTTGGGGATAATGCGAGCGCAGGTGAGATCATTTTATAATATCTCTGTTAAAAGTTTAAGATAACGAATAATGACGCGCGATTGTTAAACACACTGAGTGCTCTTGGACTATCAAAGTTTTAGCGCACCGATGCTTGCGCTGATTTTCGGATATCTAAAAATACACGTGGTATTTGAGCTCGTGCAATATCCGTATATGGAGCTCTAATGCAGACTGGATGAACTTCTCATTGTTATTGTGTGGAGGAGAAAATCGGAAGTTTCCACCCTCGTTTTGGTTGTGTTGCAGGCGCTGATATTGGGTAACAGGTGGTTTGTGAGATCTTCAAGGCCTCAGAGGCTATGCCGCCCTGTCCATACACCTGTTGATAATGTAAACTGCTTCCATTGGGGTAAACGATTGATGATAAAATAGGGCAAGGGAGTGACTGGAGGCTTGCCTCTCCATCAAAATCTATGATCAGCTCGGTGTGTGTTTCGTCTTACCGCGGGCGCAAGTCGGGCAACAAACCTCCGTCCAAATCATGTCTGAAGGAAGAGATGGCCAGGGCCGAAGACTCGGACAAGATCATCCTGAACGTAGGCGGCACTCGCCACGAAACCTACAAGAGCACGCTTAGGAGCATTCCGGGCACACGGCTCGCCTGGCTGGCTGAACCAGAGACGCATGTGGACTCGAACCCAAACTCAGAATCTGCTCAGACGTCCAACACCAGCGAGTTCTTCTTTGATCGGCACCCGGTCATCTTCGCCTATGTGTTGAACTACTACCGGACCGGGAAGCTTCACTGCCCAGCGGATGTGTGTGGCCCACTGTTCGAAGAGGAGCTTGCTTTCTGGGGCATTGATGAGACTGATGTTGAGCCATGCTGCTGGATGACTTACCGGCAGCACCGGGATGCTGAAGAGGCACTGGACATCTTTGAACCTCCCGACCCAGAGGATATCGATGATGATCGAGATGTTCCAAGACGCTTTGGGATCGAGGACTGTCCTGAGCGCTCCAGAGGCTGCTTTGAAGTGTGGCAGCCCAAAATCTGGGCTCTCTTCGAGGACCCATACTCATCCCGAGCTGCCAGGGTAAGAGCATTATCCCGTTCTTGCAATACCAACCATACACCCATGGTCTTCATTAACAGTGTCAATTTGAAATACAAGAACACATTTCACTGCTTGAATAGCAACACCAGTTACAAAGTTTTATATAGTTAATGGAAATGGGTGATACTAGAAACCTTGGCAAAAATGCATGGGGCCCATAGTGACCAACCGTTAACTTGACCAATGTTGCAGCCGTTATATAGCAGTCTTATTTACTGGCCATGGCCATATACGTTGCATGGGCATTTTAAATGCCTAGTGGAGGATATTTCACTACTCATCTAATATCATTTACTGAGTCAATTAGTGTTACACAGAAACAGGTCTTGTTTTTAAACACCACAAGTACTGTGTACATTAATGTACAGTTTAATGCAATTATTTTTTTGCATAATAAAACATTTTGTTAAGTTGGGGTCACAGTGCAAGTGTTCAATTACTGAACAGTATAAGCTTAGTGGAGAAAAACAACAACTACCCACTGTCTTAACCACTGAATCACCGCTATCATCCTCCAGTTGTTTATAACTTCGTAGGAGCTGTCTCCATGAATCTTGAAATCTATGCTAAACATTTAAGTATACCCAACTGACGCTGATCAGTTTTCCCCTGACCATTGTTGCAGTTGTTATTCGAAAGACTAATTTTACTTGCTAAGGCCACAGACAACACATTTTTTTTTACAACACACAAGCCTTGTCATGCCCATTTTACCTAGGTCTATGTGCATGATGAATGTTCAAAGTTCAGTGTTCAACTGTTCTCTGATCTTGTCCACATCTCCCATGCCAAGTTGACGTTTTTGCATTGATTAATTAACTACATACACAAATAAAAATGTACAAGAAATGTACAGGTATTGAAATAATGAATGTAATAAACATCTCATTATTTTTTGGGATTGTTGATACAAACTACATAAGCTGCACCCGAGTCTACATTGTCTTTAACTTTAGACCCTCCATCCATGAACGTTCTAGCCAGAAGCATCTGTATCATCTCACTGACTGCCCACATTTCACTGGAAGAACTAGAACTACAGCCTATGTGTTGGTTGCTTGCAAAGGTAGTAAAATGGAATTCCCCAAGATTCTTGACCATGCTGAGTGACAAAAGATATTGATGTTGTTGAGAGTACCAGATCATCTAATAAGCTGGAAGTATGGCTTGGGGACGAGGGACAAAATAACAACGCTATAAGAAACTGGTTGGCATTAAAGGATTAAATAGTTACATTTAAATTACACTTAGTATAAAACAAAGCTATTTCATTTTCAGTTATGGGCATGTCAGCTAATGAGTGTTTACAAAATGTTTTACAAAAGGTTTTTTGCTGCCAAGGTTAAAAAGGAAAATGTGTTCAACAAATACTATTTCCAGTATCTCTTCCCGGGTGTGTCAATGGATGAAGTCCAAGAGGCAAATCACATAAACTGTGATGTGCTGTTCATCATCCTTCCAACCAGAAATGAACCACAAATGACCACAGATTCACTTGGGTGAGAAAATGATTCATTCTAATGGCCCTTTAAAGCTACTAAAAAGACAGAACAGAGGATTTGTACTTTTTTTTGTCAGATGAGCTGAAGAGACAACTTAGTCATACCCATTAACACCATGATTAATGTCAATAGCTTGAGCACAGAGCAGCATGCAACCAGATGCTAGTGTGTTAGGAATAATATGGCTAGTGTTAGTGTTATGTAAAATGGGTTGAGAGAAGGATATCAGTGGCAAAAAGGTGTTATTACATTTGGTTTCTCACCTACACAAATTTGGAACACTTTGACTGGCCAGTACACTGGACCTCAATCAAATAAAAAAACTTGTAGGAGTATTTGAAACAGAAGATGAAAACAGCAGAGCAAAGCATCCAGTTTTACCCTTGCTTCTCCTAGTCATGGTCATCTGTGAGGGGCTGGAGTCTAACCCTGAATGCACTGATCACAGACAGAGGGACAGCTTGGACAGGGTATGAGTTCATTGCTTGCTCTGTAAATGCACCACCCAACATTCACTTTGTAAGCCCCACCTGGGATTCTAAACCATTTCCAGCAGCTGGCACTTACTACTGAACCACAAGAGCTGCCTGGATTAAAACAGCTCAGTAGTCAATTTTCTGTTGTAATGGTGGTACATGTGCCTGTGTTAATTGTTAAGGAACAAATTAAAAGTTCCACTTAAGGTGGAAATGCTGGATTTAAGAATTCTGCCAGGCTGGTAGAACTGTGGTATTGTATGTATCTTGTAATTGTAGCAGTGGTGGCAGCCCCATGGGCAGAAGTATCTCAGTGGTAAAGGCACTGGACTGTCTTTTACTGCCGCTGTTAGGCACTGGAGTGAGAACCTCAACCTTCCATTTCAAGTCTCTAATGACAAGTGTGTCTGCTAAATACTGTAAGTTAAATATTATGTCTCAGTCTGCATTGTTCCTACTAAATAATTACCAACATAGTTAGGACTAAAGCACTTCTTAGCTTCCTTGGTAGTCCAGCGTACGATTTAGGAACCTGTATCTTGCACATCAACATAAAAACCATTGAGTTATCAAGTTATCAACAAGAGTGGATGAACACCCCTATGTACAACCTTAGTTGATATTTGCTGTCTGGTCTGAGCTAATTCTTATCGCTGTGTGTGTGAAAGACCGCAATATATCTTCCAGAGTTCAATGAATTCACTCTGTGGCTTCAGATGACATCACACAAGAGTTAATGGTGTCTAGATGAATTCTTATAGCTCTTATCTGGTCCCTCAGTACTATGTGCAAGATTAGTGAATACAGTGTTCAGTCAAAATAGTGATCAGTATTTTATAATTTAGTAATATGACATGGGAAGAATTTCATACTGGTTCTATAATGATATGATGCCATTAATGGGGAAGTCAAGTGTTAAAATTAAATTGATTGTGCTCATCAATGTGACTATCCTCTGCTAGTTAAACTATAGGCCTACTTGCTCTGCAGTGCTTTGTAGATGTTACTAGCTGTACAGAACAGTAAGCAAGAGCTAATAAAAACTCTTTGAGAGAGGACTGGCTCTGTTTATACATGCTGCTGTGTAAAACTGGTCAGCCACACAATACAATAAACAGTAGGGCTAGGATGATGCTTGCCAGTTGGCTAAAGCAGAAAGTAGAAACCGTACAATTTCGCTTTTAGTGTATTTTTGACACCCAGTATTTGTATGTGTACGTTTTATATTTAGTCTGTGTATTTTGGTAATCCAATCCAATCTGTCACCCTGTCTTTTAGACAGATTGCTATCATTAGGCAGCTACTCTACCGTTCTACTTTCTGTACCGTTCTGTGCAGCTGAATAGCCATATGAAGCACTGCAGAGTGAAAGTACAGTTAATCCAAGGTTTCAGTGATCAAACACCACCAAACACAGTTAACTTAGCTAATCTAAACAGCTTCACAATAAGACTGGCCAGCATTCCCTGTAAATATGATTAGACATAGAAGCTACATCCTAAGGCTGTGGTGTGATGGCATATGAGCTATCATAGACAACCCCAAATTAGAAGAAGATGGGACATTGTGGAAAATGCTAATAAAAATCTTAGTGTTCTTTACATTTAGTTTGAATTTTATTTCATTGCAGACAGTATGAAGCAAAGATTCTTCAAGTTTTGTCTGGTTAACTTCATTTAATTTGTTAATAGACATTCATTCCTGCATTTCAGGCATGCAACACATTCCAAAAAGTTGGAACGGTAAAGCATTCACCACTTTACAATGCTGCCATTCCTTCTCACAAAACGTAAAGTAAGTTTTGGAACCAAGGATACAAGCAAGGAAGTATTTCAGGTGTTATGTTTTCCCATGTTTCCTTGAGGTATGCAACAGTACTGGGTTGTCATTGCTGCATTCTGCATTTAAAAATTCTCCACACATTCTCTCTTGGGGAAGGGTTAGGACTGCAAGCAGGCCAGTCCAGCACCCATAACCTCTTCCGTAGCCATGACCTTGTAATGTGTGCAGCATGTGGTTTTACATTGCCTGGTTGAAAAATGCATGGACGTCCCTGGAAAAGATTTTGTCTTGAAGTGCCACCTGAGGTATTGGAGATTACTGGCATTCAGTTTAGGCTTGTGCCCTTGCTCTTTACACAATGGACTTCTTCCAGATTTCTTGAACCCTGCAATGATATTATGCACTGTAGAAGGAGAAATATGCAAACCTCTTATAGTCTTTCTTTGAGGAACTTTGTTTTTAAATATTTCAATAATTTAATTTACTAATTAATAAATAATTAATTGAATAAATAATTCAATTTAATAATTGAACACTTCATTTTTTCATCTTAATATTGCTACAGTGGGGCAAAAAAGTATTTAGTCAGCCACTGATTGTGCAAGTTCTCCTACTTAGAAAGATGAGAGAGGTCTGTAATTTTCATTATGGGTACACTTCAACTATGAGAGACAAAATGAGAAAAAGAAATCCAGGAAATCACATTGTAGGATTTTTAAAGAATTTAATTGTAAATTATGGTGGAAAATAAGTATTTGGTTGATAACAAAAGTTCAGCTCAATACTTTGTGACATAACCTTTCTTGGCAATGGACGAGGTGAAACATTTCCGTAAGTCTTCACCAGGTTTGCACACACTGTAGCTGGTATTTTGGCCCATTCCTCCATGCAGATCTCCTCTAGAGCAGTGATGTTTTGGGGCAACACACGGACTTTCAACTCAAGTCAAGTCAAGTCAAGTTCAGATTTATTTATATAGCGCTTTTTACAATGGAGCATTGTCTCAAAGCAACTTTACAAGTTTAGATTATCTCCTAATAACTACGTCCAATCCCAAATTGAGCAAGCCTAGGGCGACAGTGGCAAGGAAAAACTCCCTAATCTAGGAAGAAACCTTGGGAGGACCAAGACTCAAAAAGGGACCCAACCTCCTTGGGCTGCGTAGATGATAAATCTAAGAGCGAAACTAAAGTCATGGAGTCAAAGTTCGAATAAAATGTGAAGTGTGCATCGACATTAAGTGGCCCGGGTATGATGGGGCTGGAGCTGATGACGGAAGCAGTTTGAGTGGAGCTCCAGCAGATGAACATCATGTGTGGGACTGGAACTGCAGAAAACAGAAAATGTAATTAGTTATTGATTAAGAGCACAGTGTCTATTAACAATCGCTGATGCCATGTCAATCACTGATGCCAATTGTAGCATGAGACCCGGCAGCATTAGCTATAGCAGCATAGCTAGAAAGAGGAGAACTGGTAGGAAACACAGCCAAGAGGGATCACATGAGACACTGGCAACCCCACGGGAGGCAGAAGACTGCACCCCAACGTCTCTGATCACCGTAAGACTCTTTGACTATGAACCCCCAGCTCTGCCCTTAGTCTAAGGCAAGGATGCACGAGTCAAGATCACGAGGACCGAAGCCCAGTTCAGCCAGACCGCCCACTCGACACTCCCGGCTAACGGACAAGGCAGGCAGGCCAGACATGACTGCAGGCAGGCCAGACATGACTGCAGACTCCGGCCCCAGTGACCCAAGCCATGCATCCCGGTCTAAATCTAGTCAAAAACCTGTGTAAATAAGTATGTCTTTAGCCTAGACTTAAAACTTTGGAGAGTGTCTGAGTCTCGAACGAAAGTGGGAAGTTTATTCCATAGTTGGGGGGCCATGTTGAGAAAGCCTTTCCCCCGGAAAGGCAAGCAGGTTGGTGTGAATAAATCCCTCCACAAATCCGTCTATGGGGTTGAGGTCTGGAGACCTGGCTAGGCCACTCCAGGACCTTGAAATGCTTTTTTTTGGAGTCACTCCTTTGTTGCCTGAGCGGTGTGTTTGGGATTGATTGTCATGCTGAAAGAAGACCAGCCACATTCCATCTTCAAACGCTGGTCACTGATGGAAGGAGGGTTTTGTCTTAAAATCTCACGATACATGGCCCCTTTGCAGAAAAAACAGGCCCCAAGCATGATTGTTTCCACCCCCATGCTTCCCCAGTAGGTATGGTGCAACTCAGCATGCTTCTCTTCTTTCCTCCAACATGACAAATTGAGTATTTACCAAAAAGTTCTGATATTATACCACATGATATTCCCCCAATCCTCTTTCTGGATCATCCATATGCTTGTTCCTGGCAAACTTTCAGACGGCCTGGACATGTACTCTGGCTTAATTCAGGGGGACACGCCTGGCAAGCAGGATCTGAGTCCCCTCTCTGCGTTGTGTGTTTACTGATGGTAGCCTTTGTTACTTTGATCCACCCACCCCCCCCAGCTGTCCTGCAGGTCATTCATCAGGTCCCTCCTTGTAGTTCTGGATTTTTGCTCACCGTTCTCATTATCATTTTTACCCCCATGGGATGAGATCTTGTGTGGGGCCCCAGATTGAGGGAGATTATCAATGGTCTTGTATGTCTCTATTTTCTTACAGGTGATTTGATCTCAAAGTTGATTTATTCACACCCAACGCTGCTTGCCCTATTGTAGATTCGCTTTTTCCCAGCCTGGGTTTGCAGGTCTACAATTTTCTTACTGGTGTCCTACAACAGATTCTTTTTTGTTCTTGGCCATGGTTGAGTTTGGAGTCTGACTGTTTGAGGTTTGTGGACAGGTGTCTTTTATACAGATAACGAGGCCAAACAGGTGCCATTAATACAGGTAACGAGTGGAGGACAGAAGAGCTTCTTAAAGAAGAAGTTACAGGTGCTGTGAGAGCCAGAAAAATCTTGCTTGTTTGTGGGTGACCAAAATACTTATTTTCCACCATGATTTACAATTGAAATTCTTTAAAAATCCTACAATGTGATTTCCTGGATTTTTTTTCTGGCTCATTGGATTTTTTTGCTCATTTTGTCTCTCATAGTTGAAGGTACCTATGATGAAAATTACAGACCATCTCTCATCTTTCTAAGTAGGAGAACTTGCACAATCAGTGGATTAACTAAATACTTTTGTTTGGTCCCACTGTACTTAAAAGGTTTAATTGAAAAGTCTATAGCTATAAGGGAATCTATTCCAAAGTAAGGCTTTTCATAATGTAACTGACAATATAGTAGGGATTTTAGAACCTGTTAAGGATCTTTTTAATAGTCAGCAACAAAGAAGTCGTAGCCAAATTAAGTATTTAATATCTTAAAGGACACATTAGATTGGTACAAGCCCAAACTAATTATACCTCTAATAATATTTTTATTGGTCTCATTGTATTTTTGGCTTATTTTAGTCAAAATGTGACAGTCTGTATTTGTAGTAAGATTGTATTGTATTTCCTTCACTAGGCAAAAAAAATCATTGAAATGTTCCTCATATATTTTTAATCCAAACCCTCCACCCCCACCCCCTTTACACATTTGACTCTGTGCTCTTCTCATTTTCTATTTTTATCTCACCATCCTGAATTAATCACATACAGATTTGCACCCTAGTTTTGCCATATGAACTACCCCTATCATCTCTTTTTCTCTCTCTATTTGTTTCCCCAATTAATTAAAATGGAAATTCTGTGGTGAGCATGTCAGCCTGCAATAGGCTGATTCATCTTGAAAACCAGGTAATTAGGGACAGAGAGACAGAGCAGGAGAGGTACACTTTCAATCACCCATGCTGCTTTGACTAAAAGGGCTCTTACGAGTTTAAAAAAACCCATAGTGATCTAATGCCTGTGTAATGTCCATGAAGCAAATGGATCATCGTTATTCCTTATTCCAGGCTAATTTTCCTTTGTGGTTCTGTGGGGCTGTCTCCCACTTACTCCCGTTTGCATTATGGGCCAGTCGGTTCATGTTTCCTGAATATCTGCTTCTCGGCTAACGCTATCTGCTAGACCTAATGCTAATTAGATGTAAGAATTGTGAGTGTAGACATAAGGAGATTTGTGTTGGTTTTGCCAGAGGCAGACCAAGCCTAGTTCAAGACAAAACTGATTTTAACTATATTCTTGATCAACTGAATTGATCAGGACAGAATCAAACTGGGGCCATAAAACTGCCCTTGTAATCTTCATTATGTATAGGACAGAATGCCTTTCCAACACCAGAACACCCACACATCCACTTATGCACTTAGTGAACAGACAGGATGCATTTATTGTGCATAACCCTGGCACTTTAGTATGATGTAGAACTGTGGTAAATGCCATTGCTGAATATTTAACTGTTTTTGAAGTATCCATGAACATGAAATTTTTAACCATTTAAGATAATCAGTATAACATAATTAATTACTTAGCAATTTTCTTTCTCAATAAACTAAAAAATGGCCCTGTCTTTAACACCATTATTCCTGTTAAAAATGGCAGGAACCATTGATATTCATGAACATGCATTTGAAAATAGGGGTGAAACGATTAATCGACTCAGTTGACTAAAATCAACTACCAAATTAGTTGGTAACTAATTTAATAGTCAATTAGTCAGTGACATCATGACGTTTGTTTCTTGCTCTAACTAGACTCGCATTAGCACTTAGTGGATAGTTAACAAAAGCATGATGACAGCCTCAAGGAGATCCTCAACTGTGGGAGCATTGTCAATTGTTGTCAATTGTACTACAGTTTGGTGTAAATCTGACCTTGGTATGGAAGCACATCTTCCATGGTGGAGCGTCTGAATAGCAAACACGTCAGCTCACTCAGTGAAGAGAAGTCATCTCAGCAAGCTAGTTGCATTAGCTGGTTAATGTTAAAGTCCTGTAACATTTTCCCTTTCGAAATGTTCAAGTTTTCTCGAATTGTTAATGCAGTTGGAATGGAGACACAAGTAACTAACTACTATTCACCATGAGCATGTTTGTATTCCAAAAAAATGTACTCTTTTAAGCATTGCATCATCATCTTATCTTCGAGGCCACAGATGCGTTCAAATTCAGCGAAAGTAGGAGAATGGTTTTCTGTTTGCCTTGAGTTCTCTGTGAACATTTGCGAACACTCACAGTCTCAGCAAATGGTTCTCCATGGACATACAGGGGAGCTGGATACTGTTCAAATGGAAGTTTTACACATAATCGTTCAAATATAACTGCTCATAGAGAACACATTTGCCACAAACGTTCACCACTGTTTGCTGAATTTAAACATACCTCACATTTATGGCTGGAGATGCTAATTTACTGATTTGGTTTTGTTAAAATATATTGCTGCTACTTTTCAAGTCTTGACAGGAAAAGGTATTGGAGTTTTATTTATCTTAAGAATTAGCAGGAAAGTTCATTAAAAGAGTGATTTTTGAATAAGGTATTAATTGTTAATGTCTTCAGTGCAGTGTTGTGCGTGAACGAGTTCAAAAGAACGCGTTCATTGAACACGCTCATTTTTTCGTGACGTTGAACTGAACGCAAACACATTTTTTAATAAAGAACTTGAACGTGAATTTAGTTCACATTATGTGTCATGAACGGCAGACATCACTGTAAATGAACGTTTGGAAATTTGTTTTCCATTGAAAAAAACTGAGTGACATCTGTTTTCTCTTTTGAAACGCAAACGAGAGAAAGGTTCCTCCCTCCTGTATTCTCCGCTGGTGCCCGTTAAATCATGTATCACCAGACAGAAATGGTTTTGACATTGTGTGCGCAATCAATTACGGGCAACGTAGTGGTCCGCTGAGAATAGTTTTAACATTACTGGCTAGTTAATAACATACTGGCTCCTGGCCGACGACGTTACCCGTGATGAATTGCAGCAGAGCGGGGTAGGCATAGCAACGCCGCGTACACAATTGCAGTGTCATGAGCAAATGTCTACAATGAGCAGTTTCAAGAACGTATAGTGATTTCTAGCTTGTAGTGTGAAAAAAAGTATTTATTTTAATATCTCACGAAAAAAGTCAAATGAACTGAACTTTGAACTAGTTCAGAATTAAAATTGTGAACTTTGAACGTGAACTGTTCACTTTGAGCATGTATGAACTGAACTTGAACTAGTTCAGAAAAGCTGTGAACTGGCACAACACTGCTTCAGTGCTAGTTAACAAATGCATAAAACAACATAAAGCTAAATGTAAAGGCTGTTAGCTACATAACAGTTATTTGGTAACTGAGGGATTCATAATCTGAATAATCGATTAATCATTTCAATAATCAAGAGATTATTCGACTATCAAAATAATCGACTTGGAGCCCTATTAGAAAACCATCTCTAAGAAGCTGGCTATCTGCTAGTACACTACCAAAACATCGGCTTTGTTTTTGTTGCAAACTGTATCACATACCTGCATTTGAGGCCTGCAAAACATGTCAAAAAAAGTTTGGACAGGAACAATTTATTGCTAGTAATAAGGTAAAGGAGTAAATAATGATGTGATTTCAAACAGGTGATGTCAACAATTGATTATTAATCATGATTTGATACAAAAGAAGCATCCCCGAAAGCCTTTGAGTCTGAGGAACAAAGCTGAGTAGAGGTTCTCCCGTTTGTCAACAAGTGTGTGAGAAAATTATTGAAATGTTTGAAAAAAATGTTCCTCAAAGAAAGACTGGAAGGTATTTTCATATTTCTTACTCTACAGTGCATAATATCAATACACGATTAAAGGAATCTGGAAGAATTTCAGTGCATAAAGGGCAAGGGCACAAGCCTATGCTAAACGCCTGTAATCTAAAATCCCTCAGATGGCACTGCATCAAAAACAGTCATTCATCAATGGCTGATGTAACCACATGGGTAAAGGATTACTTTGGCGAAATTTGTCAAGCACTACAGTACGGAGTTACATTCACAAATACCACTTAAAACTTAGTGAGCAAACAAGAAGCCTTATGTTAGCCATGTCCAGAACTGGCATCGACTTCTATGGACTCAGAGGCATCTAGGATGGACCATCACACAGTGGAAATGTGTATGTGGTCAGACCAATCAGTAGAATAGATGGTTTTTGGAAGAAATGAACACCATATGCTCCAGACCAAAGATGAAAAGGACCATGCAGACTGTTTTCAGCAACAAGTCCAAAAGCCAGGCTCTGTCATGGTATGTGGTTGCCAAAGGTAATTTACACTTTTGTGGTGACAGCATTAAAACAGAATGCTTTTTTAAAATTACTATTAAAGTCCCTGGAAAAAATATGACCAGCTTATCAGATTTAGCCACCCAAATTGTGTTTTTGAGTTGAGGGATACTTTGATCTGTGAATCATTAATGTGAATTGGATCGACCTTGTTAACTTGTGCTACTGCTTAATTGAATCACTTTGTGTGCTACTGTACTGTTGCTTTTGCCTTACTTCGTCATTACAGTGTTTCTGCCTTTGCTCAGCCATAATTAATCACTAGCTGGGTAATTGGCTAAGGCTTGAGGTGCACACTCTCGTTGGCTGATGTGTTTGCTGTTATGTCTGAGCCAGGTGTCTGCTCATGTTAGGCGCTTTTAACGAAGCAATGAATAGCCTGTTGTATTTCATCTACAGGCATCAAAACACCTTTTATCTGTTATACGTACAATTAATATAAATTAACTTTTTTGTCCTGATTGTTCTAGGTTGCTTTTGTGAAGGGCTTTTGATTTATTTTCTCATTTTCCTGTATACTCATTTACACACGTGGACAAAGTTGTTGCTACCTTTCTGTTAAAGAAAGAAAAACTCACAACGGTCACTGAAATAACTTTAAATTGACAAAAGTAATGATAATTAACAATTTACTGAAAATCAACTAATCAGATATTTCTTCTTAATTGTGGTTCAACAGAATAATAATAAAAAAATAATGATGACACTGGCCTGGACAAAAATGATGGTAATATTTAAAATACTTAATATTTTGTTGCACAACCTTTTGAGGCAATCTCTGCAATCAAGCAATTTCTGTAACTCTCAGTGAGACTTCTGCACCTGTCCACATGTATTTGTCCCACTCCTCATGAGCAAACTGCTCCAGCTATCTCAGGTTTGAAGACGGCCTTCTCCAGACGGCATGTTTTAGCTCCTTCCACAGTTCAATAGGATTTAGATCAGGGCTTATGGAAGGCCACTTCAGAAAAGTCCAATGCTTTGCTCTTAGCTGTTTTTGGATGATTTTAGCTGTGTTTTTGGGTCATTATTCTGTGGAGGACTCGTGACCTGCGACTGAGACCAAGCTTTCTGACACTGGGCAACACATTCAGAATGCCTTGATAGTCTTGAGATTTCATTGTACCCTGCAAAGATTCAATACACCCTGTGCCAGATGCAGCAAAGCAGCCCCAAAACATAACCGAGGTTCCTTCATGTTTCACAGTAGACACAATGTTTTTTCTTTGTATGCTTCATTTTTGCGTCTGTGAACATAGAGCTGATGTGACTTGCCAAAAAGCTCTAGTTTTGTCTCATCTGTCCAAAGGACATTCTCCCAGAAGCATTGTGGCTTGTCAACACGTATTTAGGCAAATTCTTTTTTATGATTTGCCTCCAACAGTGGTTTCCTCCTTGGTCGTCTTCTATGAAGTCCACTTTGGCTAAAACAGTGACGGATGGTGCCATCTGACACGGATGCACCTTGACCTTGGAGTTCACCTCTAATCTCTATGGAAGTTGTTCTGGGCTCTTTGGTTACCATTTATATAATCCGTCTCTTCTATTTGTCATCAATTTTCCTCTTGTGGCCACATCCAGGGAGGTTGGCTTGTAGTTGCTTGGAGATGACCTTATAGCCTTTTCCTAACATGTTTGTCTATAATGTTCTTCCTAATCTCCTGAGACAACTCTCTCCTTAACTTTCTGTGGTCCATGTTCAGTTTGGTACACATACCAAACAGCACAGGGACTACTTTTCACCCTTTAAGTAGGCAGACTGACTGATTACAAGTTTGAAGATACCTGTGATGCAAATTTCAGGACACACCTTAGTCACATGTCCCTGTGGTCAAATTATTTTCAATCTTTTCTAGGGGTACCATCATTTTTGTCCAGGCCAGTTTCATTAGTTTTTAAAAATATTCTGTTGAACCATAATTCAAAAGAAATGTCTGATTTTCATTAGTTGATTTTCAGTAAATTGTTAATTATTATTACTTTTGTCAGTTATTTTAGTGACCATTGTGGGTTTTTCTTTCTTCAACAGAAGGGTACTAACAATTTTGTTCACGTGTGTATATTTCATTATTATAAAGCATTGTAGCACTGTTCAGCAGTGACAAATGTTTTGGAAAACAGTAATTAGCCTGATGGAAATTTGTTTTCAGTTTCTACTTGCTTTTCTTGTTGATGGCCATGGTCTGTTGGAAATTTAATCATGTCATTTATTTGTGTACTCTTTCTGGACTACAACAAAACAAGTGCCCTGGACAGTGTGGGGCAGGGATTGAAAGATCTAAGTCTCCACAGCGTGAAATATGATTTGTGCTCAGACATTACATTCACCCTTCCCAAACAGACTGCCACAGGCAAAAGTGAGGCTAATGCTTTCACAAATGTAGAAAGCACCATAAAACATACAATTATTCTTGCAAGAGCGCAGTCCCATTTTGAGTCGGTAATTTTAGTCAGTTTAGTCATTTTTAGTAGTTCCTAGAGAAATCCTATGTGCACACCTTGTCTTTCCTAGCTTGAACTTTACAGTTGTTCTGTTTTTATAACATTAAGGAATGCCTGAAGTTAGCTGTGTCACTGCTGCAGTTTGTGTTCTGTTCAGTGGTAGCCTGTAGTGGATCTTGTAATATAGTGAAGTAATTCTTATCATAGCTTTCTTCTGAGTCAGGGTGAGATCTAACAGTGACAGCTGCTTTCAGACCACATAGTCTAAAAATCATTCCTTGGTTCAAGGGTGTAAAACTCTGCACTGCCTGTGCCACATTCACATTTTAGGTGCCATCTACAGAAAAAAACACAATGTTATTTTATTTCTTCACCTGCCTGTGTCATTTCTTCCCTAAAGCCTTGGTGATGCTTTACCTTGACTTACAGCACGTATCCTGTAAAGTAATGACGTTTTGAGATCGAGGTTTAAACACTTTCAGCCATTGTTTTACTAACTGGGTAAGGAATTCAGAATTTGCAGATACCTTTCCAAGTAATCCCACAAATTCTTGATAGGATTGAGTTCCGGTGATTTTACTGGTCAGTTAACGTGTGCTAAATTTGTTGATTTTGATGGGTATCCTTTTGTCTTTCCAAATGCCACAACGGCCTTTTGCTACTCTATAACATCCATCTTCTGACTCCCTTTACACAGCACTGTTACTGTTAATGGAGTGCTCCTGTGGCTTGTTTGTAAGGCTGCTGGAAACAGAATGTCTTATGTCAGGACCAGGGTTTGAATACTGTGCTGATATCAAAGGCCATGTGGTGAGCTGCGAACTCACATTGGGCAGCAGAGTGGGTCGTGTTGTGGCAGACAATCATTTCTGAGTGAAATGACACAGACTCTAACTGTGCAGATGAATGCCTGGCACCGTGCAATGAAATGCTTACTTTTCAGATACTGATATTTAATCTAGATACTTAAAATTGAACGTAGAATGTTTCATGCAAAAATATAAGGATTACCAAAATGTTCAACTGCACTGTTAGGCAATACAATATACAGTTGTACCTTGGTTCTCGACCACCTAGACTAGAAAAATTTGTCTCGGCCCTCAACGTTTACTTGTATGATTCGAGCCACATGACTCGTTTCAGCTGAATCTTGATTCATGATTCATGAGTCACGAGTCACGATTGAGGTTCACAATAGCCCTTGCGTGAAGATCTCTGCTGTTTATCATGTTTTTCTTTATTTTACATCTACAGTACAGTATTGTTACTGCAAATAAGTCTCCATGCGTCCTAAAAAGGTTAAATATAACAGCCAACCAAAAGGAAAGGAAGCCTATGAATGCTCTGGAACACAGGCTGCAGTTAGCATTAGCAGCTATGTTGGCACTTTGAGTTCACCAAAACAGCAAGTGTTTTGCCTTTACTTTTCACTTTCAATCCATTACTCACTGAAATACATGACATTTTTCAACACTTTATTCTAAATTAAGCTATGTGCTAATGATTTTGGCCGACGTAGGTTAATATACAGTGGGGCAAAAAAGTATTTAGTCAGCCACTGATTGTGCAAGTTCTCCTACTTAGAAAGATGAGAGAGGTCTGTAATTTTCATCATAGGTACACTTCAACTATGAGAGACAAAATGAGAAAAAAAATTCAGGAAATGACATTGTAGAATTTTTTAAGAATTTAATTGTAAATTTTGGTCTAAAATAAGTATTTGGTCAATAAATTTGGTTCAGCTCAATACTTTGTAACATCACACGTTTCCTGTAAGTCTTTACCAGGTTTGCACACACTGTAGCTGGTATTTTGACCCATTCCTCCATGAGCAGTGATGTTTTGGGGCAACACGGACTTTCAACTCCCTCCTCAAATGTTCTATGGGGTTGAGGTCTGGAGACTGGCTAGGCCACTCCAGGACCTTGAAATGCTTTTTACGGAGCCACTCCTTTGTTGGCCGAGCGGTGTGTTTGGGATCATTGTCATGCTGAAAGACTCAGCCACGTTCCATCTTTAATGCTCTCACTGATGGAAGGAGGTTTTGGCTTAAAATCTCACGATACATGGCTCTGTTCATTTTTCCCTTAACGTGGATCAGTCGTCCTGTCCCCTTTGCAGAAAAACAGCCCCAAAGCATGAGGTTTCCACCCCCATGCCCCCCCCCATGCTTTCACAGTAGGTATGGTGTTTTTGGGATGCAACTCCGCTCCTTTTTTCGTCCAGTTGAGTTTTTTTACCAAAAAGTTTTATTTTGGTTTCATGTGACCACATGGATTTTCTTCCATCCTCTTCTGGATAATTCCATATGCCTCTCCTGGCAAACTTTCAGAACGGGTGCTGGACTGGCTCAGCAGGGCTGTAAGCAGGGGACACGCCTGGCAATGCAGGATCTGAGTCTCTCTGACATAGTGTGTTACTGATGGTACCTTTGTTATTTGGTCCCAGCTCCTGCGTCATTCATCAGTTCCCTCCGTGTAAGTCTGGGATTTTTTTGCTCACTTTTCTCATGATCATTTTGGCCCCACGTGTTTAAATCTTGCGTGGGGCCCCAGATCGTGGGAGATTATCAATGGTCTTTTATGTCCCTTACAATTGCTCCCACAGTTGATTTATTCACACCAACCTGCTTGCCTATTGTAGATTCACTCTTCCCGCCCTGGTTGCAGGTTACAATGTTCTTTCTTGACAGCTCTTTGGTCCTTGGCCATTGGGTTGAGTTTGGAGGCTGACTGTTGAGGCGGTTGACAGGTGTCTTTTATACCGGATAACTATGTCAAACAGTGCCCATTAAATACAGGTAACGGTGGAGGACATAAGAGCTTCTTAAAGAACAAGTTACAGGTCTGTGAGAGCCCAGAATCTTGCTTGTTTGTGGTACGATATATTTATTGGTTTGCAATGAAATTCTTTAAAAATCCTACAATGTGATTTCCTGGATTTTTTTTTTTCATTTTGTCTCTCATAGTTGAAGTGTACCTATGATGAAAATTACAGACCTCTCTCATCTTTCTAAGTAGGAGAACTTGCACAATCAGTGGCTGACTAAATACTTTTTTGCCCCACTGTAAGTGTTATAAACATTAATTTACTTATCATTACTTATGATACTCATGATACAGTATAGACTGCTCTAGCAAACACTCGTTAAACTTCTCAGTTCATGATACATTTATCTTATGATGGATTTGTCGGCATGTATCCCTTTCATGAATCAGGGAGCATCTGTACAATACAACTCCATTAATGCATGTAATGCCTTATACAGTGTGGATTTTCTGGGGGTCTGGAGATTAATTAAAATTACATTATTCCTTATGGGAAAAATTTGCTCAGTACTCGCCATCTTCGATTCTCGACAAGCCTTCTGGATCGAACCAACGATGAGGTACCACTGTATAGGCGTAAAACTAAAAACACTTGTATGAAAGCCATGGAACTTGCTCACTCACACTGCAGCATCTTTCTGTGATGTTGTTTCTGTGTGTGAAGGCCAAATTTAGTTCTCCAACTGTGAGCTGTTTTAGTCATTATGTGTCATAATGGTGATACCAATGTGTGTTTTTTAAGGCTGCTGCTTTCTTTACAAAGAAATCACACTTCTCTTCTGATATGTACTCATGCTTCCACTTCCCACCAGTGCAACTAATAGAATTGTATCTGGTGATTTGTGAGTTAAATAAATGTATTACACTAATCATGTTCTAATCTGAAAATGTCAACTTGTAGTCTAATTCAGGCCATTTGTGCAGTCTGAATAAACCATTTTAGCACCTGAAATATCTATAATATATTAGAACTGTGATGATTATAACTCAATAATGGTGTATGACATACAAAAAAGATCACCCAATGAGGATGGGCTCAGTGGGGTTATGGACCTAGATGTCTGTAAATGTATTTTGTGACTGTGTGCTCTGTGATACTGAAGCACCCTAAGGAAACTCATGCAGGGAATCGAACCTGAGCTCGCTGGAGCTTTGAGGTGACAGTATTATCCACTGTGCCACCATGTCACTGGTTTATAGTTTATTCTTTCATAATTCAGAAGATAAAGATATAACGGAACGTTGATAATAATCTATTTCTTTATCATCTTCAGCATATCTATGGTGTAAGACCATGGTCTAAGAGTCAGTATGTTTGACTACTGCATTTGAAATGAGAAGAAATTAAGTCACACAGATTTTTACACAAGTCATAAAAACTGATAAATAGAACCCAATTAAACAAATCAAAATATTGTACTTTCAGTCAGTTATTTATAGAGGTAAATGGTCAAATATTACATTCTACTAAACATCTCTGGTAACAGTTGATCAGTGTAACACAAAAACTTGGATTAATTTTAGCCAATCCTTCATGAAAGAAAAGCTTCATCTCTGGGATCTTGGGGTGTTTCCTCATTAACTGCTTCCACAACATTTCTGTTGGATTAACATCAGGACTGACTTGGTCCTTTTAAAACATTAACTTTATTATTCTTTAACTATTCTTTGTGTGTCACAAAGAAAACTTGTGTGCCTAGAGTCGTTGTCTTGCTCCCAGGTTCTCGAATAGATGCCCTGTTTCCTTTAGAATTTGATTGATTAATTCATCATTATTCCATCAATGATGACAAGCTACCCTGCCCCAGATCCAGCAAAGCAGCCCCAAACCATGATATTTCCATCAGGTTTCACAGAGGGGACAAGGTTTTTATGCTGAATCATAATGCTGGAGTGTTTTCTTTCACCAGACATGGCGCGTCTCTATTTCGTTTTCAACCCTCAAATGTTATTTAGTAGCCTTCTGGCTTGTCCCCATGATCATTAGCAAACTTCAGACTGGCAGCAATGTTGTTTTTGGATCCACAATCCATAGAAACCTCTGAGGTACAGTATATCTATATGACAAATACACAGCTACACAGTTGCCAATGCCTTGGATCTTTCAGTGCATACATATACAGTAGCAGTGTAAGCAGTCCTGTGTGTACAATTTGTTATGATTAGGACTTGCAGGAGCCTTTTATGATCATCGTGATGGTGCCTCCTTGCTGTGTCAGTCCATTGTTACCATCATTCCCAGAGTACTTTGGAAAAGCCCATGGGCAGTGCACTCTTGTCTGTTTAAATCTATAATAAACCATTTGTCTTTCAAGTAAACCAAAGGCTGAGACTGGCATCAGTGCCTTATGGTCTCTGACAGTGTGATCAGATGTTCAAATGGAGCGGAGTGTGAAGAGTACGATACTACACACTTTTTTTTAAACCAATATCAGTGCACTAGCAACAATGTAATGACAAATTAGATCAGCAATACCTAAGTAAGAACAAAAAGAAATCTTAAGCAAAAAAGCCTTTCGAAAAAATATCAATGAAACAAAATTTTCATAATTATGTACAAGGTATTTGGATGGTGCAGCAGTCTTATATGGTGGCCCTCGACCTGGGTTTGAGCCCTGGTGGTGCCTTCCAGTGGGGTCAGACTTCACACAGGCATGATTGGACTGTACCTGAGGGAGGAGAACCGAATGGGGGATAATTTGGCTAAGGTGGGTTAGTGGTTAAGGTACTAGACTGTGGACTAGAAGGTCCAGGGTTCAAATCCACCTCAACCAAGCTGCCACTGATGGGTCATTGAGCAAGGGGTTAACACCATTGCTTGGACTGTAAGGCTGTATCAGTTGTTGCTTTGGATGAAGGTGTTTACTTAATGACATGGATGTAAATGTAAATGTTTTCTGTATTCTCTGAAGTCTGGAGATGGGGTCTGGAGCTCCCTGCGACCCTAACTAGGATACACAGGGCTGAAATGTGAATAAAACTTGATAAGTATTATGTACAATCAAAGTGAGTTACAAAAGCAAGACACAAAAATAATAAACCATCCAACAAATTCATTATTTTCATTTCAATTTATTCAGAGTGTAATTTTCCATTCGGGGGCCGCAGTGACAGATGATTTGATATGTCTTTCAGCCATATGGTGTGTCTCTGCTGTATTAGCAAACAGTGCAGTGGTAAGGACATGGTGTGTGATGATTGGTAGTGTTTGTGTCCAAAGGCTTAGTGTCAGAAATACAAGCTGCTTTGGCTGTTGAATGTTTACTCAGTGCAGGGCAGATGCTGTACTACATCTCTCCCGAGAAGCACTTATCTCTACGGCTCATTGGTTTCTAGCTTAAAGTTATGTGTCAGACAGAGTAATGATGCGTTTATTTTTCCCAATTCTTACCACTGCCCTCATTCTGATTTCATAGAACTTCAAGGTGAGATCTGAATACTCAAGAAGGATTTGATTCCTGGTAAGGACTTAACAATTTCATGGCTTGTTGGCCATGGTATGGATTCCTTCTCAACTGTGTTTAAATGACTAAATGTAATGAAATAAAGACATGAATAATTTTGGATACATTTGGTTATTGTAAGGTTTTGTGGACAGAAGATCTTAGACTGTTATTTGTGACTCCGCTGGCTTAATGCATTTGGGGAATTATTATATCTTCCCCTAGAAACATAACCCAGGTCAGGCCATTCTTGTTAATGGAAGAGGAATCCCAGAATGAACAACAGGTGCGAAACCTGCTGGGTAATATTCCAGAAGCAGTGTGAAGTAAAGCAGTGGCATAATGAACAGCTGCTATGGGAGACTTTACCAGACTCTTGCAACCTCACACACACACACACACACACACACACACACACACACACACACACACACACACACACACACACACACACACACACTTGTCTTTCCATCATTGTGAAGATGTTCCATTGACATAATATTACTGTAGCTAATTAACAGTACCCATACGCCTCCACCTAATCACTTCTGGAACCTTTGCAGATCAGTTGGCTTTTTTGTTTTATCAGTAGACATTTAAAGTGTTTATTTTCCCATTTTCAACATGAGAACCAGCAAAAAATAAAAAGTAAAGCATATATAAGGTTAAAGCTGTTGGTTAAAATGACCTAAAACACTGGTGTAGGGTTGCACAATTATGAATGTTTATTTATTAATTGGGTAAATATTTGCTCAGAAAACACAATTTGAACAATAGTTTGGCCAATCAAGGACTTCCCCCTGATGCTTCTAAAGAAGCCACCTACACATTTGGCCACTTTATTATCTACACCACAGAATGCAAAGCCATTCCAGGTAAGACAGGGCCTTATTGGTTAACCGCTGCTGTGTTTGTTTACTCAGCACCATTAATATGCTAAGTAATATGCTGCTCTGCAGTTATTGTTTAGGCTATTTGGTTCAGCCCCCCCATCTCTCGCTCTCTCTGTGTGTGTGTGTGTGTGTGTGTGTGTGTGTGTGTGTGTGTGTGTGTGTGTAATCCCCACATTGAAGTATAAACTTGAGAGGTTTTCCATAGACATAATGATTACTCTAGCTAATTACTACATCTACCCTTAACCCAAACCTTAACCTCAGTAACCTAAAGCAAATGTTTTTACTCTTTTTGTTTTTCAAAAGAAAGTTGCAGTTTCTGTAAAAAAGCAGTTTTCCTCATGGGTACTGGGCAAATGTTCCCATGGGACGAAAAATGTCAGATCCTTGTGGAGACATTTGGTCCTCACAACATAATATAAATATACGTAATATGTGACTGTTACCATCCAGTAACCTGGTCAAAGAGACATTAGATATACATTTAACCACAGTCTCTTGCTAGACTTACTACAGTACTTCTGGCCATATGGTGTAAGTAAGAATACTCATTCCATAGACGTTTGAAGAAACTTTTGCTCACTCTTCCTTATAACACTGATTTAGTTGATGTTCACTGATGTTTGGAAAGTGCTTATAAGATACTACCAGGGATTTAACTTCATCTTACTAAAACGTCTTTATTTTCTTTTGTTTCAGTCATTAAATTATACTTTGGCTGGTGTGCATGAGTTCATGGGTCCTCTTGTGTGACACAGGTTCAACTAAGATTTAGATCTTATCTTTGCCTTTTAAAATAAAGAGGAATTTATAGTGGATTGCAGGTTATCATCAGTATCTGGTAGTTGATGTTTTTGTAGTGATGTGCAAGATTTGCTTTCTGACAAACAGACTGACTGACTAAGTTAAATGTTCTGGAAATGCCGATGTTTGTTCAGCTGTATCTTTTCAGTAAAAAACTCCAGCATTTAATATGCTAGATGTAGCTCTTGGGTTCTTTGTGATTTTTTTGAATATTTAGCTGGCTGATGTTGGGGTGAATTGCAGTCATGCTTACTCCTGAGAATATTGGCAAACATGGCCTTACATGCCATGGTATTGCTAATGAAGTGATCAAATGTGTTTGTCTTCTCTGGTTAAGAGGTATTAGAGGAAGCATCCCTGGTTGGGCAGTTTGTTGTTCATATGTTTTCTCAGCAAATATTTACCCAGTTAATACATTAAAAAATGCACTAATCAGCCACTTTATTATGTAACTCTATTCATCTGTTTGGTAATGCAATTATCTGATCAGCACCAACTGACAACATTACATGGCACCAACTCAATGCATTTAGTCATGTAGACATGGTCTTGATGACCTGCTGATGGCTAAGATTGAGAATGGAGAAGAAAGATGATTTAAGCGACTTTGAACATTGACATGATTGATGGGGCTAGATGAGCTGGTCTGAGTATTTCTACTGGGATTTTCACACACATCCATCTCTAGGGTTTACAAAGAATGGCCTGAAAAAGAGAAATTATACAGTGAGTGGCGGTTCTCTGGGCAAAAATGCCTTGTTGATGCCAGAGATCAGAGGAGAATGGCCTGACTGGCTCGGGCTGAGAGAAAGGCAACAGTAACTCAAATGACCACTCATTATATCTGAGGTATGCGTAAGAGCATCTCTGAATGACACTTGGATGGTAGGGTCAGAATTTGGCGTAAACAACATGAAAGCATGGATCCTGCCTTGTCTTAATGGTACCTGCTGGTGATGGTGGTGTAGTGGTGTGGGGGATATTTTCATGGCACACTTTGGCCCCTTAATATTAATTAAGCACTGTTTAAACAACACAACCTACCTAGGAATTGTTGATGACCATGTCCATCCCTTTATGACCAGAATTTTTCCATCTTCTGATGGTTACTTCCAGCTCAACAACACGGGATGTCACAAAGCTCAAATCATCTCTAACTGGTTTCTTGAACATGACAATGAGCTCACTGTACTCAAATGGACTCCACATGCACACAGAGCTCAATCCAATAGAGTACCTTTGGGCTGTGGTGGAACGGGAGATTTAGAGATTCCGAAAGATCTACAGCAACTGGGTGATGCTGTCAAGTTAATATGGACCAAAATCACTGAGGAATATCTCCAGCACCTTGTTGAATCTATGCAATAAACATACCTAATAAAGTGGAGATTATCCATGCCATCCTATGTGGCCATTATATTGGACTTGAATACTCCAAAAGTTTTTAAAAAACTGTAAAAGAGGGTTAGGTTTGATAACTTTTAATCATGTGTACTTGATTAGCTTGATGGGCAGGTAAGTTTATAATTACATAATAAATAAATGATAAAATGATACGCAATGTATAGTAAGCTTACTGCAATTACCTGTTTTCTTTAGATTTGCTTTGTATATAAATCCTGTGAGGACCAAATTAGGATTTTCTAGGCCTTCACATATTAAATTACACGACTGAAAGAGAGTGTGCTTTCATTTTCTCATTAGTGAGTATCAGATATATCAAATACCCAAATGGAATGTTATATTAGATCACATTATTATAGCTGTCTGAGTATCTGAATGAGTAGTGTTCCATTCATAAATTCTAGCTCCATTGCAAATAACAATTTTAATCAAGTCACTTGAAAAGTATGAAACATTATTAAATGTCAGAAGTGTTATTTTTTCAAGTGATGGTTAGAGTATATAGTCTTAGGAATAAGGACAGCATTTACAACCCCAAATCAGAAAAACATTGGGTATGGAAAATGCACATACAAGAAAGAAATGACAGTTTACCTTTCATTTACTTTGTCTTTTCTTTCATTGCAGACAGTATGAATCCAAGATATTCCTGTTGCAGTTTGTCATAATAAAGAGACAGGCGACCCGTGAAAGCGAAATTAAGAGGGGTTATAGGACCCAATTGCAGTTAGCTTCTGATGGAAGGGGTAAACCAAAATATAACGTAAATAAATGTTAAAAATAAAAGGCGTGCTATACGTGCTTTGAGGATTCCTACTATCCCCAAAGCTGCAAGAGGCGATTCACGGTTCTTCGTACAGACGGACCGTGAGACGGACGCGCAAAAGCGAGGAACGGGGCTGAATCAGGCAATGGAAGCATAAGCGGGACGAGATGTTTACCGCTCAGTTAGGGGCTGATAAGCCCAGTAGGGAAGCGGTAGCGGTGAGGGTGAACGTGGGGAGCTCCCACAGCCACAGCAGGCGAGACGGAAGCCGTGGAGGGCGACGGAGAGGCCGAAACCGGGTGCACAAGACGAGGTCTGTCCCTACACTATTTCTTATGCCCTGTCGTTCACCTCCGGATCTCCTGATCCGTACAACGACTGAGCCCCTTGGCGGGCCCAGTCTACCCTTTAACCCTCGAAACCCGATCACCGCTCGAAACCGGGGGATACAGCACGCGAGAGACGGGTGATGTCTCCAGCAACAGTCGCGACGAAATGGAGATGGACGAGCCATAACTACGGAACGTATTGTTTTACAATAATTGTCACACACATTTGTTTACAAACTGTAGATTCTCTGCCCATCTTTGCTCCTCAAAGACTCAGCTTTTTGTGGATACTGCTTTTACACCAAATCATGACTATAATTATGATGTGGGGTTGCACTATGTTCTTACGTTTGTAGATCTGACAGACTGTATGTATCAAAGCAAATCCAAATCCAGTCAGGATGGAGCAAGACTGAATATAATTGGCCCCTAATACTGTTGGTTTTGTGTTCTTTCACCATGGTATTAGTGAGGGCTTTTCAGCATGTATCTTGTGTGGAGGATGTGCGAACACAATCAAACCCAGTGCTATTTTGTGAAACACAAGCATTGTAGTGACTGATGTTTCTCTCATTCCACTTTCTTCTTTATATATGTTTTCTTTATATTACTCACTGCTCTAATGGCCATCCTGGCAATTCAGTTATACATTTATAAGTACAAAAAAGGCTCTAAATCTCACATTTGATTTTTATAATTTAATTGTGCTTATGCAAACCACACTATAATTATTGATGATTCATATAGATTCTGCTTATGTTAAGATTTTATGCGTGTTTCTGTTGGATTTCTTTATGCTTTGTGTTGTTTGTATATTCTGTGTGTGTGTTTTTGTGTTGATTTTATTTACTGTTCCTTGTGCTCCCTCCATATAGCTTTCACATTTAATCTTTTAAATAAGAATATGTACTGAATGTCTTGTGGAGAAATGAAATGTGTACTCACATATACACTCTTATCTGTCTTGACTGTCTGTATCACTCTCTCTCCATGGCCCTCCTCCAAAATATTCCAATGCAGCATGTGTTTCTTCTACTGTTTTCACCTTTTATATACCTCTTGCTTTTGGTCTATTTTTTTTAAAGTAGGTTAAATGTGATTGTTCCCAATCCAGGACATTGAGCCGACTTACTTTATTGTGTGTTTTCTGCTCTAATATAGCTGCTTCATTTCAGGAATGATGCTTGCTGATGAGACCATACTTTGAATCGGATGTGTTCATTGTGAAACCCTAAACGTGCAGAGAGGTGCCCTACATCGATAAGTGTTTTATTACTCTAATGCATCTACTTCTACTCAGGAAGAGCTGTTTAATTAGTTGTTGGATCAGTTGTGTAACTTGGAGCAGGAAAACACCAAAACATTCAGACAGTAGTACTCCATCCTCATCCTACTTTTTGTTCTACACATGCACATATGTCCATGTTGTTTTCTGCCTTCATGCTCAGTATGAAGCCGGTTTGAGGAGAGAGGCCTGGTGGATACTGCAGTGCAACTTTTAAAGTGACAGGAAGACTCTACAGGGCATAATATCATTAAACAATTCTGGAGGAATTGTAAGTGGGTAAAGGGCAAGGGCACAAGCCTGAACTGAAGAAGATCTCGGATTACTTTATCAAACATTTATCAAGCAATACAATACGGAGTTACATTCACAAATCCACTTAAATCCACTGAATCCACTTAAAACATTACTGCGCCAAAAAGAAGCCTTATGTTAACCATCTCCAGAAGCAGCTTTGACTTCTTGGGATCAGAGGCATCTGTGATTTACCAGAACACAGTGAAAACGTGTAGTGTGGTCAGATGAATCATTATTCCAGATCCTTTTTGGAAGAAATGGATGCCATTTAGACTGTACCAAAGATAAAAAGGACCATCCAGACTATTATTAGCAACAAGTCCAAAAGCCAGTCTCTGTCATGGTATGGGGTTGGGTCAGTGCCCTAGTGCCCTTGGCAAATGTAATTTACACTTCTGTGATGGCAGCATTAATGCAGAAAAGTACACTTAGATTTTAGAGCAATATATGCTGCCTACAACATCTTTTCCATGGACATTTGTGCATTTTTCAACAAGATAATGCAAAACAAGTCAAATCAAGCCAAAAGTTAGGACTGAAATAAGTAAATCCCTTCCAGTCTTTCTTCGAGGAAGATTGTTTTTAAACATTTTAATAATTTTCTTGCACATCAGTTGATAAACTAGGGTTACTCTGCACATCTTTACTTCTGAAAACCTTTCACAGATACTGCTTTAGTAACAAATCATGATTATAATCACCTGTTGACATTACCTACTATCCCTAAATTGTCCCCGTTCCAACTTTTTCTTGGAATGTGATGCAGGCCTGAAATGCTGGAATGAATGTTTATTAACAAATGAAATGAAGTTGAACAGAAAAAAAAACAGAAATATCTTGGGTTTATACTGTCTGCAATGAAGTAAACGTCAAAGGAAATGTAAGGAACACTGCATATATTTTTTATTTGCATTTTTCATCCCGACCCAACTTTTTCTAATTTGGGGTTGTATTATGTTAGCTAGCTAAATCAACCTGTGCATGTTCTAAACAACAATAGCCTTATTTGGCATTGCTGGCTGTTTAAACTGTACACGGTAAAGTACTGGATAAAAGTGAATTTGGTAAAGGCTGACGTAAATATCCATAACATATAAGAAAACAGAGTAGTAGTTAGGTCGAACAGTAATCTTTTTGAAAGTGTTTTTATTCGTTGATTTCAATAAAACTATTTCGAAGCATGAGCATGATAACTGGTGGTTTTGAAGTAATATTATGATTTTGTGTCTTGCAGGTTGTTGCCTTTGTATCTCTCTTTTTCATATTGGTGTCCATTACCAACTTCTGCCTTGAGACCCACGAGGCCTTCAATGACCTCAAGAACCGTACTGAAGTGATAATGGATGGCAACAACACAGAGGTGGTGACCTATCTGGAAGTAGTGACCAAGCCAGCACTCACACTAGTGGAGGGCATCTGTGTGGTGTGGTTTACCTTCGAGTTCCTGGTGCGCATTATCTGCTGTCCTGACAAGCTGCTCTTCATCAGGAACATGCTGAATATCATAGACTTTGTGGCCATTCTTCCCTTCTACCTGGAAATCAGCCTGAGTGGCCTCTCATCCAAAGCTGCCACAGATGTTCTCGGGTTCTTGCGAGTGGTGCGTTTTGTACGAATACTTAGGATCTTTAAGTTGACCCGACATTTTGTAGGGCTGAGAGTGCTAGGCCACACACTGAGAGCTAGTGTTAATGAGTTCTGTCTCCTCATCATTTTTCTTGCTCTTGGTGTTCTTATCTTTGCCACCATGATCTATTATGCTGAGCGAATTGGTGCCAACCCAAATGACCCACATGACAACAGTCATACTCATTTTAAGAACATTCCGATCAGCTTCTGGTGGGCTGTGGTCACTATGACTACATTGGGATATGGAGACATGTATCCTCAGACCTGGCTGGGTATGATGGTTGGTGCAGTGTGTGCTTTAGCAGGCGTTCTAACAATTGCCATGCCAGTCCCTGTTATTGTGAACAATTTCGGTATGTATTACTCTCTGGCTATGGCCAAACAGAAGCTACCCAAGAAAAAGAAAAGACACCATCCAAACCCAGACACTCTGTTAGACTCTACTTCATATGGATTATCTGAGAACAACTCACATAGGAACAGTACTCAAAGTGATACCTGCCCTCTTGCACCTGAGGAGAACTCTGCAAGGAACCGTTCAGGTAAATTGCTTACACCTGTCTTCTGGAAAGTAAGAAATATTTCAGTGTTTAAACCATTCAAAATAGACAACTGAAGTCTCCTCACTTAAAACATGTAGCTGAATCTTCTATTTCATAATGTGCTCAAGACTTAGCAGTGGCTTGTGTCTTATATTCCTTGCTTTACATGACAGGTTCAAAACAGAATGGTGATGCTAATGCAGCTCTGTCAGAGGAAGAGCAGCTTTCACCCAGTGAGAGATGGACCCTCCGCCGATCACATAATCAAGACAAGAAAGAGGGCACCTGTTTCCTCCTGACCTCTAAAGACTTCGCCTGTAGCACAGATCCCTCAATCCACACAGGTACAATAATCAGAACAGTGCGACAGTAACCTTTGTGCTGTTTTTTTGGGTTAAATGCAGGCAAGGACATGAAAAATGTACAGTGGGGCAAAAAGTATTTAGCCAGCCACTGATTGTGCAAGTTCTCCTACTTAGATCAGAGAGGTCTGTAATTTTCATCATAGGTACACTTCAACTATGAGAGACAAAATGAATAAAAAATCCAGGAAATCACATTGTAGGATTTTTAAAGAATTTAATTGTAAATCAGTGGCTGACTAAATACTTTTTGCCCCACTGTACAGTAGCAAATTCAAAATAAATAAAGGTTCACGTGCAATTCAGATCATTTAGGGTTTTAGCACTTAGGTGCTCTCAGCTATTGTTAGTTGTATTTTTGTTTACCAAAAGAAGCTTTATATACATGCTGCAAATCATATTGTATTGTGCCAAAATTTTATATGCAGTATTGAGTCTTCTGCAATGTAGACTTTACCACTTTAACACCAGAGCTGCTTTAACATTGACAGTGGGGGAACATGAGACTAATGCAAGTTGTGGTTTCTTAGGCATTTAAATAAATGCATTTAACCAGGAGGGCTGGAGACTGTCTTAGCTCTGTGAGACAGAACACTTGATCCTTATGAAATATATTTTCATAATGCATTTTTTAGGAGACATGAAAAGTAGTTAGTCCCACCTGCTTTTTGTCTTTCTCAAAGTATTTACAACAGTCAACTGTCATATGCTATTTTATCTACATTCTCACACAAGTCATTCTTTCAGTACATTTGTTTCTTCTTCATTGTTAGACCTGCTTGACACACTCCTACCCTGTGACAAACTCCTACCCTGTGAAATCACTCGGTCATTTTGTGAGTCTTGAGTATCAGGACTGTACCCATTTACGGATAAGCCACAAAAAAAGTGTGTAAATTTACACAAGATGCTGTTATATGGATTTAAATCTGATTGCTAAAACCACTTCCGGTGTCACAGATCGCCAAGGGTTTAGTCTCTATGTGCCCCTCCATGTCGCCAGGGGGCGATCTGGACACAGACATTTGCACGCCCTACCGGACTGCAAAGCCGCTGAGGGAGAAGCTAGGGCACTTGCTGAGATTGCTTTCAGCTGTACCAGACGGTATTTAGACAGGGCCCTAGCTCTCCCACGGTGCGGGGCAATGTTTGGGAAGTGTTTCGGGACAAGTTTCCTTCTACTGTCACTACGGATTATTTTGTGAGCATCTTTCGGTGAGCCCGCTTTTGTTCGGTGTCGTGCGGTAGCCGATGACGTTTGTCAATGCCGGCAAAGTCCACCTTTGTTTGTTGAGGCTTTAAAGTCTAATGATGTTTGTTAATACGGTTAAGGTCA
>JAJAGP010001278.1:0-25835 GCA_025084515.1 Ancistrus triradiatus | reverse complement strand
AATGCAGGAATAGATGTTTATTAACAAATGGAATGAAGATGACCAGACAAAATGTGAAATATCTTTTTTTCATACTGTCTGCAATTAAATACATTTCAAAGAAATTATGTTTAGCCTTAATAAGCATGTCTACATCACAATTCCTTAGTTTGAAAAATTGTATACAGTAGTGCCTTATCACCATAGTGTGGTTGTTATTTCACCTTATTCATGGTGAACTCATGCAGTGGGTGAAAAATCTGCTCAGACAAGTATGAAAAGCTTTATTTTCCCTGCCAGTGCTGAGAAAGATGCACACTGAGTATGAATAACTGCAGTGGCAGCTGTGGCCTTGTCAAAAAAAGGAGTTGATTAGTGCGGATTTCATGACCAGCCTTCAGAATGCTATTTTAACTGTGTACATAACTTTGCCAAATCTGATGTTGTGTGCATGCCATTCATTATGTTGCCTTATCTGATATATAAACATACAAAATGCTTCTTTCTGTTAATGAAGCATTGAAGAGAAAATAAGACCGACAGAGGCTGTAGGATTCAAGAGGCTTTCAAATTCAAATGAACACATTCCTCATATTTTTAGTTGTAAATTAGCGATAGTGTATACAGAAAAACAAGATATGGAGAAGCATATGACAGAAAAGTGGTAATCACATTGCTACACATTGCAGTCACATCACATGGGCAGCACAGTGGATAGTGTTAGGGTTAGGGCTTGAATCCCGGCCCGAATGCAGCCTGTGTGGAATTTGCTTGTTCTCCCTCTGTGTGCATGCGTTCCCTCAAGGTACAAACTTAATTTGAGTATGCACTGATCTCAGCATTTCAGTTTTCATTCCAATATCGGAGTATTGTGTATATACCAAAAATACCGACATCTTTACAGTAACCCAGTTGACTCTCTGCTACTATGTGACTAAGTTATAGGACATGTCATAGGTCTAATAGTGACAAGTTTTAGAGCAATTCATGTTCAATATTCACATGCAAGATTTGTATTTTAGATTTTTTTAGATTCATCATAACTTCACAGCCTAAAATATGACAGTAGATCAGATCTTATCCATCAACATTGTGTATTAGGCTCACTTATAATACTTAGTGTCAGATTTGGGAAACCTTTACCTCCCGTTTGGTTTATACCCATTAGCCTGGTTATGAGCAGCACTGCCTGTTTTATGCCATGGTTCTGTTGGAGATATGTGTCAAAGCAGTCAGCCACTTCTGACGTGATTCAGCAGCACCATCACAAGCAGATGGTGGTGCTTCATGTCCCGAGTGACATTTCCACTTTAATTGCTGCTAATAGGTTTTTTGAAGCAACATCAGCGAGCAACGAGCCTTACTTAATCCGCACTGTGGGATTGTGCTCAGCGTCTGGGAGAGGCAGGGGTCTGGTTTTAATCAGAGAGGAACCGTGTAGCTCTGTGTACATTCTTAGATCAATGCATTTAGGCTGAAGCGTTGCTCAGTTCTACAAACAAAAACATGCTGTGATGTTAAGGGTTTCCAGTTTGTGTGTAAGTGGGGACTTACACAGGTATGCTTCGCTTAATGTCCATAATATGTTCTGTGAATTTGCTAGTTACTGCGATCTGAACACCATATTTCATACCTTACATGGCAATACCATATGGGATACTGTAGTGTGCCAGTATTGACTAAGTAGCCAAGTGCTTCCCATGCAGATTTACTTAATGTCAACACTGACTGCCACATATTGATTTTCAAATTTTTTACTGTTTAAGGTGGGTAAATAAGGAGTGAGATCACTATCTTTAATAGGGGAGTGCAAAATCACTTTAAATCAAGTGAAAACAAGACTGCACGCTTCCAACATGGCAGAGTGTTTCAGTTCTGTGCTTGTTTCATGGATAAAAACCGGAAATACATCAGAGGTCAAGGCTTGGTAGATCATTACTGGAACTATCGATTGCAAGCTGTCGCTATAGGAAATCGGCAGGAAAGAATAATATAGAGATTAATATAAAATGCAGTAAAAAAGATACTAAAAGTATTATTAAAGCTAAAATGAAGGATAAATGGCAAAATCTATGGGCACAGAACAGACTGGAAGACAGTTTTATAATATTAAAAGTAAAGTTGGAAAGGGCAGGCAAACTGAAGTAAGCAAAAGGAGACCATATTACCAAGAATGCGATCTGCACATGCAGGGTTAAACAGCAGCTTGTTTTAATGAAGAAACACATTGAGGGCAACTGTGAATACTGTAATAATCAAGAAACTGTTGAACAAGTAATTAATTATTCATTGTCCTAAATATTATCAAGCCAGACAATGATTCATTTCACATCTTGAGGGAAATCAAATTATACTGAAATTACATGACATATATCAAAAGTTTGGGCACACCTTATCAAATGTTTGCTGATTTTCTAAGTTAAATAAGCTAGCCTAACCTCTACATGAAACAATAGTATGGCATATTTTTACAAATGTTTAATGCACAGTATTTATTTGCTGAATTTAACATGTTGGAAGAACATAATATAAAATGTGACATCTGCAGATTTGGACACCCTGTCAGTCAGTACTTACAGGGAATCAATAGGTGCCCAAATCTTTGCACTTGCAGCATTTTATGTTATTTTCTCCCCAGTATGTTAAATTCAGCAAATCATTGATGATATTACATTAAAATTTAGACCTGTTTCCATTTTGAATTTAGAACAATCTTCCCAATTGTCAGGCCTAGTGTGTGACCATGTGATTTGATGTAAAGATGTCTGACATAACTATGCATTCTCAGTAGATATAATGTATGTAAGATAATGTATAGCTCTGTCGAATCTCTGGAAGATGTGCAGAAAACTGGCTGGCCATCATGGTATGGTCCTTCTTTTGAATTAATTTCCCAGTTTACGTTTAATATTATAAAACTGTCTTCCAGTCTGTTCTGTGCCCATAGATTTTGCCATTTAGCCTTCATTTTAGTTTTAATAATGCTTTTAGTATCTTCTTTACTGCATTTTATATTAATCTCTATATTATTCTTTCCTGATGATTTCCTATAGCGACAGCTTGCAATCGATAGTTCCAGTAATGATCTACCAAGCCTTGACCTCTGATGTATTTCCAGTTTTTATCTACGAAACGTGCACAGAACTGAAACACGCGCTGCCGTGTTGGAAGTGTGCAGTTCTTGTTTTCGGCTTGATTTAAAGTGATTTTGCACTCCCTTATTAAAGATAGTGATCTCACTCCATAGGTAAAATATTATTTCACTGTAGAGCTACATACAGCACATTCAGTCTCTTCATGCTCTCTCTCTCTCTCTCTCTCTCTCTCTCTATATATATATATATATATATAGAGAGAGAGAGAGAGAGAGAGAGAGAGAGAGAGAGAAACTTCCTTCCTGAAGTTTTTAAAAAAAAAAATATATATATATATATATATATATATATATATATATATATATATTTTTTTTTAAACTTCAGGAAGGAGAGAGGAGATATGGTGGTTTTAAAACTTTCAGGGGAGGGGACCATGCCAAGTGGTTTTTAAACTTCAGGAAGGAACATGCAGTGACTGAAACACGCACTGGCTGTGGGACTAGCATACTTAACTCTTATGACTGTGTTGCAAAGAACCAGTTTTTTTCTCTCCTTGTATGTCTGGTGTGCTACATTGAAAAGATGCAGTTCTTCCTACTTTGCTCATTTCTCCCCTTGCGGGTGTGTCAGCTTTCCACCACAAATAGATACAAATTCTCAAATAGAAAGTGAATCCGCCACTGTCCCGCGATCCACACACGGTTCTAGCACTGCGAAGCACACATAATTCACCTGGGTGGTAAACTCTGCTCTTCATCATCTTGGTGCTTATAAGGAACACAACACCAGCCAAACATTGCTCAGCATTCAGTCTGCTGACACTGCATGTGCTTAAAAAACTTTGTGTTTGATAAAACTTTCTGCACCAGAGGCTGCACTGACACATGTATCATTACAGCTGCTGTACTACAACAGCTAATGGATCTGACACGGTAATATATGGTACTGTGGGACTGTGGTAGCCTAGTGGGTAAGGTACTGGACTTTGGACCAGAAGGTCCAGGGTTCAAATCCCACCTCTGCCAAGCTGCCACTGTTGGGTCCTTGAGCAAGACCCTTAACCCACAATTGCTTGGATTGTAAGATTGTACCAATTGTAAGTCGCTCTGGATAAGGGCGTCTGCTAAATGCTGTAAATGTAAATGTAAATGTGGGTTTAGTAGGTTAAAACCTTAAGAATAGGGACCATAAGCTTATCAGATCATGAATGTATAGGTATGCCTTCTGTTATGTATTGGAATGAATTATAATTGGACACATGATCTGTCACATACATAAGAAATTTTAACTTGTTCCCTTTTCACCTTTGTCTGTTGCAGAGAGCTGCAAAGAACCCCTCACAGCTGCAGCAAGTTACATCCAGCCTGAAGTGATGAATACATGATGTGAAGTAACTGAATGAGGGATTCAGTCTACCTGGTTAAGTGTGCTGTTCATCACTCTTTCATCCGGCAACCGTAGCCATACACAAATCACATCCCCTTTACCAAAGTACAGCACTCTTGTGAGCTGGTGGTAAATTTTCCATTCATCACAACTACACCTCTTTGTCAAGCATCCCAGTATGTCTTTGTGTGACCTAGGCCTGTGTGGCATACCTTGGACAAGTGTACTTAATATTTAGGGCACATCCAGACTTGTGTGTACTATATATGATATGTGACTTCAGAATGTTTTAAATGTTATCACAACCATTCTCATTACTGACATGAGTCCTGGTTCATAAAACAAGAAGTACTAGAGAATGTGTGTTCGTTCATTACTTTGTAAAGTCATGTCCTTGTATTGAGTAGGTCTAGATCTTTAAATCACAAGTTTTTCTATGATGCAAATTGGATGGCCGGTGTTGTTTTGACTAAAGAATAACATTAGGAGCAGGTCTGTGTATGATCAGCATTATGACAGTGGTCTGTGGTAGAGACAGTGGAGCAAAAGAACATGCTGATGAGAAGCATGTTGCCTCTAGGAAAAAGCCTTTCAGACAGGAGAAGTTTCATTTACCATCTTTCCTCAATTTGAAAGGGCTTACTTTAGAGATATAGAATCCCTATATCCATATAGACTTTAAGGCTATGCTTGTGAGCTGTCTATAAAGTTTATTTATCCATTTATTTTCAAGCCCACTTACTCCAATATGTTTTTATGGGGGAGAGGGGCCTAACCAGAGGCACTGGGTGCAAGACAAGAACAGACTCTAGACGGAACATCAATCCATTGACAGGCGCAAGCACACACACACACGCGCACTCTCACTTTGGGAGACTTTAGAGACACCAGTTGGCCTAATGCATGTTTTAATGTGGGAGGATTCTGGAGTATGCAGAGACACAAGGAGCACATGCAAACTCCACACGGACGGAGTCCATGCTTGGATTGAACCCTGGTTCTTTGGAGCCATAAGGTGACAATGCTGACAGTGCCCATAAAGTTGTCTTAAGGAATCCTTGCTTCACTTTTATTCACTTTCTATAAAGTAATTGTAATATCAGTGGTTGAAAGGGGACCAAGCACCATTACTTTGTTTATCTATGTGCATAAGTGTGTGGTTCCTCAAAGGACCACTTGAACCTCCGTTATTGTTGGTGATTCACCGATCCTATGCTTTCATTTTCATTACAGTACAGATTACAGAGCATCAGCCAATACCAGATATTGAACTGGTTCATAGTCAGACATATCTGAAGGTCATGTTTGAAACGGAAATGGTGAACTACCTAAATTCCTACAACTTTCTATATTTCTTATAATGTTTGGTGAACAAATTCAAGTACAGTTATCAGTGAATTAGTGGAGTGAGTTGAATAAATATTCATTTCAATACTGATCCAACTTTTCAGACAGGTCTCAGATCGATGTGTTCCTCTTTATGTCTAGATGTGCTGTAATCATTCCAGTTGTGCCTACTGTCATGTGATAGATAAAAATATAACTGATTTTTTCCAAATGCACATAAGTATACTGTCAGCTCCATAAGTAATGGCACCCAAGATAAAGATGGGGGGAAAAAAATCTACGAAAAAAATAAAAAAACTGTGTTGTTTTTTTTGTTTTTAACTATGTTTTCTAATCAAAGCAATGTTTTTTAAGAAGAACAACCGTTCTCAAATAAGGGCATGTATTTAGGCCATGCTTGGGCAGCCATTTGCCAACACAACAGTGAGTCTTTTATACTCTGGAAATGCCTGGAGAAAATAGACCAAGGTACAGTGGTGGCTTTGAAATGAAAAGTTTGTGAACCCTTTAGAACTTTTATATATTTCTGCAATATATGACCGTTAAAAGTAGATAAAGAGAATCCAGTTAAACAAATGACACAAAAAAAATATAACTGGTCATTATTTATTGAGAAAATGATTCCAATATTACATATAGTGAGTGGCAAAAGTATGTGAACCTTGCTTTCAGTATCTACTGTGACCCCCCCTGTGCAGCAATAACTGCAAATAAACGTTTCCTGTAACTGTTGATCAGTCCTGCGCACCGGCTTGGATTAATTTTAGCCCATTCCTCCGTACAGAACAGCTTCAACTCTGGGATGTTGGTGGGTTTCCTCACATTAACTGTTCGCTTCAGTCCTTTCGATTGGATTAAGATCAGGCCTTTACTTGGCCATTCCAAAACATTAACTTTATTCTTCATTTTCCCATTCTTTGGTAGAACAGCTTGTGTGCTTAGGCTTGTTGTCTTGCTGCATGACCCACCTTGTCTTGAGATTCAGTTCATGGACAGATGTCCTGACATTTTTGTTTAGAATTCTCTGATATAATTCAGAATTCATTGTTCTATCAATGATGGCAAGCCGTCCTGGCCCAGATGCAGCAAAACAGGCCCAAACCATGATACTACCACCACCATGTTTCACAGATGGAATAAGGTTCTTATGCTGGAATGCAGTGTTTTCCCTTCTCCAAACACAACGCTTTTCTTTTAAAGCAAAAAGTTCTATTTTGGTCTCATCCGTCCACAAAACATTCTTCCAGTAGCCTTCTGGCTTGTCCACGTGATCTTTAGCAAACTGCAGATGAGCAGAAAATGTGTTTTTGGAGAGCCGTGGTTTCTCCTTATAACCCTGCCATGCATACCATTGTTGTTCAGTGTTCTTCTGATGGTGGACTCATGAACATTAACATTAGCCAATGTGAGAGAGGCCTTCAGTTGCTTAGAAGTTACCCTGTGGTCCTTTGCGACCTTGCCAACTATTACACGCCTTGCTCTTGGAGTGATCTTTGTTGATTGACCACTCCTGGGGAGGGTAACAGTGATCTTGAATTCCGTTCACAAACTTTCAAGCACCACTGTATCTGAGACACTCCTCAAAACAGAATTTTTCCAGGTTTCAGTCGAATTTGTGTCAGCAGAGAGTTGGCACGGAGGTCAATCAAATTGTAGATTTTTAGACTTTGTGACCCACAAATGCTGACATAATAGGTGATTCTTGAAGAAAATTCAGCTGTTCAGCCATAATCCTTATTGGTCATGGAGCAAAATACACTTACACCATGCCATTATTATTATTTTTAAAAATATTTCGTTGAGTAAATCAGCTTCAAGTAAATACAATACATCTTGTAAACTCTTGTAGTTATTATAATGTACAATGTATCATATATTTAGTGTGAAATTAAAGTAATTTCATTTTATTTATTTTTATCCATCTTTACCAATATTTTTTGGAGCTGACCTTACATTATGGTTAAGTATACAGTATGGGCTCTCACAGCTCCCACATAGTTGAGAGAAATTTAGTCAGTTTAGTCTTTTTCAGTATATAGTCTGCCATAGTTGCCTTATGTTAATTTACCTTTCAACACAAAACAGTAAAAGTAGAAAATGCAGTCTGTAAATAAAAATACAGTCATAGTAGCACAGTATGTTAGACCATTGCACATATTTTAGAGTTAGTGTAGCCTTGGCACAAATGCATTATATGCTATTAGAGTAGCTGTAAATAAAGCATAAACAGAGGTTATTTTTTCTATTGTATGTCTCCAAATCACCACTTCCCCCAAGCGTGTGTGTATGTCAGTGTTGGGAGGGTAGGGTCAGGTTTGTATATCACTGTGGGAACCAAATGTGTCCCAACAAGGATAGAAAAATCTGACTTTTTTTTTACTTTGATGGGACATTTGTCTGGTCATCATAAAGAAAATTGTTTTAAATTTTCAACAAAAACAGCAATTTTCTTTGAAACACTGAAAGAGCCAAAAGATTTGATTTAGATTACTGATGTTAAGTTTACAGTGAGGTTTAGATATAGGTGATGAATTAATAAGTTACAATAACTGTTATGTTAAAGGAAAGTCTACTAAATCTATGTTTACCAAGACTGTGTGTTTTTCGGTAGGGTGGTTGCTGTTTAGGTGGGTTAGGGGGGCTTTTCCTCATATAGGATTGTATGGTACAGAGCAGTAAACCCTTATTAAAAATGTATAACGTGTGTCGGTGGTGATGCTGTTAACATTTTACATCATGTAGGCATGTGTTTCTATGCACCTCTGCAGAATATGAATAAATAATTAAAATAAAATAAAACAAGTGGAATGTTTGTCTTTATCCAAAGTCCCTTCTTAAATGTGTTGACTTGTATTGTACGTAATAATTATTTGATCTACAGGTTTACATGCATTACTGTGATTTGATAATGAGAAAACCCGGGTCCAATGAATAATCGGATTCCATTCAGTAGCACTCTGTGATTTAACCCTCAGAGGTTCATGGTCATGCCATTGTGATTTTGACAAAAGTGACATGGCTAACATCTGAGGTAAAGTTGGGGATACCTAACTGACTTATTTATGGGTTTTAAAGTAAGTCAAATTTTTGTTGTTTTTGAATCCAGAATGTCGACAAAGCATGTTTACATACAAATAAAGGTCATACTGGTTAGGATGAGCTGATAGAAATTATACTAAGATCCTGTAGGATACACCTTTGAAGGGTTTTGTATATCAGCATAATCAAAGAAAGAATAGGTAGGTAATAAAGTTGGCTCCAGCACTATAAGATTTTTACATTTCTAGTAGTGAGGGTGATTGTACCACTACACTTTACTCCAGTAAGTAGTTAAGGGTTTTTTAATGGATTTATATTCAGGCTACATTAAGCCCAAGTTCCAATGGCTTATTTACTAAGGATATTTACAGTATGAAAATAACCCTAAAAATATGTAAATCAGGTATTTGCATGCATGAATTGCCATTAATAGCCATGTCAGTTTCAGACCTGAAAGAGCATGAGCTTGGAAAAACACTGAACGATATTTAGTGAGCTCTCTTCTTTATTAGATTATTGCATTGGAGAATTATTATTATAATATCTATATCAGTTGAAGCCCATCCGCCTTAAGGCCCAACATGCTGTGCATTCTAAGGTGCTTTTCTGCTCACCAATATTGGACAGAGTAGTTAGCTGAGTCACCATTGCCTTTCTAACAGCCAGAACCTGTCTGACCATTCTGCACTGACCTCTCTCATCAACAAGCCCTTTCTGTCTGTTGAACTACTTTTTTAAATTGCAGTATTCTGAGCACCGTATTTTCCGGGCTATAAAGCGCACCGGGTTATAAAGCGCGATATCAATGATCGACTGCTAACGGATCTATGTTCATACATAAAGCGCACCGGGTTATAAGGCGCATTAAATGAAACAAAACTTTTAAGTTCCCTCGGAAGCTCAGTTTGGTCTTTACCTGGCTCAGGGCATCTTCTTGCTTCCTCCACTTCCGTACCATTGATTCGTTAATGTTGAATTCTCTCGCAGCTGCTCTATGACCATGTTGTACTGCGTGACTGATAGCGTTGAGTTTGAAATCCGCTTCGAAAATGAATGAATGAATGCACGTACCCTAATGCTGAAGCACATACCGTATTACTCCGCGATGCTGCGCACTACGGTTGCCGTAAGCTCCGTAACTTACCAAGCCGTGCTAAAACATTTTGACAGATTTATGAGCGCCATGTACCATCTACAATCGGTTCTAGGTCAGAAAGCACAACCAGAATTAATTCATACATTAGACGCACCGCATTTAAAGGTGCACTGTCGATTCTTGAGAAAATTAAAGGATTTTAAGTGCGCCTTATGGTCCGAAAAATACGGTAACCTCTGGAGACTGTGTGTGGAAATCCTAGGAGATCAGCAAGTATAGAAATACTCAAACCTGACTGGCACCAACAGTCATGCCATGATGATTGTTGTCAACGTCACCTGGAGCTGCGGGCCTGAATCTGAATGATTTCATGCATTATACTGCTGCCACATGGTTAACAGATTAGACAATTGCATGAAAGACTAGGTGGACATGTGTTCCTAATAAGGAGCTCAGTGAGACGAGATCAGATGATCATATAAAGTTTTTAATCATGTGACATAGAATTCTGTGCTGACGCTGTCAGTAAAATAGGTTTGCATGTTTTTTGTTGGTTTTTTGAAGTTTGCACATGTTATAAATGCCAGGCTTTAGTAAATTACACCATGTCAAAGCTTCTCTAGCTGTATGCAGATGCCAAACATGCTGGAACACGCACATCACCACGGCAATCGGAGCAAATAAATCCATCTCATTACTGTTCAGAGCTCTTGTTTCCTATGTTTCCCTTCTATGGCATGCTAACATGTCGCTCACTCTTTCAGTGCATCTCTTCTAACTGTTTAACTGTGTTCAGGTGCTATTTAGGGACCCTGACTTTCAAAAGGCAATATAAATGTTGATATGTTATGACTAGTGCTAATATCTAATGTTTGTTTAATTTGCCCTAATTAGCCATTGTGTGTCTAGTGATTTATTATCAGTACTTCAAAGTCCCTATTTATAAGACAGCGGATTAACTTGCAGAATTGTTTAAGTAAGCATGGTTTATTTAAGCAAGAACTGCATTGTGAAGACAATTACCTATCTGGCTAATTATCACTAGCATGTCTGCCAGGATGTGTCAGATGCACAGTATAACACGAACACAGAAATCCCAGCGTGACTGAGTACATTTCTAGTCCATCCGTGTACAGAAAGAGTGATGTTTATCAGACAAATGAGCTGTCTTCTTCCTGGCTTTTCCATTCACCCCATATTTCTTGTCTCTTTTTTTTACCCCCACCAGCCTAGTTGTCATGGCAATATAGCACACGGTTGCCATGGGGAGATGCTCATCTGTTACTTGAGCCGGGTCGCAAATGCGGCCAACTGCAAATGAAAGAGATAGGAAAGAAAGCATTTCTGTTGGGTGCTACAGATGTGGAAAGCAACAGCCATGCAGAAGGCAATGCAGGACATGTTTAGGCCTAGCAGAACGACTTTGCTCCTTGGTAGCGTGTTTGTTATTATTATGTGTCTTCGATAAAGATGGTGGCAGATATTCAAGGTATAAATTCCAAAAATATTGCCGTGCCCACTCTATGTAACCATTAAAATGAATTTATACAGTGGTCTCAATGAAATAATGGCACTGAACTATTCCAGCTGTAAGGATTTAAGCATTAATTGTGTTATTGGACAGTTATGAGCAGTGAGCAGTTATATCAAATATCAAAGAATAGAATGCATAGATGTTTAATCTTGCTATGTTTTCTAATGGATTAAACCCAAGCAGTCAGACACGGTGCTCTGTGCCAGCGAGTTCAAATGCATTACAAAAAATGTAGCACAACGGAGTCGTCATGGTAATGTTGATCAGAGGTATCTATGCTTTTTTGTTCCCCATGCCAATCTCTTTACCTGCTTTTCTGCCTCAGTAAAAAAAAACATATTTTTCCACAATCTGTCAAAGTCAGGCTACATCACTGGCACATTATGAGGCACTGAAATATTCATATTACATGCAATGTCATAAATATCTGCTTGTTACACTTTTTCCAGAATGTCTGGAATTGTGTGTGAGGGCACTCTGTCTGTATGAATAGCAGAGCATGTAGGGGTCACTGTGCCCTGTGATGGGCAGCATTGTGGCACAGTGGTTAGTGAGATCTCCATGGACCTGGGTTCGCATCTCAGATTGGCTGCTCCCCTGCAACCCCCTGCCCTATCATGACACTAAGTCAAATTCTATGCAGTGACTCACTAACAGCACATTTATTAATTCATGTCCATCTCAAATCGTCCCCATCTTTTGCCGAATAAATTATAACAGGAAGGCCCCTCCTATTAAGACATTAGTGGATGCATCTTTCAAACTTATTTTGCAACGTGAATGGCTGTCCAGTCTTGATGTAGTCCCACATAGGGGCTTATATATAGAATTGTCCTTTCAGTAGATAGCCATTGTGAACTTGAAATGCCTATTAATTTAAATTCCAACCTCTGTCAAACATGATGGAATCACCACACGTAATGTTATGTTCATCCACCTACAATATTTAACTTTGTTGCAAATAAACGAATCATAGATTTGACAATATTTGTGTAATAGTTAAAAATTCTGGAATATAAAGACATTTTCTAATCACTCAACGCAGAGGAATCACTTTGTAGTTTGCTTTTCTAAAACAAATACTGGTGCTTGTCTAAAAAAGAAAATGAATCTGCAGTTAGAAGCTGCTTAAAAACCTTAACAAGCTGTTGGACTTGGCTATTTGAAAGAAAACACTGCTGGAACAAGAGATGTTTGTGACACAACTGTAAGAAATCTTCTGAATGAAATGGGATTTACCTATAGAAAAGCCAAATGAAAAGCAGCACTAACAGTGGAAGAGAAGAACACAAGGTTACAGTTAGAGAAGCAGTATGGCGTTGGATGAAAATGATACTCAGCAGTGAATCATGAATCTGCATTGGCCAATGGGATGGTCCTGGAACATTTGTCTGGAGTTGTTCCGATGAAGACATTTAAAGATGACTGTCTGAAAGAAACAATTATATTTCCCCACTCATTTATGATATGGAGTTGTTTGTCAGATAAAGCACCAATCATTACCTACCTACAGTCAATGCATAGGTGTACATGGAGATTTTGGATACTTCTGGATCCAGACTGGACTGGAAAATTATGGTGGAATTTTAAAAACTGGTCAATGACAAGGATCCATTCTGCAAATCTGATCTGCCAACTGCTATCTGCGTCATGTGGAAGCAGTTTGATGCAGAGTAGTGTTTACATTAATGAAGTCTGTCAACAAATGACTGATAACCTGAAAAATGACTAAACATAAAAATACTACAAAAACAAATAAACCAATTTTTGGTAAAGGTAGAGTGTGTAAACATTTAAAAAATGTGGGATTTTCTACTAATACACTAACACAGGATTAAACAAAAAAGACAAGATTACATGAAGGTTACATACTTTTGCACAGAACTGAATAATAGCTACAAGAGGTATTTATTAATAGCTATAATATTGATCCTAGATGACAGAAAACCTTGTGTGTGCCACATAAAGGAAAGCAATAGTGAGTTTGAATCAAAAGCCCAGTTTGAATTACCGTATTTTTCGGACCATAAGGCGCACTTAAAGTCCTTTAATTTTCTCAAAAATCGACAGTGCGCCTTTAAATGCGCTGCGTCTAATGTATGAATTAATTCTGGTTGAGCCTTCTGACCTAGAACCGATTGTAGATGGTACACGGCGTTCATAAATCTGTCAAAATGTTTTAGCACGGCCTTGGTAAGTTACGAAGCTTACGGCAACCGTAGTGCGCAGCATAGCGGAGTAATACGGTATGTGCTTCAGCATTACGGTGTGTGCATTCATTCATTTATTTTCGAAGCGGATTTCAAACTCAACGCTATCAGTCACGCAGTAAAACACGGACATAGAGCAGCTGCGAGAGAATTCAACATTAACGAATCAATGATACGGAAGTGGAGGAAGGAAGAAGACGCCCTGCGCCGGGTAAAGAAGAGCAAACTGAGCTTCCGGCGGAACTTAAGAGTTTTGTTTCATTTAACGCGTCTTATAACCCGGTGCACTTTATGTATGAAAATAGATCCGTTAGAAGTCGATCACTGATATTGCGCCTTATAACCCGGTGCGCTTTATAGCCTGGAAAATACGGTACATATATTAGGTACAGGCTAACTATACTGAAATGAAATATTTTGGTCCCGTTAACATATGTAATTCTGCTTACACCAGTCTAGCTTGTGTGTTATTGGAAGTTTCTTTAAAAAAAGAAAAATAGTATTTTGACATGAAGAGTGAGTAAAAGTTCTTACATCTTTAATGCTGCTGTATATCAGAACTGCATTATGAGGAAAAACAAAATGAAGAGTATGTTTCTGTAGAACTGTTACTCCGTGCATTGCTGTATATAACAGATACTCCATTGGAAAATATATAGCAATAGTCCTAAAAGAAATTAAAAAAAATAAGTGTCACTGCCAGCAGGAGTGGAAAAAAACAACAACATTGGGAAAATGTGACATAGTCAAGGATACTGGAAACTTATGGTTCTGGGCTGCTGATTAGAGTTTTGCAGATTTGAATTCCATCACCACTAAGCTTCAATAAGACCCTTAACACTGTTCTAGAGGTACTGTACCATGTCTGATGCCAATGACCTGGCTAGTCATATACACAATAAAATGCTCTTTATATTAATTTTGGCACACATTTGTCTGTTAACAACGCACATTAGTGTTGTAAATAAATTCAAAGCTACATCCACTTGATCTCAATATGCATACTTTAATCTTTTTCAAGCAAACATGAACTTTCTGTACCAAATATTTCATTGTCACCCAACACCTTACATATGTTAACTAACTAAACTGTACGAACACTCTATATACTAATGTAATAATACTAATCTAGTTCGTATTCTTTTCTTTTCTGCAATCAAAAATGTAAACATATTCTTATTCTACAGCTTTAGAGCTACTTGCATGGAACAATGCAGGATTGTAGATAAGTTTGAAGATGAATAATATTGTTAATATATTGGTTAAGTTTAAGTGGTGTCTGAAGACAGTAAGTTTAAAGTACATAGAGCAATGGACATATATTCAAGCTCCGAATGGGAAAAGGTTTTAGGGAACATGTGAGACTACTGGATACTTTTTGGTCATGAGCAAAGCTCTTACGTTGAAGTCAAATTTTTGTGAAACTATGGCTTTACAGTCTAAACTCGTTATCTCACCAATGTCTTCTTCATGGCTATTTCTGGCAAGAGGTGATTTTGGCGACTTAACGAGGTTACAAAAAATACACAAAACACCTGATGCTGACATAATATGTTTTACTTTTTACTGAGCAGTCCGCGTGATCATACAATCACATTTACAATGTACATAAACATGTACCGTTTCTGTTAAATTTATGCAAATTTGAGAGATAGCCCATGATAGACGATAGTCTGCGATGAATGACAGCAAAGTCATTGTAAGAGAAGTCTGTTCACTCCACTGCCATCTTGTTAACGCCACTGGGCAGTTATTTCCAGACCAGACCTATAAGACCAGGCTCCTATCTCTTTGAATGGGGAGAGACCCATATATCTGAAACTGAAAGAGAAATTAACATTTAAAATGCATATTTAGAATCGCTGGTATAATCTGACAAAAATTATGTAACTGGTAACAGGTTATTCTGGCTACTGCACTTTCCGTCCCCCTCTCTGACACATTTACCAATATGTCCAATGGTTTCTCATGACGGGATGGGGCTTCTGTACAACAGGCCCATTCAAATTTAACATGGTGACATAGTGGGGTAGAATTTCATTGCTGGCTGGACTTTTGTGACATTTTAAGCTTGGCGAGGATGAAAGGTGAGATTGGTGGCTTTTCAAGGTAAAGTGCATGGACGGAAATTCGTCCTGCCATCCAGGTGGCAAGAGATGAGGTTGGTGAGATAACGGGGGATGAGCTAATGAGGTTAGACTGTCTTTCAGAAATGTATTTTCTCCTACAGGACACAGGACAATAGAGCCACTAAACACATTACTAAGTTAAGTGTAAACTGTACAATCCATTTTCTGTTTGGAATGCATATTGCAAAACACATGGTAAAAGAATCAGAGTACAGTTAATTCTTTCATTAATCACGACTTCTCAGTGTGTGCCATGTGTGGAAAAGTTGCTACATACTTCTGACCTCTGTTATTATAAAAGGCCCTGCAATTATAAAATCAGTGAGGGAGAGGACAGCTCCATGTTGCCTCCATTTTAATCATTTAATCACTGGCCACTCCAATTTTGCCTGTATCTGCATGCAGTACGTCCATGGCAACACACACTTATTTACACAGGCTTTTGACTAGATTTAGACCGGGATGCATGGCTTGGGTCACTGGGGCCAGAGTCTGGAGTCATGTCTGGCCTGCCTGCCTTATCCGTTAGCCGGGAGTGTCGAGTGGGCGGTCTGGCTGAACTGGGCTTCGGTCCTCATGATCTTGACTCGTGCATCCTTGCCTTAGACTAAGGGCAGAGCTGGGGGTTCATAGTCAAAGAGTCTTATGGTGATCAGAGACATTGGGTTGCTGTCTTCTGCCTCCTGTGGGGTTGCCAAAAAAGTCTCATGTGATCCCCTTGGCTGTGTTTTCCTACCAGTTCTCTCTTTTAGCTATGCTGCTATAGGCTAGGTTGCCGGGGGTCTCATGCTATGCTACACATGGCATCAGTGATTGAATGGCAGCAGTGATTGTAATAGGACACTGTGGTTTTAATCAATAACTAATTACATTTTCTGTTTTCTCTCCGAGCTGTGTTCCCCCCCGGGTTACCAGTTCCTGCTCCCACACATGATGTCATCTGCTGCAGCTTTCACTCAAGCTGCTTCCGTCATCAGCTCCAGCCCCATCATACCCGGGCCACTTAATGTCGATGTGCATACTTCACATTTTATTCGAACTTTGACTCCATGACTTTAGTTTTGCTCTTAGATTTATTAACCACGCCGCCCAAGGAGGTTGGGTCCCTTTTTGAGTCTTGGTCCTCCCAAGGTTTCTTCCTACAACTAGGGAGTTTTTCCTTGCCACTGTCGCCCTAGGCTTGCTCAATTTGGGATTGGACGTAGTTATTAGGAGATAATCTAAACTTGTAAGTTGCTTTGAGACAATTGCTCAATTGTAAAAAGCGCATAGATAAAAAGAGCTGAATTGACTTGACAATCAGGCATAGTGTAACGGACGAGGCGAGGGGAGGAGGAGACAAACGCAGGTTGACTGAAACACAACATGGGTTTTATTTACGGGCGGAATACACGGAAATTGAAACATAAAAAGGTTAATCAACCTAGGGAGGGGGAGGGACGCAAGGAAGGATGACCCGGATGATGAAACATAAATTTGGGAGCGGGGTGGACGAAGCGTTTGGGACGCGGCGATGACGTCAATGAGCGGTTTAGTCTCAACCGTCCGGTTTAAGTAGTAGGGACCTCACAGATGGAGGGATCAGTTGCGATCCGCAGTGGAGGTCCCCTGATGGGTCCGGGGGAACGGAAGAGAGATACGGCAGGAACGGACGGGGGGGGTTTGGTTCGGTTGTTTGGTTTGGTCGGTAGGTAGCGTGACAGTGCCCCCCCCCAAGGAGTCCGAGCGGGAGGCATTAGGGACTCCAAGGAAGGACCCCGGGGTGGTTTCGCGGGGATCGCAGCAGTCGGGCGGTCGGAGTGAGGAGGAGCACCGAGGGAGAAGCGGGCGGAGCGAAAGAAGACGAAAGTGAAGGTGAGCTGAGAGCGGAGGTCCGCCGAAGAGGGCAAGAGCAGCAGAGTAGGACCGACCGGGGAGACGCTTGAGAGCGGAGCATGTGGAGACGGGACGCTTGAGAGCAGGGTCGACGAGGCCGCGATTGCTTGGACAGCAGAGGCGAGGCGACGATGCTTGTCCGCAGAGGCGCGAGGCGACGATGCTTGTCAGCAGAGGCGAGGGACGATGCTTGTCAGCAGAGCGAGGCGCGACGATGCTGTCAGCAGAGGCGAGGCGACGATGCTTGTCAGCAGAGGCGAGGCGGCGACGATGCTTGTAAGCCAGAGAGGCGAGGCGACGTGCTTGTCAGAGAGGCGAGCGGACGATTGCTTGTCAGCAGAGGCGAGGAGACGATGCTTGAAAGCAGGAGGCGAGGCGACGATGCTTGACAGCAGAGGCGAGGCGACGATTGCTTGTCAGCAGAGGCGATGGCGACGATTTGCTTGTCAGCAGAGGCGATAGGCGGACGATGCTTTGTCAGCAGAGGAGAGGCGGGGACGATGATTGAAAGCAGAGGCGAGGCGGGGGGCGGGGACGAGGGGGACGATGCTTGAAAGGCAGAGGCGAAGTCGGCGGGCGCTTGACAGCAGAGGCGACGGGGGGCGACGGCTTGGAAAGGCAGGGGCGACGTCTTGGGGTCGCCCATGGAGGAGAAGGGAGACAGTATCCGAAAGGGTTCCCCTGGAGGGGATAGCGGCCGTTTAGTAATAGTAAGGCCTTCAGACGGGGGTCTCCGTGGAGGAGATTGCTCAGGGGACGGGGTCTCCGGGGAGGGAGACTTGCTCAGCCGGGGTCCTCCGTGGAGGAAGAATTGCTCAGACGGGGTCCCGTGCGGCGGGGCCTTTGGGAGGCCTCGGCGAGGACTCGGGCCTTTGGGAAGCTTCTGACGGGGGACTAGGTCTTTGGGAAGGCTTCTGATGAGGATAGTGGCCTTTAGGAAGGGCTCTGGTGGAGGATGGGAGCCTTTAGAACGGCTTCTGTGAGTATGGAGCCTTTAGAAAGGTTCTGGTGAGGATGGAGCCTTAGAAAAGGATTCTGGTGAGGATGGAGCCTTTAAGAAAGGCTTTGGTGAGGATGGAGCCTTTAGAACGGCTTCTGACGAACTCGGGCTTTGGGAAGGCTTCTGGTGCCCTGGGGGCAGCAACCGGAAAAGCAGACGCCCGGGCAGCCACCGGAATTGCAGACCACCCTGGAAGCAGCCACCGGAAACTGCAGAGACACCCTGGAGGCATCCACCGGAACTGCAGATGTCCTGGGGGCAGCCACCGGAAACTGAAGATGTCCGGGGGGCAGCCACTGGCACCAACCTCCGGGACGCGTGAGCGGGAACGAGCAGGAGTGGATGTGGGACCGTCGGTCCCAAACGAACGCAGTGCGGGGGGATGTCGATGGCGATGGAGGAAGCTTGACTGAGCGTAGTGGGTACCACTATTGAGAAACTAGGGGTTCTGCAGCGAGGTTAGGAATGATTAGGAATATGAGCATCGAGAAATAGGGTTCTGGAGCGAGATTAGGAGCGATTTTTTTTTGAATTCGAGAACGCCCAGGAAACTAGGGGTTCTGAGGCGTGTTTAGAGTGATTGGAATACGAACGCCAGGAACTAGGGGTTCCCTCACTTTTTTAGGCGTGTTAAGCGATTGGAATCAGGAACGCCAGGAGGAAACTAGGGGTTTTCTGAGGGGTGTTTAGAGTGATTGGGATCACGAAGCAAGGAACTAGGGGTTCGAGGCGTAGGTTGAGCGATTGGAATCAGGAACGGCCAGGAACTAGGGGTTGAGGGTGTTTAGAGCGATTGGAATCACGAACGCCAGGAACTGGGGTTCTGAGGAGTGTTTGGAGCGATTGGAAGCACGAACGTCGAAAACTAAAGGATCGGGCAAGGCAAAAAAACAAGAGGCGACTAAGAATGAATTGTCGGCAGGCAGATCGCTTTGATGCTGGTTAGGGCAGTACGGCTGTGGTGGGGTGGTAAGCTGGGGATCCAGGCACCAACAAACAGTGCAGAGCGGACAGGGCGAACGGTTTTGCAGGGCTGTGAACCCACAGCGTAGATGCCCGGGCTTCCCAGGAGGAGCCAAAAGCGAAACTCCAGCTCCTCCAGGGAAAGGTCTACGGTGCCCGTACGGAGCACCGGGCCACATGTGGGTGGCCCCAAAACCAGGGCTTTCACTCGGGGTGGAGAAGAAAAAAAAGGAAACCTTCTCAACTCCGAGTCAAAAGGGAAAAATATCAAAGAACGACCTGCACGGCACCACAAATTGGCCAGCAGGAGGAAGGATCGCCGTAGAAACGGCGAGGGAAAACAAAACGTCAGGTGAAGACCTGCCGTCTCCATCAGGAGGATAATTCGTAACGGGAACGAGGGCGGAGGGGAGAGGGGAGGAGACAAACGCAGGTTGTACTGCACAAAAAAATGGGTTTATTAGGGAAATACACGGAAAAATGAAACATAAAAGGTAACCAAACCTAGGAGGACGCGAAAACTTAGGGAGCCGGCGGTGACGAACGAGCGTTTGGGACGCGGCTGATGACGTCAATGATGGTCTTACGTCTCAAACCGTCCCGTTTGTTAGTAGGGGACCTCACAGCTGGAGGCGGATCAGTGCGATCGGCGTGAGGTCCCCTGATGGTCCGGCGGGGTTGGGTAGCGTGAACATAGGCCGTTCTCAATACCAAGTACGAGAACTTCGGCTCGCGTTACTTTCAAGTATTGTACTAGGAAGTTCGACTGCGAGTTACATACTCCAGAGGACGGCGAACGCAGTCGGTATTCACCCAATTGGAAACAGCAGGTTGTAGTGTGTACTTGGCCTATGGAGAAACACGGTTTACTTTTACACATAGATAAACCATTATTGTATTAAAGCCTGTCAGTGGTGGAAGAACGCGCTCAGTTTCTTTTACTTCCATTAAACAGTTTAATCTACGTGTAACAACGGACCGATCGCATTTAAGCATAAAATAGAAACCTTCCCAAACATAAGCCAGCACCAAACAAGTCTGATTTTAGAAGGGAATTTAATTATGAACTTCAATTTATATCAGACAGTTCATATTTAGAATACAGGCTGAACAAATAACACATATAATGCATAATAAATACGTTAATTGCTTCCCGTCACATCTCCGAAATCGTTTGAGCATTTTTTTATGTAAGCTTTATCTTGATAAACTGACAAAATTTTAAACAACTACATTCTCGCCTAAAAAACTCTTATAACTTCATTTTGTAACACAATAATAACAGTATTACTTTAGAAATTATACATCCAGTAGGGAGTTCTCTCATCCGGCATTACCGAGCTGGCAATGCATTGTGGGACATTTCGCTGTTCAAGTACGCACAAGTCTGCATCGATGCATCCTCGGTAATATGGGCGGATCGAGAACACATCCGGGGATTTGGAGCGTACTTGATTAGATGCGAACTTGGAAATGGAACAGTACTTGGGCTGCCACTGATGACGTTTCACAAGTACAGGAGAACACAAGTATAGAGAAGTACGCATATTGAGAAACGGCCATAGTCTGTGGCTTTATGATCCTAGGCTGGTTTACCTGATAAAGAAACATTTTCTTGTATGGAACATGAATAAATGTTCCACATTTTTCAACCTTATATGTACCAACTGCTCTTTCTACCAATCCAGTTGGTAGAAAGAGCAATTCCTGAAATTCTAGGTTTGCAACCAATAAACATAAATAAACTTATTGCCTTTTCGAGAACTGTTGTCAAACTATTGAACCTTATGTATATAATCTTAAACTCTCCATATTGCTTGTATCTTGTGTACATTTCTCCATGCTGCTTTGATTATAATAATATGTACTCTCTATGTCTATTGCCTTTATTTGCTTGATAGCAGCTATCTGCCAAAGCCAAAAGGGTAGCATCAAACAAAAATGCACTTAACCCGTTCTGGCCATAGCAATAAATTCAAACATAAACCTAGCACCTAGTACCTAGCAACAAAAAAACCCCCATTACAGTCATTAAGTGAATCAGAATTATCAGAATTTGTAAATGTTAAATATTTGTTGTTGTTTTTTTTATTTTTATTAAAGTATACAATGTTCATCGTTCAAACCTACTGAGTGAATGGCAACCATGTACCAAATGCCCTAAAGTGTAATAATAAATATTTATCCTTTCACTCTTAAATAAGGAAAAAAATGGCCAAAAGTAAAATACAATACAATTTGAACAGATTTAACCCAGAAAGACACATGAACATGACAAATTAATCAATAAAACACACCTGAACAAACTGGCTTTGAAGTAATTTGAAACAAAAGCTAAACATTGACTTCTGTCTCTCATTTCTCCTGGAACCATCAGAAGCAGATGCATGCACTTTTCTCAGTGACAATACACAGTCAAACAATATGGCTGTTTGCCCATCTAAGCACATCTACCTTTGTCAGTAAACACTGGGAAATTATCAACTTTATCAAAGTAGATGTCATCTTGGGTTTGTTGGTTTCTGGTTCAGTCTGGTGTACAAGGGATTACTCTTCCTTCCCTTGTAAGGCCTTCCCTTCTTCTTGCCACCATGTTTAAGTGAAACTGCAACTTCCAAGCTGAAAATCTTGAACCTTTGTTCATTTGAACCCTCAATAACCATGACTATATCATCATCTGCCAGATCAAGTTAATACACCACCAGAGTGATTCTCAGAGCTATGATAAAAGGCCATCATCTTATCAGCAAGGTCGATTCGTCCCATGTGAACAGTATTTGTGCTACAATATTAGGAATCAACTCTCCTTCTCTACTCCATTGAGAAATCTCTGACCTCACAGGAACTAACTGAATGAAGAGTTTTGTTGTGGTGCTGCCACTGCTTTGCCTTAATCATTGATGTTATAGTTAAAGCTGCCCCTTCCTTTTCTCAAAAGAGCACAATCATTGCTCCACAATCATCACTCCTGCCACCCAAACTTCACAGGCCAAGTTATATCAAGTGCTTGATGAGAGTTAGTGAGGTGAAGAAATTCACAAAGGACACAACACATGCCATTGGATTTCTTCATGGTTTTGCAGAGCTGGATTACAAGGTTGTCTATGAGACCAATTATGTTGACTGGTTCTGTGTGTTATATGGACAAATGTGCTCTTGCTAGTGTAGACCAGAAAATCATACACTAGGCCAGACACACCTGCACATACAGAGATCTTAAGCCCCCATTTGGTGGGGTTCACTAGGCAGATATTGAAGCAGAGAGCCAGCCTTGATGCCCTTGCAAGGCACCATCATCTCATCTATTGAGAAATGATTTTCGGTTTTAATTCCAGACACTTTCATGTGCTTAAGCACTGGTGTGACAAAGCAGATCCTGGTCAGGGTCTGATGTCTCATCGTTTTGAATTGTGATCATTCTTGAGAGGCATTTGAATCGTTTTTATTTTCATCATATCAGCAGTTTTTTGACAGCACTTACTCTCTGCCCAGTAATTGTCACTTGATGGCATTGAAGAGATAAGAGCGGTGACTACATTGCTGTTCAGATCGTTTCTTTTATGAGAAATGCAAAAACATTTTATTTTTATTTAGAAGACAGATTTAATGAAATACCATAAACAGTGGCCTTCAATATGTGTATATATAACATTTTACCAGCTGCATGTCTGAGAGTCGTTTGACAAAAGCTAAATTCCTTGTTTGTTTGCAATGCTGAATAGTTTCCTCCTCATCAGTATAGCTACCCTTCTCACTCTCTGGGTCTGTCTGACTGTCTCTCGCTTGACTGACAATGGCCTCCCCATCAGAACTTGTGTCAGAGTCTGACGGCTATGCATGGATCTCGTCTGTTACTCTCATCCTCACTCTCATCCTTCTGCTGTCACTCTTTAAAGTAAGCTAGGTGCCCTACAGGAAACTAAATATAATTAAATGCTAACATTTATTTAGTTGTAAAATGTAACTGTAATTTCCCAGTAAATATTAAAATTCCTGCTCCATTTCAGGGAAGGTCATAGCCATAAGCGACTTAGATGGCCACAGTCTGAGGGTGTTGGATCTTGGGGGATGAATGAGGGTTGTGCTGAGGCATGCTCTAGGACACCAAGGACAGCTATGACCATTGAGATCAGACTTTGCTAGAGTCCAGTTCTTTAAGCACCAGCCACACCTGACTGTCATGCCACTGAGAGAAAACACCTGACTGTTTTTCCACTTTCAGATTAACGGCCAATTCTAGAGGTTCTCATACTTCTGTCATTCACAGATATGTAATATTGGATCATTTTCCTTTCCTATAAATGAATGGCCAAGTATTATATTCTTGTCTCATTTGTTTAATTGAGTTCTGTTTTTCTACTTTTATGACTTGTGTGAAAATATGATACTTCAAGTCATATTAGTTCAAAAATAAAGAAAATTGTGAAAGGTTCACACATTTTTCAAGCACCACTGTACATACAAAGTGTCAAATACTTAAAAACAAAATTTGGAGTACCAGGTTTACTTAATTAATGACGTTATCTTTTGAGGACCTAGTGGTGGCCTAGTGGTTAAGGTACTGGACTATGGACCAGAAGGTCTAGGGTTCAAATCCCACCTCTGCCAAGCTGCCACTGTTGGGTTCTTGAGCAAGATCCTTAACCCACAATTGCTTGGATTGTAAGACTGTATCAATTGTAAGTCGCTCTGGATAAGGGCGTCTGCTAAATGTTGTAAATGTAAATGAGTGAGACTTCAGAGGTGGTAAATTCACAAAAAATGTTTACAGGATTTTATAGTAACTCAGTACCAGGTATTATGTGTGTGTATGTGCGAAAGGGTATTTTTTATTATTTTAATAATTGTGCTGGGTGGGGAAGGATGCTGAACATGAGGGGGTAAGGGTGTAGACAGTGCAAATTCTTGGTACTTTCCTGATTTCCCAGATCAACACAGACTTGGAGCATTGTTCCCCTGGGTCTAAACAAACAATGGCCCTGTGCTCACCTCACCCCTCTCTCTAACTGTCTTACAGGTGGCAAGTCACAGAGCACTCTCCCAGCATGAGGAAATAAACAAAAACAATACTTGTGTTCTTCAAAACCTCTGCTCTGTATCTATTGCATAGAGGCAAAATAATTGTATTACATTTCTCTTTCGTTCTTCCTGTTTTTGTGTCTTTATTCCAGCAAGGTTTTCTCATAGGAACCCCTGATCTACAACTCTGAGTTGGAAAAAAGTAGTTACTGAAGATAAATAAAAGAATGAACGAATGGGGTTTTACACTTACATTATGGAATTGACATTGCTTGTAATATATAAGAATTTGCATGATGGGCATATGCATTTCAAATGTAAGGGCATTTTTTTTAGAAAATACAGTGACACCTTGGTTTTTGTTGTTAATTCATTCCAGAAGGCTTGTTGAGAACGATGAGTACTGACAAATTTTTCCCATAAGGAAAAATGTAAATTGAATTATTCTGTTCCAGGCCCCTAGAAAATGCACACTGTATAAGGCATTATATGCATTAATGGAGTTAGTTGTGTTGTACACGTGCTCTCTGATTTATGGAGATATGTTCCAACAAATCCATCATAAGTTAAATGTATCATGAACTGAGGAGTTTAATGAGTATTCGGTAGAGTGGTCTATACTGTATAGTATGATAAGTAATGATAAGTACCGTATTTTTCGGACCATAAGGCGCACTTAAAATCCTTTAATTTTCTCAAAACCGACAGTGCGCCTTAAAATGCGGTGCATCTAATGTATGAATTAATTCTGGTTGTGCTTTCTGACCTAGAACCGATTGTTGATGGTACACGGCGCTCATAAATCTGTCAAAATGTTTTAGCAAGGTCTTGGTAGGTGACGAAGCTTACGGCAACCGTAGTGCGCAGCATAGCGGAGTAATACGGTATGTGCTTCAGCATTAGGGTACGTGCATTCATTCATTTATTTTCGAAGCGGATTTCAAACTCAACGCTATCAGTCACGCAGTACAACATGGTCATAGAGCAGCTGCGAGAGAATTCAACATTAACAAATCAATGGTACGGAAGTGGAGGAAGCAAGAAGACACCCTGCGCCAGGTAAAGACCAAACTGACCTTCCGACGGAACTTAAGAGTTTTGTTTCATTTAATGCGTCTTATAACCCGGTGCGCTTTATGTATGAAAATATACCCGTTAGCAGC